>CM067344.1:25387299-25442299 GCA_034190875.2 Urechis unicinctus
ATATATATATATATATATATATATATTATATATTATATATATTATATATATATTATATATATATATATATATATATATATATTTCACTGAGTTCATAGGACTGTTTCAAAACAATGAAGTCGAATCGATCCTCTCTCTGTCATTCTTTTAAATATTGAAACTCACATTTTACCCTCATATGCCTACAAATTCAATAGTATGGCGCATACATCGTACATCTAAAGCAGCTTCACTTAAGTATGTCCGCGTTGACGCTGACATCGTGATTAGATCCAGACGTCGCCTTTGTCTGGCTGCGAATAAAACATAATGCATCCTGCCTGCCCACGGTGTCTTCAGTCAATTTGTCATTCTATCTCTGGGCAATGGAACGTATTGGCTAATGATATCAATAGACATTCAGATTAATATGACCTCGTCCATGGATTGTTACACACTAATGGATGGGCTGATGGCAATATTCACGAAAGCCTTAATTGATATTATTATGTTACTCGACATTGTAAGGCTGGTCACGCAAAGAAGGTGAAGCGGAAGTACATAGGTTGCGACATATCGAAAGACTGCTGGCATTCAATAATGTTCCAATGATAATAATAATTTGAGATTATTCCTTTATCTTATGGAAACTACGGTTCATTATAACTCGCGGAAAATACACGCGCGAAATGTTATGTATACGTATTGCATTGAATTTTTTTGAATTGTTGTCCGCAATCGGCAACCGATTTTTGTATGTTCTTTGTCATTAAAGTCAACCAATAAAGCAAAACAGTGCGCAAGGACACAACTGCAATAGTTCTTTCGGTTGCATAACATCAAAACATGCCTTAGGTTCAAACAGTGGTCTCATTTAACGATTAATACAAACACAGCGATATTCCCAGTGTAAGAATCCGGTAGAAATTCGACGGTATAATCAAATTTATTTCAATATTCAGGGCGAGTGACGAATATATCCGGATACTTCGGTTTTGCAAACGGCACTGCAAGCAATATAAAGCCCTATCGCTGGTCATTTTCTCATACGATTAAATACGATGTAAGGTATACAATTATTAAACAAGGACTATTTAAGGACAGTTCATATATTGCATTGTAGGGTGACATCTAGCTGCAATGCAACTGTCCATCAGATTTGTGTACTGGTGCTTTCTGAGTGTGGAATGATAAGAGTTTTGGTTGGCAATATGCATTGCCCTTGTTATCTCTCAAGGCACTTTAACTGGCGAGCAGGCGCTTTTATGACTAATAGCGAACCGTAGGTATTATTATGGCCCGATTAGCTGAAGCTTATGACAGCTGGGGGCGGTGGGCGCGGTGGAAGCCGTGATAATCGACTATCCCTTTATGCAAATTTCAACTCGTTGCCGAGGTAATATTTCACAAATTTGATTGGTGAGCCGGCGGACAGCATAATGTATAATTGATGACACAGGCAGTGGTAAAGAAAAGGCGTGCAACTTCCGTGTGGCTACGATCGTGAGAAGCGATAAACTGATGGTCTTCGGCGACAGCATAACATTTTTCTGTTTTGCAGGATGAAGTAATGCATTGAATAATCATGTATAGAGGCACTTCAATTGCCTCGACCTCGGCCTTGACATTTGAAAGGATACAGTACATGGTACATGTGGTTAATAGCATGATATACAATGGTAAGATTTGAATAACGGTAATTATTGCGGCAGTTGTGTACCAAATGGAGTGATGAATGTGCAAGCGACAAAACGGATGAATACGCTCGATTTGTATGACGTTTCGAATAGCAGAACTTAATGGTGACAAATTGTATTGAAATGGCTCTTCTAACAGATGTTGCTATCGGTGTTTGTTCCACAAACGTTTAAAATATTGGTCCATTCTATAAGTTTTCCATTCATTTGGAGAAGTTATTCTAACACATTTTCTTATTCATTGATTTTAAAATCATGACTTTACTTTTTGACGTTTTTACCCAATTCTTTGTTCAGATTCTGCCATCCAGTTCTTTTCTGGAGCTGAAAGCTTAACTAAGAAAATAATTTACTTTCGAGAAATTCTTTATAAAGTTCTAACGACTTGCTACTAATGTTGTGTCATTTTAATACAGCATTTTATCAAATATCTCGGCCGCTTGAGGTAGGACATTCTTATAAACAATAAGCAATATAAGACGAAGTATTGACCCTTGCAAATCTTATGACATATATAAGACTCATATTGTCTCTCATCGGTTTTATATTTTTTAGAATCCCCTTAAAAAATACTCATGTGCATAATTGCGGTATCCATTTGTATTAATATGCTGTGGACTTACTCCAGTGCTGCATACTCGGCTGAATGCTTTGAGTGGAAACCGCATTGGCAATGAAAGAACAGACTGTATGCATCAAAGTTATCAGCTATTTGTTGTTGTAGGAGTTCGAATACTTTTTTTTATATTTATGGTTATAAAGAGATAGGTCTATAATTTGTTATGCATGCATATTTTTTGCTACACGTATGACTTGGGTAATTGTCAGTTGGTCTGGAGATATACCACTATCAATGTCTAATATATGAATAAAGCTAGAAAATTGCAAATTTGCGAACTGAAGGTTTTAAATCAAATCCCGATTGACGATCATCAATTAGTTTTGATATTGTTTTGTGAATCAAATTGGTGAAACTGCGTTTTTGAAGGCAGTGTTTGAAATTTCTATTTTGTTGAATTACTATGTAACTGGGGCGTTTTGTTTATATTTGGACATACTGGGTAATAATTGCATTTTCGGTTTGTCTTAAGTCAGTTAATTGTTTGACTTTTATGAGGAAGTCACTAGGGAAATCTTATTTATCCACCGTTTTGGTAATAAGACTACAAATTTATGTTAAAACATACATGATGACAACTATTTGCTGCATATCGTTTATTTTTTTAATTTTGCATTGTATTGTATCTTTGTAGTTTTGTTTAATGTTTGGTGTATTCGTCTGTTTTTGTGTTAGTGAATTGTTTCCCTGAAACAAATGGAGTTAAGAATACCATCAGATATGAACGGGAGCCTTTGAGTTTAGTGGTTATTACGTCGCCTAGTTTACATAGGAGAGGCATTTGTATTGCATTGGATCGTATTTGAGCAAGGATGTTAATCAGTCATGTTAGGGTGTGTGTTAATCCCATCATCGAAATTGCTTATGATATCTAAAGCGTGAGGTTTCTTGGGTATTTTATCGTTATCTGACAGACTGAGAATGTTCTTTAAACTTGTTCTATTCCTATGTAGAATAATTGTGGTGTTACTCAAATGTGTTTGAAATGCGGCAGACGCAATCCTCACGTATTTACGGTCAAATTGGTTTTAATAACGAATAAGATATATTCTGCCTCCTTATCAGCATATCAATAGAGAGAGAGAGAGAGAGAGAGAGAGAGAGAGAGAGAGAGTGAGAGAGAGAGAGAGAGAGAGAGAGAGAGAGAGAGAGAGAGAGAGAGAGAGAGAGAGAGAGAGAGAGACCAAAAACTGTGGCTACGACTTTTTGCCTAAGAGTGTCACCGTTGGAGGAGACAACCCCGCTGACAGCGTGGGCAGCATCATAGTCACTTGAAGATAGGGTATAACTAATACAAGTTTTTCATTGGTGGTTGTCCTCTCACATAGCGTAACACGACAGCCAAAGGCCCAAATGGTCTTGTGTTAGGGAAACATGTCCCTGTACGGGTGTCCTCCCCCGCGGGGATGTCGGTCTTAAAAAGGAAGTGCTGGGCGTACGGACGTTTATTTCTCTATGACTAGCTCCCAGATAATGGACGGCAGCTAGGTCACTTTTGTAGTTGCGTTAAGTGACTGTCGAATTCAGTTCTTTAACAAACAAAAATATCGTAACAAGTTTGTTATCATTCCAGAGGCATTGGTATTCTTCCTTCATTTCGCTCCTTCAATCGGAGGTCCAGCTCCGACTGATTGTGCCTGACAACTTGCCATCGAGACTGCCTTGGATGATTGTTCAGAATCGTCCCGCCCGCTTTTGGTAGCCATCCAAAGCAAAGAACAACACACTGAATCCAGAAAACGATGTTTTTCGTGAGTTTTTTAAAAAAAGAACATAGTTTTGTTTTGTGTCCTTACTTACCATTGTTGTAAACATCTGGTCTGCCTCTGACATATGTCGATAGCACTTTGCTGCGACTTAACAGAAGACAATATGATGCTGTTCATTATCGTATTTTAACCCCATGTTTATGACTGTCGTATGTATGATCGACAACTATACTGACTGAACTAATGAGACAAAATAATGTGATGTAGCATCATTATTAACCGAAGACATCGCTTGGTTGTTCTATTAGCATAGTGGATATATGCTTAAGACGTATTATTTAAAACCGCATTGATGATCATAACACATGAATAACCACCGACCAGCATTCCGCGTCAGTATTTATCATCAAGTTACGCGCAAAACCGATTCATATTTTCATGCTAATGGTAAGAGGTCATTCTTGGCATTAAGAGGAGCTATATATTTACACAACATCGATAACCAGGGTAATGACATGTCGCACAGAATCCACGTGTCAGACAAGATTGTTCTTTACAGCATCAGAGTAATCTAGTGCATATTGTGTTTCCATGTAATACATCAACATTTGTTACTCAGATAGTGTGTGCCATAAGGGGATAGCGCTACAGAGCAAGAAGAAGAGAATTCTAACAATGGCAACGGTATATCTGTTTCCGTAGCAATCTAGCCTCAGAGTGCTATATCAAAGCTCTACTGCATTTCCTGTGAACGGAAGAACCCATAGTCAAGCATCACTTGGCAACTAGTCCACATGTAAGAGGCCAAAACGCTTCACTGTACTTTAGATTCGGTGAAAGGATAACATATCACATAAGTGCGCACGCATTGAAAGCAATTTTAACTGTAGCTCGCGTTTCCATGTGTTTTGAATACAGAGAGTCTCTAAGTGAAGTCGCTTAACATGAATCATTTCAAATAGTCAGACCATAATACACTGAACGCTTTCAGGGATGTAATTTGACAGCTATAGAATCGCACGACAACGAAGCATTCTCCAACGCAAGGACGCAAAACAGCGACTCTTAGATGCACTTATAACGCATTGACAGCAAAGAACACGACTCTTGTCCAGGTCAAAAGCGCTGTGCACGATGGTGGAACTTCTAGCGGGTGTTAAAGTAACTAGAGCTCGTGGAGGAGGCCAATTGGTTTATTAGTAATGATGTCATCATATTAGCAAAACAATTAGTCCTTTTAGCTGTCCGCTATGTATACAATAATAAATAGGATAAGCAATGAAAGTATGCATCAACGAAAGCGACAGAAGATGCATTAATAACGCGTCGTGCTCAATCAAATTCAGCGTTTGTTTCCATGGCATTCTATTAACTATTTTGTACATGCATTGAGAAAAATATTTTGGCTTCTTCTATTCTCTGAATACAAAACATTGAGGTGTTTACTATAATTGGTAAGTAATATATACTGGATGGTTTTCTAGATCCTGAAATCAAGTTTGTGCCCAAAACATATATTCATTATCAAATACGTACCGGTGCAAGTAAAATATAGGAAAGCAAATTATTCTAGAAACCTTATAAATTATAATTTATTTCAATGCCTCTTTATCTTCAATATTTTCTCGAATGGTTATAATATTCCATCTCTTCAAGGGGACTGTTTAGACCACTAACACAAGATGAATACAAGCGGTTGAAATGTCACCTTTTCTGATAATCACGAAGACTTCGGTTCGAGTCGCCTGAAGATATTAAACTTGATAAGATATGCGCTGGTTAAAAACCACAATTTCGACATTTGGCCGTTCATTTCGACTGAATGCTGAATCGCATCAAATAAGCGCATGAATCCATGGTCACGTTTTCGACGCCAACTACTCTGTATCAGGGTCGCGTGGTATTCATTTTTATTTAATTTCTCTTTTTACGATAAGCCATAATGTTATTAATGATTGCGTTGGACATACACTCTTACGTAGATAATTAAGTGTAAAATAGCGTTATGGTACTGTTTTTTTCTCTCCATCTTAATCAATTTCAATCTCTCATTTTCTCTGACCTTCAATGCTCAAAATAATTCATTTAACGATTGCAAACCCTTTCCATTTCCGTATCATGCTTCATGTGTACCTCTATAGCTGATGCTGGTTATATATAAAAGTCCATTTGATGCTTATTCAATTACTGTCCAGACACTGTACAGAAAGAAATTTGTGAAGAATCTCTGTATATGAGATATCGCCCGCAGAAAGAGGTGGCGGGTTTGAATGATGCGGTATAACGTATATTTCTGATAGCGAAATCTGAGGTGAATTCAGTATACATTGTATTGATTGGGTACAGAACGAAGTATGTGTAAATATAGTTAGTCTCCTTATTTCACATTTCGCCCACAGAAAGAGGTGGCGGTATTAATCATGTGGTTATAAAGTACACATTGACACGGGTAGTTATTAGATTATAGAACCCGATGAAAATAAAACAATGACAATGTGAAAATGTTAACTTAAATAGATTTTACATTTAGAACACAATAATACCACAGAAACCATGTATATATTCAAAATAAACACATCATACGAAGGAGTTAGCCCGATCCATGAAACGTGCCACATCTCGGCCCAGCTGTGAATGTAGATGCCCCCGCCCTACAAGCACCTCCGCATCTATACCTACTTCAGATATTCAGACCCCCCCCCAAAAAAAAAAGGCGCACGAAGACCTTCAACCATCAATTACCAGCTCAGGTGTTAGGAAAATGACGTGCAACTTTAAGCCCACCTCTGACGGATACCAACTATCGTCAACACATGACTTCATAATAACACATAAATACGCTACGGCAACAGCAAATAAACAAGGATATGTGTCTTAAGGTGACCTTGACCAGGGATATGTCACCATAACATTACCTACGCAACAATGCCATTTTGTTTGGTCATATTGACGCATCCACCCAATGAAACAATAGAACGTGGCATCATGTCCCTAATGTGGCGAATGAAGGCTATTTTCTAATCCGTCGATTCATCGACCATGCTGTCAAATGGTTGCAGTAGAAATATGACTTTTCTTTCTCAGCCATTTGGTTGCTTCATTAATAGCAGTTTGGTCATCTCAATAGAAGTATTTTATCAGATTGCTTATTGTTGTTATAACACACAATACACAATCTTTGTTTTATTGTTCTGCTTACAAGAGCAAGTCAAGAGGAGTATGTGCCTGGACCTACAGTACACTCTGCAATATGTGAAAGACAACTATCCCTAATAAGCAGTCAACGATTATGAGCAGTTTTACTTTCCATACTCTCAAATCGAACATATCGTGTTTGTGTGACATTACACGCATAGAATACATGATACACACGTTGGTGCAAAATTCAATGAATATGCGATGAGAATACGTTTTTGAACCACGTAGGCGTTAACTTATTGAGAGACGTGTTAATGAACAGAATATGGCTCCGATGTGCGGTTTACGTCAGCGATGTGTCGGCACCCTACTGGCCAGGCTCATTTCAACTTCTCTCAACTCGCTTCCCATTTGGCACGACTGCAAGCAATAGTTGCATCTAAGTCATTGCAGGGCATCCCAATTCGATGGGCAGACGATCATGTTCAATATTTTTGCCGGTCACATCATGTCATATCCCGTCCCATGCGTTTTATCAATAAATTCAGGCACACAAAGCTAAATTGACTTATCACTGATTATGATTTATTAGTGATTAATACATCTTACGTAATGTGAATTAATGGCATTACATACGTTGATTACTAAGTTACGAGTCTATTATGAATTCCATCTATCACAAAGGAAAATGAACAGCAAATGTTATAAACGTGCTTCTGCAAACACCAGTGCTACCCGGCCAGTGGATTGGTGTTACAGCTGTACACTCGGTAGAACTCAAACTCAGTCATAATGTCATACCGCATTGTTATATCATTGTGAAAGCAGATATAGCATAGTATTACTTTAACAAGTTGCATGCTTTAGTGCTGCTGACGTCCGATGACTGTTGAGACAACATTCTTCGATACATTGATTAGCAATAAAATTAGCTAAGTACAATGCATCGAGTTTCATACGATGAATTATTATCTGCACCGACAACTCTTCGTATGTATCAGCGAGAATTACGCAATGTCAGTTGTCATATAATGAGTAGGGACACGACACGTGATAATTGAATGCATATTATTATGAAGATATTGTTAAATGCAAAATTGTGACAGCGCATATGCATTAAAGGGGATATGATGCCAGGGTTTGATGTTCAACAAAATGAAGCAATGAAAATGGTGCGCCAATACTGATCACGGATGAAGCAGCTATGTTCACCCGAAGCAGCACCCGGCACTCTATGGGTCAATATAATATTATCTGCTCTTGGAAGTAGTGATTCAAATCCTGCACAAAAGATGTCAATGTAGGCACTGTGGCAACTGATGTATTCAAAACACTAGCAAAAAAAAGAAAAGTCTCCCCGTATCACCCCGATATCATCACGTTTTGCAATCTTAATATTTTTACAAAACAATGCACTTGTTTTAAACATCACGTGCCAATTTAAAATAAAAGTCGCTCAAATCTACAAGTAGGCTTTGCTGTGTAACTGTTCATATTTGAAATTGAAGTTTATAACCACCACCAACCCACATTTATTTCCTTTTTGTTGTATTTATCTTATGGAATCTGACATACGTCATCACAGACTAAAATGGTTATGACGAACAAATGCATGCTAGATGGTATAATATGTTGACATAGCAATATATAAAGGCAACCCAATTAAGCTGAATTAGGTATCATTAATAAAGTACCTAATACACTGGCTGTATTGTGTTTTGACAATGAGCTTCAAAAAGCGCCATTGAACTAACTATAAACACCATGTGCGGGCTGCTTATGTAGCGACGCATTTGGTTGCGCAAAACATCAAATGTAGTCAGCCAGCTATGCCATTGATAGCTATGTAGCGTTCATATCGCCAGCCGATTTAGTACCAATCTGTGCTGCAGAGGAAACGAATACTAAGTATCTTACCACAATTTATTTATTGCTCTACAGAAACTGGGCTACAAGAGAGGACGCCCTCATGCGTTTGAGCAAGACACGAGAGCATAGCAAATACACATTGGTTACAGAAGCGAAATAACGTTTGCATGGTCGGTTGCCAAATAATGAATGGATGAACGAGTGTCTCTTTGCTTCACGACTGAACTGCACAATGTCGCATATCGATGAGCCGACCTACATTATACAACGCTAATGACGATAATTGCAAAATAACGTTTACCAATCTACCTTCAACCATAATGTTACAAATGATGATAAGTGCAATGTAACGTTTACCGATCTGCCTATCCTTATTATAGTACATGTTGAGAAGTTTGTACCAGCGTATAGATGCCTACAAGGTGCTAATATTCACGGCATGCAGCCGATATATATGTTAACACTATCAAAGGAGAAAAAAAGCGGATGAAGTCAAGCTTGTTGCAATCAACAGATACAAACAAATAAACCCGTAAACGATGAAAATAGACCTGTCTGCACAAATGAAAATATCACTTTGCCTAGCCTCCAAGTAATATTAAATAGGGTTGGCAAGTATGGGCTGGCGTTTTTGTCAATAAGGTTGGCGGAATGACACCAAATGTGGATTTTCGCCCACATGGAGTGGTTATCAATTTTGGTTCACTTCTTAATATGACGAGTAAAATTTACGCTAGAAGAATGTTTTCGTGTTTACATGTTAATTTCAATGGCTCTGTTGTGTATTTACATGCGAGCCAGATTGTCTAATTTATAAAACAGCCGGGTCACCAACATAAACCCTAAATTGTTGCTGTCTTGGCGCTATGCAAGACCCGAACATGTTCACCACAACTGGCGGCATTCGATGTTGATATGAAGAACCCACGAGGATTTCATTACCTTGACAACCTATTGTCTCAGTCTCAAAACAGGAACACAGACATAAATCACCACTGACGTGACCTTTAGTGTCAAATAGCCAGCCGGGCACAATGGTGTGCTAGTTCTAATGTATGATTTAGTCTGAGTAATCAATGGTTTCCAACTGAGACTTGAGTGATGATGGATACCAATATGATGATTATGGGTGTCAAGATCACGAAAATAATCCGTTTCATAAGAACGATAGTTAGCAAATGTGTGTCATCAAGACATAACGGCTATGTGTGCCGGTAGATTCTATTATAAAGACTCGACTTGCATAACGTGCGGAGCCGTCAATTATACCCCTATAATAACCTTATCGGCCTGAAAAAGGATTAATTTGACCTACAGATGCTAACAAAATGCTTCGTCAGAACCCCTGTTATATAAACTACTTACTTCGCTTAATTGTAATGATAGTACAGTGGTGTTGAAACTTCAACCCAAATAGTCTATCGCAATAGTTCATGTGCCTACTCTACGATTCTGGAGCACTGAACGCAAATTGTATTCGATAACAAACAGTCTGTGCGCTGGCAGTTACAGATACAAGCATGATTACATACATAAGGACCCTCCTATGGGCGTCTGGTGATTATTCTCTTGTAAGAGGTCTTAGCCAGTAAAGCTAATCTTTCCAATTTGACGCATAATTGGATGGGACCATGGTTACAAAATATGGATCTGCACCAACAGACGTATCGAACAAATGAGCTGCAACTTAAATCGTGCTTTACAAGGCCTTCTATTGCAGATGGGTCTGACGTTTACCTGTCCGTCTGCGCTCACCTATGGAGTGGATACTACCTACCAGTAGCATTCAACAAAACCCTTTTTAAGTGGATGCTTGGCAAATTAATCGAACAGTGACATGACATTGGCATCATTAAATCATTCCAATTGATGCTGTATGACGGATATTGATCTTGAAGTATATATAACCCAGACGCACTTATATGCGAATTGGTGCATGGTATCAAAATATGGCCTCAGCTGTTCATAAATCACTGTGCAAGATGCGACATATCCAAAGTTGTTATGGTGTATACATTTGGGATAAACATAATTTGTTCCTGTTTGAGAATGTTGGATAATGGATATTAAACTAGCCGTTCGTATGTCTCATGTGACAACTGAATGGCCTCACGCATATCCGTTTGTCGCTTCATTTGTATGCATTGGCTGCTTTAATTTGCCGGGGCTGTTTGCTACCTCAAATTCCTTACGATAGCTTTTTCTTCCACGTAAACGTACTTTCCATTACATTAAAATTTTATATGGATCGCAACGATTCGTTTAAAATGAAAAAATACAATAAGATAAAGTTCTACCATGATCTATTCATCAAGCAAAACATCGCTCTACTATGTTACCTTTCGAGCATAGTAATAAGCTTGGCCATATAATGAAGTAAGTGGTGGGGCAGTCCAGGTCCCACAATTGCTAGAATGCATCAGCTCTCGCCATCCATCTTACTGTATAGACGTCCATATCAATAATTCAGGAAAGTCAAGATAGCACAACACCTAGCAGGTTTGGCGCCTCTTTCGTTGTCGTAGCATATGGCAACGTGGTAGAAAAAAAACCCCGACACATATATCATCAACGTGCATATATAAATTGGACCATGCTTTTGGAGGGTGAAAAGGCAAAGAGTTCACCTATCATCGTTCTTTGAAAACTCAATGAAAGTTGTATCAAAATAGCCTATCTAATGAAGGAATAAGGGACATGTTTGCATTTTCGTTTCTTGCAAATTAACCCTTGAAATGTAATTTGATCATAGCGGTTTTCCAACCCCTACACATATCTCATCGTTATCTGATCCAAACAAAGCCCTACAAATGCGCGATGCCACAAAAATACAAATCGACCATACTCTCCTGCCTCGATCCCATTAGCCTTCAATTAACCAGCAAATATTTAGACATGAATGTTTATTATATGACACATAGATCGTTTACTGGTACGCGATCATTAGGTCAATCTTAATGTTCATAAGTGCAATATTCGCACGGAAGTGTCTTTGATATTAAGATAATAGGCCATAACTTGCCATTATCTTACTGTGCCGATGACACGGTATCGGGACAAATATAAACTGTAAAGAGTTTTTAACGAATCACTAAACGAGATTTTAGGTGTCATTTCCGTTCTTGGCTTTTTCCATAGTTTAGTATATATTATTGTGTGAACATGTATGTTGACTACAACAGCTCTTTGGTGGTGAATAACTTCCATTATCGTGATACTGTGTACAATATTTGACAACAATGCGAATTTATCAATTCTAAATGTCAAACAAATGCTACAATTTAGTTATGCCGCAGGGACAACGAAACTTCCCCCAAACCAAATCAAACAACCGCATCAATAGCCTTTCATCCAGTTGTGTCCCTTGACGGATATCCATCTTGAGGAATAACACGAGCTCAGGTGAGTGTTTTATGGTAAAAGGTCCATTACAATCTCCGAGTTACGCAAGTTATCTTACTTCTTTCAATTGTAGCACTCCTATGGTATTTAAAAGTTATTGCGTTATGACTACAATATGTACGAAAGAGGAATCTTAAAGCTTAGCTGTTCGCATTGGTAGCGTAACGAGACAGTGAATGGGTCAGTGCATACCAGCGATTACATAACGAGGATTCTGTAGCATGAATGGATAAATTCAGAGCATAATATCTGTGCAGCAAATAGAACTTAGTCACCCTCTACCTGAAAACCTGGTACTACACAAAGTTTCAAATAATTAGAAAAGGCATATATTTAATGAATTAATTTGGATGTGTTTGGATAAGTGTGAGTCTTGTGACTCGCACTAATGCTACAGTAGTCTGCAGGTATGATTAAGCCCTCGAGGTTTATTTTTTATTCGTTTCTACATTTTAAATATAGCTACATCTGAAACCTTGCATGTCCATATAGGCGGCTGTCACTAAAGAATATATCTCTTTAGCACAGATTTTTCTTACGTATCGTCCACTACAACACCTTACAAATACATATTTCATCAATAATACGCTCATGGGTATGGTCTCAGCTTTTTCGTAAGTTCTTTGAATGTGTTATTAAATGTACATCTTCATTGACGCTGGCTTCCGCCAATTTAGATTTTAGATGCCACTATTACAACCTTAGCAACTTATCTCAATCGTTGTATCATCTACAACCAGCAATGCCACAATCAAACATTACATCTTATTATACGTATGATCAAAGGATCCATGCGTTGTAGAATGAGTATATGTTATTCAGTCATTGACTATTGAAGTCGGATGAGGTGGAAGGGGAAATATTAATGTGCGGAAGCGTACTAAGAGGCCTATCCTTATAAACACCCGGGGACACCACACACCAGCAAATAGACGACCTACATTCAAGGCGGGTCTGCTGAGATAATTGGTCAACGCAGGTGTAACGTCTGTTACCACCCTTGCAAAACCCCGAGCAAATGAACATGTAAAGATTCCACTATACAAAGTGTCACTGGAGCACATGGATATTCCCAGCATGAATGTGTTAGCTTTATGGCAAACAGCATCAACATATCGATTGCACTAACACGACATTACCCATACACATTCAATAAGTACAAAAATGCATCGCTGTTGACATAATGTAAGTTGGATTATTTGTAAAATGCGCATTGTGATGACAATGGAGTCCCATTATGGACCTAGGGACAGCCCTCCTCTTCTTATGAGTAAATATAATATAGTTTGCATTGGAAAAAAACAAAAGCTGGACAAATTATGCCAATGGGGGCCATACAATGCGAACAATATCTGTGTGACTGAGCCTCAACTACGCATTCAACCCAACGAGGCTGGTAAAGTGATTCGGCACGAGCAGACAGGTCAGTAGCAGAGCACAGTCAAGTTGTCTCACCTGAAGATGGTTTTAAAGTCGAAGCGAAGTCAATCGTTTAATCCGACAATGTATTGGGCCTTGGCGACAGATGCTCACATAATTTTCCGTGTTGTGAGTAAAACCCTATGGTATACATACCAATGCATAAATGATTAACATGGTTTAAATTGACACCCGACTTGTTTAACGTTAATTCTCGATTGGCAGGTCAGTGCAGCTGCTTAAAAATCGTTTAGTCAATCATAAATTGACCCACGAATCGCTGTTCCCGTATTTTTATCATCCATCTGTGCTGTCCAATATTATTGTCGATATCAGCTAGGGTGCAGCTGATAAACATCGAATTTTCCTGCCAATTCCGTTATCCCCGCCACGACAAACTGTCTAACGCGCACCGCTGCGCATTAAATGGGGCCCTTATGCAACATGAAAGCTGACACAAAATAGGATCTGGTTGCCAGTACGTACACCCCCGGGGTCAAGTGTATCAATAATTTGATAGATAATAGGGCTTCCATTATGCACATTACCATAGCTGTTGTGAGCTAACGCGGTTATACCTGGAGTGTTTACCTTGAGCTTACAGTGGTGCGACCGAGCGTTTAATTGATAAAGTCAATTTTGTTCATCGTGTAATCTGATTAATTGATCACATAGCATCACACTGTAGTTACCAAGGTATCGAACAACAAGAATCTTGCTGCAATGTATTTATGTCTTCATCGAAACGGTGCAATAGAAGAGATCCTTCTCACGCATTGTAGCAAAGCATGAGAGCACCGCAGTACACATGGGTTTACAGAAAAGAAACAAATGCGCTATTTACCGTTAATGGTACGGAAATAGCGTGTTTGCTTATACTTCAGGATCTAATTGCAGAATGACGGTTATGCATCTATCTACTTATATTTTACCATGACAATAAAGTCGGAATATTACACTCTGTCCTTCACACAGTTACTTAACAAATGTATGCACTTTGAGATGCGACGCACTGATACTACGAGGGCTGCCATGTATTCAAAGAGCTAAACCATTTTTTGTACCAGTCTGTGTGGAATTTGAAGCCGGTAGAGGATGGAAGTTTTGGTTAACCCAAATGGAGACGATATGTATGGTTTTATACTTATGACAACGTCTATCTTGTCTTGCTTTACTCCCGTCTACGTTTTCAGTCCAAACCAGGCAATGTCATTACAAATTTATACCAATCCATACTTTCGAAAGAGAATATATCGAATCAAACAGATTTGTTCCCCCCAATATTCCGATATTTCATCATTTGCAGAATATACTTTTTAGATTTCTGATACAAATTGTTCCCCGAATCGGTATGCTGAATATCTGTCGGAGAATGAACTTTATATCATCTCTTCGTGCACATACCGGCTGTAAGAAACGCGTAAAGCCGCATTTTATCAAAACTCGATCTCTTTTTATACCTTCTGACACTCAGACGGATAAGAACAAAGAAATCGTCCTCTGCAGATAAAACGTCAGCTGTTTGATGACAGTGCTAGGCTTATAGTTCAGGAGCACCCTGCTCATTGTTTGACGCCCTTCCATAGCTGGTGCACTATTCCCCCATTGATACAACCTCAGTGGTGTCACTGACGCAATCGTTCTGCAGTGTAACATGAACTTTCATCGTGCGCATTCAAATATGCATGCTCAAAGCGTCCTGACCGTTCTTTCATTAGCGGCTGTTATATCAGGCGCACCTGCATTCAGCGACTTTGTTTTTGCATCTATTCATGAAGCAAAACTTTACTAGCTTCGTCAGCTTATATACTAAAAGAGCCAATATATCAGTAACAATCCTGTTGTCATCATATTTATCTGTGCATATAAAAAAGAGGTGATTCACCTCGCTACTGCCACATTGAAATTGAAAAAAACATGAGATCCATTGCATGAATAAGTCCTTGCAGCAGTGGATGCTGCACCGCGATATTGTTCAATCTCTCCTTTGTGTGGCGTAGTACGGGTTAGGGAAATATCAATGGGCACCAATAAGCCAGTGTACTGTTTAGCTGATTGTCAACTGAAAATTGAAAGCGATGTCGTCGATTCCTATCGGACCGAGATGATGAACGCATCTAGCAGACTTAATACAGCCATTCTGTTGGTCATGAACAGTGTTATATCTCCGCACCACAAGCTTGTTCAGACAGCAAGAAAGCACCAGGGAAACTGAGACAATACTTACTAGACCACCGAGTGTTATAGATTGAGATGCATGAAGCATATATGCTATTGATATAATGGAGTTGCTGAACACACATAGAACAACAATAGATCACTGACTCCGGCCTGTATCACTGCGATTATGATACAAGTCGATTTTTCTACATCAGGTGGTGTTTGCGTTCTACCAGCATAATGAAGTCATTATGTTGAGCGCCCAGCTACGATATAAGAGACAGTGATCAATCTACATTTCTCCCATTTGCTTCTAGCCCCTCCATATCATGCAAAAGCAACATTTCCCATTTAAGCATGCTGTGTTGAATATATTGCATATAATACAATTTGACAATCTGTATACCGTTGGCTGTGTACGGCTCCTCACAGCTAGTTTCTCATTTTGATGCTTTTCGATTATGCGTTCCTGTGTATGTCGAGCTGAATGTACCCAGCTATTTTAAGCTTCATTGCCTACGTCATTTCGCGGTTCTATAAGGACGTGTTGATGAATGAACTGGGCTTTAATGGCACTTGTTATATATCTTAAACGCACGATTAAATTTTTGGAAACGGGTGTATGTTATTGTGGCTCCAATTAAATTACCTTAATTACAAGCGATGCCAGTTGCCCATCTCAAATATGGCAGAGGTGATACGGTGAAGAATTATGGAATGCAATACAGACATTGCGTCGACGCCAACACTGCAAGAGTGTCTCGAGGTTATTGGCACATGTTTGACAAACTGGCAGATGCATATAGTAACTGTAAGTCGTTCTGTGGTCATATTGAACACTCCACTAGATATAAAGCCCGTGTTGTGTTCTTATGACTGAGCCCAAGCACCGTATTGCTCAAAAAGCGTAAGCCTTTGGCCACTTTCGCAAGTGCATTGAACTTACGGGGGTAATTTCCGTTTATCTGTTATTGGCGACTGCGACTAATCCTGCCTAATACGAATCCTCCGATCGAATGGCTGAAACAGCTGGATGATGCTTTCCAAATGAAGAGAGCAAAGATATTTAGGGAATATCAGACTCAATCCAGCTAGGGATGCCAATAAATATGACGCTAAATGTATCTGCAAATACTACCTAAAGATACTGAACATGCCATAGCAGTGGCTGGTAAGGTGAATGCGGCGTATATTAACACATTATGCAACTCATGAAAAATCATCGTCAGGCGCCGACATTAGCGATGGGGCATACCTCAGCTATCTATAATTCCACAAGCAGAAGACTAAAGTTGTTTGTATCATATTTAAGCCTGCCTGTTATTAGGAGCAAGGCCACCAGATTACAGGATAGATATATATACCCTATCTACAAGGATTAAAGGGACTCGAAACTTAATAGAAACTGCCCAGTAAATCGGCGTGTCTGTGAACATTTCAAAGGATGAACCATCGCGCTAATGCCAAATAGTTGTTTCAAATGGCGTGTGCTGAATTGTATTGCAACATAGAGCGCTGCTGCAGCGGTTGCTGCAATCTTATTTAGTGTAATTTATGTTGGTCTCTTTGTTTGACTTGTCACTCAACATACATAATATTGCATTTATACTTTTTAAGTAAAACTTTAGAGAACATTAATGCATGCAAATATTCTGATATACTGTATTTCTACATGAATCCATTAATTCAGCAATCACTTCTGCTACAGTGGTGGCAACATATTCACTTGTTCATATTTGTTTTCGCGGTGACTATTTGTTGTTATCCAGGGGCAATAGAATACGCGTATAGATATTTACATGTGCATTTGAGCAGGGTTCAAAGAATCATTTGCATACAAATGAGTCAAATCTATCTCCTCTCTGTCGCCATATGCCAACGAAAGGAAAAAAAAACGTATGGCGCTGACATCATTGATCTAAGGGGCGTCACTTAAGTTTGTCTGTGATGACACCGACATCGTTAATATAACCCGACGTCATTCCCGTCTAGCTGCAAATACAGCGGTCTGTCTGCCTCCTGTGTCCATAGTCAATTTGTTATTCTATTCTTTGGTAACACTCACAAAAGGATAGAGTTGATGGAATATTGTTAACCGATAATGAGAGGAAAGCTTAGTTGAAGAACATATAAATACAGGATGTGAGAAGAAAATATCCATATATTTACGGCGTCTCAAATGGCATCACAACCGACTCTTAAAACCACCGTTGCTCTCTGTCTTATCTGATTACGATACAAAATTATTGAACAAGGATTATTTATTACATTGCATCTTTGGATGCAGCTATCGTGTTGGCACTTAACTGCAACGCAAATGTTCAGCAGATCTGTACACTGGTTGACTTGAGTGTGATGACCCGAGTCAGGTTGGAAAGGCTGTAAACACGATCGCATTATACATTGCCCTGGTTATCTCTTCTGGCGCTGATTCTATATATCAAATTTAGTCATATCCCGCACATAAGACATTTTAGTTGGCGAGCAGGCGTCTCTATGACTAGTAACTACCCTTTGGTGTTATTATGGCCAGAAAACGGAGGCATAAAGAATGGTGGGGGTTGTGGAATTTGTGGTAATTCACTATCTCTTCAGACAAATTTCTATTTGTTGCTAAAATGTCTTAGTGAAGCACATCGTTGCCTAAATGCATCAGTGCACATGAGTATCAATATCGAAATATCATTTTGTAGAGCCAACTGAGTGGGCGAACGCAATATAAGGCAGTTTATAACAAAACTCCCCCACTAGTTTTGGATTTCTATAAAAAAATTTTATTCTATCACATGACGGTAAATGTGAAGATTTCTATTCATTCAACTTGGTTTTGTTGAAACAACAACGTCACAATTATAACCGAGATAATGAATGGAAACACATCGAAGTAGTTTGATGCACTGCGAATGTTCTGCTTTGTCCCTGACATGACCTTCACATGCAAACACTCTTTAAATAATGAACTCATGCCGTGTATGCACTCTCTTGTTTGATCTCTCATGCGTAGAACTCAAATAACACTGCAACCATATTATTCATATTGCTGTTAAAACTTTAAAACAGTAATGAGAGCGATTTTTTTGACATGCGATCAGCGATCAGTGTCATGATAGAGTAAAGACAATTAATGAAACATGTAGTCATTTCCATTACCAAACCAAAAACTGGCATATGATTATGCGCACATTTAATATTCACTTGTATTTGTGGTGATAACAACATGCCAGGAGAGGACACTCGACAAACATGCTCATTCCCTGCGCCTCAACGAACCAAAACAACATCATACAACATAAGCCATTCATATCTAATTGGATGTGGTCATAGTCGCTTGAGTTTGTTAGCTCACATTATGAATGGCGTCACCATCTGCATTCTGTGCATTAACGTTCTTGTGACATACTGTGTAATTTCGTTCTCATTCTAGTCAATGTGGTATTTTTGTCTGGGTGCATACTTGAGGCTAAATCTCCGTATGCAAGGGCATAACTAACATTGCGATAACTCGAGATCACTTTCAATAGTGTTGGCATTCCCTGCTGCTGACGGTGATGATGCTGATGGCGCTAATGATGATAATGAGGTATCTGAGGATGATGAGTTTGAAGATGACTACGGCGGGTAATAAAACACGCTATTAGTACCAGAGATACGGACATGCTTATTGCACAGCTTGGAGTGTACAGAATAATAGCTTTTGGTTAAATCGCTGACTGTGCTGAAGTCGAGGGTTGAATGAACCTTTAACGAGGGTAATTTCCAATTAAGCATATTACCAATCGTGCGTAATCAGAATAGAGCCATTGCAATGTAAAGCAAATCCATCTCATCATCCTTTGCTAGATGCAAGAGGCATATCAATAAACAAGATTGGTGGACATAAATGATATAACAAGATGCCATTGCCTCGTCTCATATATAGCTGATGTGGTACGATGATGCAATATTTAACGCCGCTCATACATTATTTCAGTAGCAATACAGCAACACCTCCCTAGTCCAGAAAGGTGCGCACGCTCCCGCATTGTCACCAATATTGCAGGCTAGCAAGTGTGGATTACAATTTTGGAACGGTATTTCCATACACAATAAACATGCTAGTGGCAAGTGGACTAAATGTATCAATGCATTGGAACAAGGAAATACGAACACTGATACCTTAACGTTGATGAACAATGTGTAAGGAAGGCTTTGCTATTTGTTAAGACAGCACATGTACGAATGAGTCGGTATATATAGGCAAGTAAGAGCATGGCGATTGCTAATTCATCAAGCGTACAGTGGTGACGAGGGCAATATTTGCTTAGTTCGCTTTGTCGACTGCGACTAATCATGCCTTGCCGGGATAAAGCTTGAATGACTATCAACCACATTAGCCGCCATTCGATAAATAAATCACAAGATTGAATACATTCCTGGAATATCTGGATGAATGCATTTAAAACAGTGTTCAACAAAATAGAAATATATTTCGTTGCAATATGAGAGCAATGTTCCATTTGCCTGGACGACGTGGTGAAGATATTTGATGTTAAATATTAGCAATCATTGTTCGTCAATCCATGCTTCACAGAGGACATTGAATTAACATGCGTCACTGCACAGTAGTGCTTCGTATTTTGCCACAGTTTGATAAAAGGCATGATTTATGTATGGCCGTTAATCATATCCGAATATAACCACACAAAGAAGGATATCACGATCTATTTTGAGCTGTTGAAGAGATCCAGAGGATCAAACGAGACGCGGGGACGGGTCATGAACAGGAGGGATCGGCCAAACAAGGATTTTTGGGTTTATCAAATTGTCTCATAAATTTGAATTTGGCCGTTTTAAATTATGTTTATTGGTGACTAGATTTGACAAATAACATGATAATAAGCATTGCTTCCAATGTCGTCACGCTTTGGAATAAAAATCCGGTGAATATTCCATTGGTCTTGTTGTTAGATATTTCAAGTAGAAGGATGGGAAGCAAACTTCATGGTCCGTCGTCAGCGAATATCAAGCACATTAATTGATAGCCTCTTGGCCGCTCTACAATCACGTAATTGGAACTGAGGATGAGACGAAGCTTTTGTAAGTCAAATTGATCTAAGCACAGCTTATGAATGATAGGTTCAGGCCACGCAGTGCACAGTACGTATTACAAAGAATTTGACCAAAACCTCTGTTAGCTTGTACATTTAGAAAATAACTCAGGCTATCACGCGAATGGCAACAATGGATGGCTCTCTCTTTCTTTGGACTTCCACTCTGTAGCCAGAATAAACTAACACAAGAGGCAGTATATAATCTAAAAGCAAAATCATCATATTAGCAAAAGGTTTATGCATCCCTTACATTCAAGTAAATGACACATGGCTTCCAATCATCAAATACGAATGCGATTCGATAAACCTTCCTGTGATGCGAATGCGCAATAGATAAACATGCATGTGGCAATAATTTCTGCACTTGAGGAGTAGGAAAATAAAGGTGGGAGAGGACTAATCATACATCCATATATAAATATTTATATACAAATATATAAACATATATATATATATATATATATATATATATATATATATATATATATATATAAATATGTATACATATATATATATATATATATATATATATATATATATATATTTATAGATATATATATATATATACATATATATGTATACATACAATATATATATATAAATACATATATATATATATATAATATACATATATATAGATAGATTAGATAGACATATATATATAAATACCAAAATATATATATTTATGTATATGTATATATAAGCATATATATATATACATATATATTTATAACAATATATACATTTATATATGAACACTAATATGTATAAAAAAATATATGTATATATTTGTACATAAAGTGACATATATAGAAATATATATCTATATACGTATATATGATGAATATATATATATATATATATATATATATATATATATATATAGATATATATATATATATATATCTAAACCAACATAAATAAATCCATATGTATATATCTATACTTATGTATATATATATATATATATATATATATATATATATATATATATATATATATATATATATATATATATGTATAGTATATGTATATTTAAAAATGTTCACATGTATATTCAGATTTTTAAACATATTTATGTTTATAAATCCTAAAATATGCAAATAAATAAATCCATATATATAAGTCAATATATGTATGTTACAAAATAAGCTGACACAGAGTGATATATATATATATATATATATATATATATATATATATATATATATATATATATATATATATATATATATATATATATATATATATACATACATAATTAATTAAATATATAAATAAAAACAAGCAAATATATGTGTAAGAATGTATTTTTTTATATTTTTGCTTGGCTTAATTTTGCTATGTATATTAGCATATTCACATGAATATATATGGATCCATATATATATTTATATCCCTCTATATTTGTAGATGTATAAAACATTAAGAATATACGTAGAATGATGTATGTATATATGTGTATGTGTATATATATAAATTGATATATATATATATGTGTGTGTATATTTGTATTCTATAATAATATATTATAAATATATATTATTATTATTATTTCACATATATGTTTGCATATATTTTTGTTCATATATATATATCTAAATATATTTATATATGTATATGTATTGATGTATGTATATGTATATATATACATATATATTTTATGTTTATGAATTTATATATACATATGCATATCTATTCATATATACTTTTGTATTTATATTTTTACATAGATCTATATATATATTTATATCTACAAATATATGTATTTATATGTGTGTATGCATATATATTATTGTTTTATATTTATATTTATATATACATATATATATATATATATAAATATATATATATATATATATGTATATATATATATATATATATCTTTTCATATATGTTCATATATGTATGTTTATTCATGTATGTACACATATATATTCATACATATATAAATATATGTATCGATATTTTGATATCTGTTTATATACATATCTATGAATGTATGGTAATATTTATGATTATATATGTGTATATATGTATATACCTGGATATGTATATATTTCAATATATGTATTTATATTTTATGTACATATATATATTTGTTTATACATATCTTTTCGTATATGTATGTGTGTGTGTATATATATATATATATATATATATATATATATATATATATATATATATATATATATATATATATATATATATATATATCCATATATATATATATATATCCATATATATTATATATACATATATATATGTGTGTGTATTATCTGCTCCCAGCATGCATGTCCACATTTATACATGTACATATATACTTAGAAATATACGGATACATATAAATATATATTAATACATGCATATGTATTTATATCATCGTCATCATTAATATCAGCTTCATCGTTCTATTTATGACATCATGATTGTGTATGCGTGTGACAAGTTTGCCAACAATGTATGCCAACACAATTGAAAGTAATTTCGAGTTATCGCAATGTGAGAGATTTACCCTCAAGTATGCACCAATGAATGGATTGAGAACGAAATTACACAGAGTGCCATAAGAGCATTAATGCACAGAATGTGAATGATGACGCCATTCATAATGTGAGCTAACAAACCCGAACGGATATGAATGGCTTACGTTGTATGGTGTTGATTTGGTTCGGTGAGGCGCAGGCAGTGAGCATATTTGGCTAGTGTCCTATCCTAGCATGTTGTTATCGCCACTTATACACACGCATAATCAAATAAGATATATGCGCGTGGATCAACCAGAGTGTATTGACTCGCCTGGTTAGAGCAATACATCCTAATGCCTTAGGTAATACAAATATGCTGGTATTTATTGAAAACATCTCATCATGTAACCTTTGCAATATGGGTTATTCACTAACGCTACTCTATGTTACTATGAGATATATTGACTTGGTGTCGGGGCGCCACGATATATATAAAGTGCGGGTGTACAATGAAGCCTGATAAAGGCAGGTATTCATCCTTCGGCGAAATGCCCTCAGCTGGTGGATAATGGTAACATTGGTTAGGTCCTCTCATACTGATTGGAACATCAGAATTAATTAATCACATGAATCCATCGTCTGCAGGCATGTAACATGGCTACGTGTTTAGCGGCATGCAGACTAGCAGTTTATAATCTGTACCGTTTTCTGCAGTGATTTATTGTAATGTCATTATGCGATAACATCTGCCCTTATCAGGAGACTGCAATGCAGCATACCCATCTTGCATGTCGTCAAATGTCATGGGGCAGCTGAAAAGAACATAAATTGATGTTGTGTGTTCGCCGAAATAACAATTGCATATGCGGTTATCGTGTTTATTGGAGTATCCCCATTTGCTTGCAGCAAGTAAACAGACGCACGCATTTTTTCACACTTTAACAGCAGCATATGGCAACATCTAAAGAACATAACGTGTCTATATATATATATATATATATATATATATATATATATATATATATATATATATATATATATATATATATATATATATATATATATATATATATATATATATATATATCCAATCTTTGATTGTCGACCCCGAACGAGAGGGTATCAAAAGATAAGCTAAGAGCCATCGTAATTGTACTGCTGGTTCATCTTCGTTCTCGTCAATTATGCATTTAAAGCACAATATGTTTCACAACTGTCAGATCCTAGTAATATAACAAACGTTTTTAAAATTTTGCCCTTTGCGAATCTTGCAATCGCACGTATCATGTGTTTTATCCTAGCAAATGTCAAGAATTAGGTCGTGGTAGGTGGGGTGCTTAGTAACAGCATGTATATTACCAAACTCTAGAAGCAGAATGACAAATTAAATCCATAATCTAAAGGTTAGACGTATTCCAATCGCACACAGAAGGAAGAGGCACACCGTTCCATCAACATTGCAAGTGTCTTTATATATATATGCCTGCAATTAGCTCCAAGTTGGATTAGAATTGATAATTGGGCCACAGTGCCACATCTATACAATTATAGAAATAGGGAGATGTGGGGAAATTGTCGTTACGCCCAATAATCATTTAATTCGCCGACTGGGCTGCATTTTGTATGCAAGACTCTCATTTCAGCCTCTTTTTGAGCCATAGGCAGTCTAGTAGTCATGCAAATATAACGACATTTATCGAACAGACCTCAGAATGTAATCATGGCAGCATTGGTTATTCAACACAAGGCTCTATTCCATCGCGAGATATATTGATGTAGGTCCAGAGCGTTACATGTGTCTAAATAGCGCATGCACAATGAAGCACCTGATAGACGGGCTTTTACTGTTTGACAAAAAGCTTGTGGATAACGATAACATAGGTAGCTTCCTATCATATTAATTACAACACCAATGGCCCATGATATATATGAATCTATTTTCTGCAAGATTAAAACATCTATTTGCTAATTTAATGACATCCAGCATAGCAGTAAACAGATGGTATCAATTGATTGCGGCGACTTATCAATCATTGATAAAATCCTTTCCGATCCGCATATTTAAATGTGACAAGAACAATTTGCTTCTCATAGAGGGGCTATATATCGAAAAAGGTCTGTCAGTTTTTGGTTTGTTGATGGAAATGACTACATGTTTGATTTATTGTCTTTACTCTAAAATTATCAAGACATTGATCGCAAGTCAAAAAACCGCTCTGTTTTCTGTTTTTAGCACTAATAAGTTTAAACAGCAATATGACTGTAAGCAGGACCTTAGAATCGTAGAAGTGATATTTGAGTTCTACCGCCTCCTCTACGCATGATAGACCAAACAAGACAGTGCATACACGGCAGAAGTTCATTATTTAAAGAGTGTATGTAAAGTCCTCTAACATCCTCATTGGTGGATTATATAGATCACTTTACAGAAATATAGAAAACACGAGGTAATATATAGGATTAAATGGGCTGACCAAATTTCCATTACATCAAAGCAATCATGAACAAAGATATAAATCCAAATTGTTTTTATCTTCATCAGAAAAAATCCGTCGATAGAGGAAATGAAAAAGTAACAATTGTGTGTTAATATTAAAGAAATGCTCACAAATAAAAGGGTGATAAACACACAGCGACTCTAATAAGTACGATGCACTTATACTCTAACGTTTACTTTTAAGTCCCCACTTAAACGCCTATTAGAAGTCGACTCCCTGATCAGCACGTTATGTCGTCCACAACTTTCAGATGAAAAAAGTTCTAAACAATATATAGGCCTCAGTAAACAAATCCACAGCATCAAAATTCAGGAAATTGATTTTATTGTTCTGAGCATTATAAGCCTAACCATACATATCAAAGTCAGAGCAGTATTTGTCCAGCCCTAGTGACGGGAACACCGTACAACTCCAAATGCAAACGATCCTAAAGCGCTCAGTTAGAAACAAGTCCGAACACAGCAAAACAAAGCACATTTATGAACTCTTGAAGCTCATGCGCGCACCCTTTCTCTCTCTCTCTCTCTCTCTCTCTCTCTCTCTCTCTCTCTCTCTCTCTCTCTCTCTCTCTCTTTCTCTCTTTTCTCTCTCTCTCTCTCTCTCTCTCTCTCTCTCTCTCTCTCTCTCTCTCTTTCTCTCTCTCTCTTTCTCTCTCTATCTCTCTCAATCCGGAGGAAGAATGTATCTTATCTTTAATTAGGACCAATATGACCACTTTGACGCATTTCGGGCCACTTTTCAATCACACTAGAGTAACACCACGACCGGAATGTTACTCCATTGTATGTTTAATCACTAGCCACATTTCATTTGACTATCTCGGAATTAAATTCTAAAATGCGGACAAATGCAAATACACGTCTCATGTTAAACAAAGCAAAGAAATAGCTGATAAAGGAGCCCCATTGATTCTTGAAGGTATCTTACAAACCATATGCCTCTGGAAGAACTTGACCAGCAACTGGACTACTTACACAAACTAAGCAGGTATGTGACACACATTAAACAAACCTACAAAACTATAATAGAATACTGAAACAAGCCATGCGATTTGAAACACGTAGTTATAAATAAATATGTTTCCCCTAGCTTTAATATCAAAACAAACATTAAGCATTGATATATCTCCAGGCCATCTCCAAGTGTTCTAAGAGATACCGGTATCTCAAAAATATGGCTCTGATCGGAAAGCCACGTATCATCTGGTCACTGTACCTGTAAAGTACAACAAAAGATTTTCATCGTTACACCAATGTATTTGGCCCATACGAATTCTGACATTTCATTTCTCTCGAACACATCAAAGTGGTAACATATATGATTAAATCCAAGCAAAGGAAAACAACCCTTGATTTTGCTGTTATGTAATGATTATCCTACATAACGCATTATTAGACGTGTATAGGTACATTAACTAATTTACCTCATCAGCTTACGCATGCCGTTATGTAACAATCATAAACTATCAGCGTAAGCCAGGTATGACTACAAAATTTGACTACTGAATTAGATATTTAATTCGTACGATTTTTATTGGTCAGCTATTGAGTCGTTTACGATAAACGACTAGATATGTACATAATACAATCGTGTCACATTGACTGCATAAATAAGATTTCAATGATGCTTGTAAAACCTGAAATATGAGTCCACCTTTTCCTTTTAAACATTAACCAGCACGCAAATAATGGAATACAAGTACAGAATACGAACCAGTGAACGTGTCCTTACTTGTATAGCATAGGTTATGCTGTAAGCAGCTAGCCAACCTGTGATATGTCACCCTTTCTGCGGTATACGATGAGATGTTCTCACAAATGTTCTGACGATAGATAAACCTCTGAAGCAGGGGTTCAATCGAGTATCCCAGCATATACTCGGATGGCTGCAGTCATGTTAAACACTAGATAGAGTTTTGCTTAAACGTAAAAAACAGTGTGATCAGGGAGAATGGTACGCAGATGTCCGTCCATGAACAAGAAAAAATACAATATTAATGCTAATTCATCATACCTTAGGATGTAGTTATCAATTCTTTTTATATTCACAGATTAACCGTCATTAGTGTCAGTCATCATTCAGATATACTCTCATCGACAAGATAATATTCACGATATCCAGGTACAATTCAAATCACGCTCTGCATCAATGACAGTATATTGCCCCGAAACCCTGCAGATTGATTGAGTGCTGCTGAATTTAAGCAATTTGAAGCATAATCAAATTGTAATTGCGTCGTTACTGAAAATATAAATAAGCTAAGAAAGTTTCAGAATACTCTTAAGATCAACGTATATGATAGTGTGATAACGGGGTACGATGACATTCCGAGTAGATTCTATGCCACTTAGTGTCCTTTTTCATTGTGCAACGCCTTAATGCGAGTTCAGCCGATTTATCCCGATATTCCCATCTTGCTTCTAATCTCGTCATATAGTAACAGTTTATGTCAATCACAGCTATGCAAGCTGCTTTGAATGAACAACTGGAAGACAATAAATCTCCCAGCATTGTTCCAGCAAAGCATGATCAGTCGCGGTAGACATTGGAACGATATGAATTCAAAGGAAATTGCCCTTTTATCTCGCGACGCCGGACTTATAAGCAATCAGCCAACTTTTAGTGAGCAATACACCGAGCCAATTGCAATTGTTACGAATTTTCTCTCCCAATTTCGCTGCAACAATATGTTGTAGCTTTCTCCTGCTGTATGAAAATGCTGTTATTTTGTATTGCCCTTCACGCGATGTAAACCGCTGATCCCACGGTTGCAAATAGTTTCATCTGCGCTGCAGTACGTTGTGGATGTTCATGCGGCCCATTTTTTTTACCAAGCCTCTCACCTAAACGGGCATTGGCCGAATGCCCGCATAGCCAGAACCCCATTGTCAGGCGAGAGATGTTGCTACCAATCGGGAAACAATCGATGTTTACAACAGACATCGAAGGTTGAAAGTCACGAGTAGCAGCCACAACCAGAAAGAGGCATTATCCGCATAAACCAGCACCTCTACGATTTCAATGGGGTGTGGTTTATAAAGCTGCCTATGCTAGATGAATGTGAGTGAAGTGATGTCACTCACAGTGATTAACATCCTATGTTGGATGCTATATACCCATTCAAATATTTTTGCACAAGTGGAATTATTATATGCCTTAAGTATTCTCGATATTGATAGATGTCATATGTGCAAATGATGTCTTCATTTGATAAGGGGACATCAATGTAAAGTATTGCTTATTAAGCCGTTGGCGTTGTGAACAGACGTCATGATCCACATTTTTATTGATCAGTCAGTGTCTCATTTAGCTAGTGGTCTTGCGCTGGTACATTGTACCCACACCACATACGTCATAAGGAAAATCTTTTTGTTTTTTCTTAAGTTTGCATGATTCTATCAAAATCAAATCTCATATTGTAGCAACGTGTTCCCATTACCCACGTCCCATTGATATTGATTGATATACTTCAGGCAGGAGAGAAATCGTAGCAATCTAACAAAGATGATGATATTATCATATTCTTTGACAATCATTCGGCTACATTTAATTGACAAACCAGACATGGTATGCCAGCATATTTCTCTTTGCAGAGCTAAATTACATAACAAATTATCTGCACAATATAGTGATGAATGTGATAAAGAGATGCAACATTAACACAGCGGCATTATGTCCGTCTATGCAAATTGAATGAATGCATCGATGATACAAGCGACGTCGACAAGATATAAGATGAGGTACAGTATCTATTGAAACTGGCTCTTTATGTTTCATTCTTAAGTTTACAGCCACTTGTGTATGTTGGTCTAGGAGGGAATCGTTAATTCTCTTTATTGCAACCGGGTCAAACACATTGCCAATGGAGTTAACCCACTTAAATAACTGGACTCATAGATATATGCATCCAACGGTCATCAGGCCTTCTACCCATCATGGCATGACAGCTACAAGTTTATTCAATATTTGCCTCGGGTAAATCTATTGTATTGAGGAAACTAATGTGATTGTTATAGTGCTTATCATGAGCAGAAGTGCCTGAAACGCTGGAGAAAATTATTTAAAGTTAAGTCAAACTAACTAGCTGGTTTCACGAATACAATACAAGTTTACCCCTTTAGTTAAGTCTGTTTTTGATCTGAACTCGTCATATCTGTGTCGTATCATAAAGTGGCTGAGGTCGTTTCCCGTCTTAGAGATATACGTTAACTGTCACATTTTGGCAATAAAATATTCAGTTGAAGCATTATGACAGATCTGGAAAGATACATGTATAAGCAGATGGTGCAGTGTCAACCGTACATCGGGTCGCATATGTCACACCATAGTCGATGAATCACCATTATTACCTGTTAAAGACAAACCACTGATACGGGCGATAAAGTGCAATTCAATACAAGCATTGCAATTCTGGAGCTCAGTATCATAGCACGTATTTTCAACCTTTAATTGGATATGTTATTCGGTACAACTTATCTATTATCCGACAAAGGATATAAATGCTTATTATGGATTGCTTCGCTTTCTGTCAATTACTGGCGGAATAAATATATCAGATTGGAGATCTTGTCAATAATTAAGTGAAGTATGTTGATGCCTTATGTTCTAATAACCGAAACCAAAAGTGCATTATACAAACAATGTCTCTCCTTGCCATTTTTGGAGAGTGTAATCTCCCATTAGCATCTTCTGCTGTGAGAAGGTACTGCACCATTATTTTAGCGCTGGGGTTCTAAAGGCAATGAAATGTTGCTTCACGTGGGACGTCCTGTGTTACTTAAGGGTAATAAATTGAACAGAACCGATATATCTTTGGTATGTATATCGGTGGCACTGTGATTACGTGAAGGGTTTCCGATAGGTTTTTTAAGGCTTTCGGTGGTGTTTTGTTCGTCGTATATTGTATCGAGCCTTTGTTGTTCCCCAGGCGAGGTGCTTCTGAACATGTTCGATCGGAAAGTAAAATGCATTGCCTCACTGTATGTCATATGTGTTAAATCAGTAAATGCACGATAATGAACCATTCAGCAAGCAAACAACCAGCTCTCTTGGCTGGAATTTGCTTAGCATGCCTCACGAAGTCACATTATCGTGGATAGATCATCGGCTCATTAGGCTATCCGTGATGTTCGGCAGTGTACAATGCTTTCCGATATTTAATGAGACACCCTGTAATGAACAATAATCATAGTAAACGGCGTTGGTCTAGCTTGGTGCTGAAAGCAGTTTCTAATATTGCGGATGGGATTTTGCCTTGTACAGGGTGTCATCAAGCTTAAAGTAATAATGAAACAAAACGACATACATGACGCGGTAATATTTTGGTTAATGTTAATATTTGTACATGTTCCATCACCTGAAGACACATTGATGTTGCACTTTTATGCGATATAAATGTTATCTGCCGTTAAACACAAGCACTATTTATACAGTAAACGTACAAATGTCTGCGATGGCGAAACATTCGTCAACCACATTTGCATCGCTGCACGTCGACTTTAATAATAAATACATGGTTGTCTGGTATAGCCAAATGACTCCGGTTATTAGTTACCGACCACGATACCGTATTAGAAATAGTGTTGATGATATCAACTGACGGTCAAAGCTCGTCCTAAAGCAAGTCACTACCATAGAACGTCTATCGGTCTGTTGTAATGAAGATGCGTAACCAAGCACCTATATTTTATATTACCATAATACCGTACCATACAATAAAATAACGATTATACCGCTAGTAAGATGATGGTTTGTTATTTCTGCACTTGAAGAGAGTGACATAACTGGTTGCTTTTTGGAATGATCGCAGAAAACGAAGGATACACCGGTGCAATTTTATGAATAAACGAAGTCCACCAAATAAGGACATCCTCTACTTATTTAACAAAATTTATTCAATGGAGCACGTGAACAGAACTGAATAATCTACCATCATCTGTCTATAAAAACACTTTTACTTTCTGTATTAGTCGTTACTTGTCCTTCATGTATGCATGAAAGTAAATGAAAGCGAGGGCGAGCAATTACAGGCTGGTCAATGTCAACAATGAGTCTATATGTATGGTGCGACCTTTTTGGTGACTGACATTAATGCTAAATCAACCATAATGAAGAAACAGAAAATCAAAATGTAGTTAACCAGCAAAAAATTGAACCAAAATGCCCTCTCTTTGGGCAAAGAGTATATCAAGTGGCAATCAATACTTCTAAATGTCTTCGTCGGCATAATTTTGAAATCGAGCTGTAAATGCTACATTTAGTGTAGGGAAAATAAGGTAGTGTAATGACATTATACTAGAGCTTCATTGATGCACCGTGGGTTTTGAAATACGAACAATATCAAAGAAAAATCACAGTGGCTCTATTGGTGGTGTCATCAATCTGGTATAGGTATTGATCTTATATTAAGGATGTTTCAAAATGTAGAATAAAAAGAGCCGGGTTAAATTTTAATATAAATTCTGTAAACGCTCGCCATGGGTAAACTCGAAACTTCTGCACTAGCGCCGTTCACTATTAACGCTGGATGTACCGTACACCTACATTTAAAAACGTCTATTAGAATCCAACAAAGAAATATCCCTGTCGATTGGATGTCAATTGCAGAAATCATTTACCGTCAGCAGACTGAAGCTAGTTTTCATACGTACAGGACGATATGGCCGTGTAATAATGTTGCTTGCAGTTACTGGTCTTGTGAAAGGGACAACTATATCTATATTATTAGGACTGCATGGTAACATACCATGTCCCTTACGGCAGCAGTAGTGACAAATTCAATATGTGGAATATCCGATATCAGTTTCGCTTTTAAATGCGGATTCAAACTCAGATAGACGGCAGCTGCACAATCATTATGCCTCGCAACCTCATAGGCTTGAAATCAACGTAAAATAAGTGTGATAGTACAATGCGCTGTTTATTGTAAGACTATCTGCGATATAAGAACAAAACATTGTGCCTTCGGGTTGCAATCAAATAGGTGGTGTTGTATAGCTTGAACATTACGCCGACACTACCTACCACACTGATGCCTCGGGCAGTGAGTGAATGATTACTCCACACGGACACTTGATTGCACCCACGCACCCAATAAAGTCCAATGTAATCGCCACTACCTTCATATTCCCCTTCATAACACCCGAGGACCAATGGACTGCGTACGCACTAAGTTAATGATTAATACATAAATTCGGTCAGTAGCTACATACACATACATACATACATACATACATACATACATACACATACATACATACATACATACATACATACATACATACATACATACATACATACATACATACATACATACACATACATACATACATACATACATACATACATACATACATACATACATACATACATACATACATACATACATACATACATACATACATACATACATACATACACATACATACATACATACATACATACATACATACATACATACATACATACATACATACATACATACATACATACATACATACATACATACATACATACATACATACATACATACATACATACATACATACATACATACATACATACACACATACATACATGCATGCATGCATGCATGTATGTATGTGTGTATGTAGTCACACATATGAACATACAAACAGACATTCAGACAAACTTACATGCAGGCATATATACATATTTGCATGCAGACATGCATGCATGCATACATGCATAACAGCATTCCCATCATGGCTAAGAAGCTACACAGACAGAATATATTTACCCTGATAACATAATGTTAATAAAACCCGCAAATTATTTTCACTGATGGCCTTCGCGACATACTCTCATGGGATACGGCATGAGAGAACCTCAAACTCGGTGTGAATAATATTTGGCAAAGAGAATCGGTAAAAACATTCGAAACTCAATGAATTCATCCGAGCCGCGGTCTCAGTCCTTAGGAATTATTGTTGAAGGCATCAGAAAGAGTATTGACAAGCTTTTCATTCGCCGGGCTGTATATGTTCCATGATGCGGTTCCTTATCTGTCCCCGTAAGATTCAAATGGATGTCACGACGCTAGTTTTATTTGATAATGCCTTGAACCCTGCGCCACAATTCAGAAACCTTAATTACAATCTCAGTTTTCTGCACGTTGGGTCAAGCAAAATTAACCACAGTCAGGCCTGCATGCTCGGTGGCCTTTATTCCAAATTAACACTCTACCTTGTCAATATGTCCCACTTCAAGCTATTGCGTTCGTCAACAGATACCGCTTTCGTTACATAATCCAATCAGCGATAAATACAAGAAAATCCCAACATGCTCAGATTCGCTCAGGCTGTCCCAAACCACTCGAAATTATCTACCAATGCCTTACATCCATTTCCCTATAAACACCGAGATCCCTCTCACATGTACGCATTCGAACTTAACGCCAAGACATGAGACACCACGAGACACCCACGAAAGAACAAATCGACAAAAAGATTCCAACATACAACAATTACCACTCACGACCGTATCATATGATAAAGAAAAGTCGTAAGTCTCAATTTAGATACCCGGTACATCAGAAAGAAACCCTGAAGTGACCAAGGACAAGACAGCAATAACACAAGATGACCACGGTCACAATTGGTGGAGAATTCGGTTCGATCACCTTCAGGCTGCTCGCAAAAGCCAAATGCCCGCGTACATATATATATATATATATATATATATATATATAGATATAGATATATATATATATATATATATATATATAATATATATATATATATATATATATATCTATAGAGATATATATATATATATATATATATCTATATATATATATATATATATATATATATATATATATATATATATATATCTATATATATATATATATATATATATATTTGCGCGAGGGATTACGCGAATGTAAACGAATATGGTTTGTTTTATCTGCTATGAAAACCACCAGTCAAATGTGTCAAGGCGTTAACAAATCTATATATATGCGCGAGGGATTACGCGAATGTAAACGAATGTGGTTTGTTTTATCTGCTATGGAAAACCAACTCAAATGTGTCAAGGCAACGATGTGGAATATATCGAACGTTTTTTAAATATCCCAATACAAATTTCCACAATGATGGTTACTACTAGCCCGATCCGGCTAGTGGGTGCGGACACGTGGACATATTTTTTTCCCGACAGTGTGCGCGCAGAGGTCAAGGTCCATTTTTTAGCAACGATAAGCACATCAAGATAAGCTGCTTTAACAGTTTAGATGCCGAAATAAACCGCCAAAACGTCGGACCATACTTCACATACTTCAAATAAGCATGTTTTACACAAGAAATGTTCAGCGGCTAAATGTTACGAACAGGTCATCGGGTGTGCCGTTGGTGGAAGCAATGTTACATTTTGAAGAAAAGCTCGGGCTGCTGAATATTAATCTCAACAGGTAAGTTTCACAAACCACTAGCCCGACCTAGGCTAGCAGTAATTAGGGCAGCATTGTAACTTACCATGTCCTTTACGGCAGCAACTGTAACAACTTCAATATGAAAAATATCCGATATCAGTAGCGCTTTTTAATGCGGATTCAAACTGGCTGCACAACCATGATGCCTCGCAACCGGATAGGCGTCCACGTAAAGCAAGAGTGAGATTTGGTGAAACTCTAGTGAGATAGTAAAACGCGCTGTTTATTATTCGACAGTCTGCTATATAAGAAAAAAACGGTATAACATTATGCCTTCGGGTTACAATCCAATAGGTGGTGTTGTCTTGCTTGAACATCACGCCAACACTACCTACCACACTGATGCATCGGGCAGAGAGTAAATGATGTGCGCGCAGAGGTCAAGGTCTACACTATTCACAGTCATTCAGCGCGCTTGTTACGAATCAGAAATGCGAAGCTTTGTTAAAAGCCAATCAGATCGCTTCTTGTTTGCGGTATTACGCGTGTTTTCTTACATCCTGTTTTTTTAGCAACAACATAAAAATGCTGTTTTAATAGTTTAGATGCCGAAATAAACCGCCAAAACGTCAGATCATACTTCTAACTTAAAATAAGCATATTTTACACAAGAAATATTTTGTGACCAAATGTTAAGAACAGGTCATGGAGTGTGCCGTAGGTGTAAGCAACGTAGCATTAGAAGATAAAGTTTACGCTACTGAATATTTTATCTTGGCAAGTTAGTTTCACAAACCCGACCTGGGCTTGCGGAACCTGTAGGACAATGTTAAATCCTGTCATTATTTTCAGAATACTATTATGTAATCGGTATGACACTGCTAAGTTTGCATCCCGACTTAACACCAAATATGCGATGTCAAGTCCCCACAACATAATAACACCAATATAGTTGCTTTTTGTACTATTGATAGAAGGTTGGAATGATGTAAGGTGGACACTCTCAGGAGTATGATGATGATAAGTCCCCGACAACATTACTACTGCTTATGATATTGGCCCTGGCGATTCTTTAACTCTACTATCTTTGTATCCTGTCTTTCATTAGAGCAGATAAACTTTAGGTATGATTTTAGCATTTTTTATATCCTCATGCGTCAAACTCACAGTTATCAAAGCCTTTGGTGAGATTCCGTTGCCTACGACTGTATTGTTTAAATGAAATATAGACATAAAATTATATCGCCATGATTACTGAGCACAAGATAACCTTTCCATGCATTTATGTACGATGCTAAAGTATTATGGTAAGCGATTTGGTGGTCGTCTGTGTCGTCAAGAAGAGAACATCACCATTACGTGTTGATGGTTGTTAAAAACCACGGCTGCCATCACTGCTGACCATGGAACCTTGCCTTGCCTGTTAACTGCTATGAGGCTTAATATATCACATCGTTTAGTGCTACCTAACATCTGATGATATATCATTATTTTTCGTCGATGTGAACCATCAGATTGTCACAATGCACACTTGCACCGCACGATATGCAATGCATGTCAATAACCCTTCATCCTTCAACTCAAATACGATCCATTATGCCAACACAGAATTTATCGAAACATTCAATCATGGCGCGTCCCATGTTGTCTCTGTGGAGGAGTAAGGGTGATCATAATTGACTTATCTAAAGTAATTAGTCTCGCAATATTTGGCCAATACTATCAATTTATAGTCTTTAGGTTGCAGCCCAAATATTATGGTTGTCGCAGTGGATAGGCATGTCGCTTAAAAAATAACCTTATTATTTAAGATGGCGATAATTGCCCCACTATCAGGGCTATGTGATGGGGAAAGTCGTAATACCGTTGATCACCTTTGACAGCTGATTATCAGAATCGCGTGTTACCATGTAAGATTGATAGCTCTCCTTGTCAGAAAATAATCTCGACTCTATCTTGATTGACATAATCTTGTCCACGATTAATAAAGCATCGTGAAATGTTAAATGGTTTCCAAATAACACCATGGTTTAAAACAAATGTAATATTACTTTTCTTTACGATTCCAGAATGCAATTCAGCAAGAGCGAGAAAGATTGAAAACCAGAGTTAGTAATTGAGAGAGAGACAGTGAGCGGCGACTTATCGCCTTATGACATTGACATTGACGTCACTCATGAAGAGGCAAGGATGTGTGTATATCCATCCCATATGAAGCATTATGTTCGGTATTGGTATGCAGTTGAGTAGCAAAGCCAATATTAATTGCATTTATTGTGGAAGGTTATTGCCATCCCTTTTAAGAACTACCTAGTATTGAATTGATCCTATTCAGCATAATCTTAAAGGAGTCTAGGCGTAACTCTCTGAAAGGTTCGCCTACCATTTATAGGCATACACTCTACCAGGAAAGCATAGTAAAGCACATCAACAATGCTATTCATACCTTATACAAGTGCTCAACGACACGGAATTGTGATAACAAACATGGCTATACTCAGTTTTATTGTTCATGCTAAGCAGTACATTACTGAATTGACGTGAGGTTTGACAGCAGCGTTTTTTTGTTGTAATACACTGTGCCCCTTCTAGCTCTCTGCATGAACGCCTGCGCGCATGAATTACAAGCGCCTGTTTTTGATGCTTACTCGTCTAAGATATCATTCAGCTTGTTATCTAGCAAGTAACATTCACTTGCAGCAGCAGAGATTTTGGGATACATATATTGAATATAATTGTGCCCCAGCAGAGTAACCTCAGCGGTATATAGAAGTGGCTCAATGTGCATGTCTTAAGGTTATCAAACAAAGCAATTATTCATACTTCCTATCCTTACGGATTATCAGTCGAGATGACGGCCTCTTTATAACACTGAATGGTTGATAATTAACCGCATTGTTAATTATTTCACTTCGCAAAGCACTAATCTATTTGAGCCAAGCTACTGTTTTGATTTGTTATATTTTGTATGAATAGTTTAGCTTGAAAAATATTCTTTCTCAGAAAGGATATTTTTTGGTTTACATTTGCATGAAAGGACGGATTGTCAGTAAGACGTTAAAAGGAACCATAATGGTATAGGCTTTGGGGTTGATACATAAACGATTAGTGTTAATAAAGTAAGTGCATATACTATTTGACCACATTTTTGGCGACTGATTGTTGTTGTCTGACGTGGCATGCGATGGCCCATTCATTGCTATGTGCTGATGCAATTTACTGCACTCATGAAAACAACACGACCAGCAGGCATACTGTGTCATAAATTACATCTATAAAATCCATAGTTTTAATTATATTGCGTTCTTTCCTTGTTATTTGTGCCAGTAGAGGTATGTACAAATATTTATAAAGCATGATACTGGTCCGGATATCCTCTGAGCTTATCAAATACAACCACATGCATCCAAGCTCTATATTTGTTGCAAAGGGGGTCGTGTGTTTTAATTTATTTATGTTATACTCGAGTAAGCCCCATATTTTGTCACGTGTCACTCATAAGACCATGCAACTAAGCGAAGTTTATGGCCATTGCCGTGTTACGACAAACGCGTGAGTAACATCCTATTGCACCAGGTTTTGCACAAATAATTAAGTGAGCTTTGAAGAAACGTTTGTAAAGGAATGTTATAAACCGAATAACGGCCAACCCTTATGAAGGAATCTCTCTTAGGCCATGGGACATAATGCATGCTTTTGTAGTTTACGTGCGATTCAGACCCAAAACCAGCAGACCCTTTAAGCAAACACATTTAGCGTCATAAAGGGTAAATACTACCGGCAACAGTATTAATGCCTTACGTGTTTCGCTGCATACAGGATGCGTTACTGTATGGCAATGCAATGTCATTCAGCTTCATCTGACCTGTCCAATAGATTGATAGTTTGGTATTTATAAATATAAGTTGAATTAATAATCACCAAATAAGTACCGAGATATGGCTGACATTTTCTGTGGCTTACATGGGACCTGAAGACTTGAAATAAGCTCCAAGTCATATTTGGTTCGAGAGCGAACTGTAACCGATTGTGAACAACGTCTGGGGGTTGCTCAAGTTAAATTTGTTGCAATTATTCTTTAAATGACAGCGTATTTGAATGTATGGTGGTGAAGAAAACCGAGCATTACCAGAACGGCTAAACCGTGCAAATGCTTTTGATGCGTTCCTGCCGAAATACATCGCAATTCGTTAATTTTCTTTGAATTTCGAATCGCTTTATCGATTCTGGACCACACACGATTTGAGCCATCCATTTATCTGATTTGTCACTCTTGATCGTGCTCTGTATATTGTGAGATGTGTAGTGTACAAACACTCTCTTTCAAGAATCAGAGCAAAATAACGATACTCAGCGCGATGTAGGAAGCAACTTGACGTAGAAGAAGATGACAGGGATACGTTGAAGAGATAATTTATGAGTTCTGTAAACTTATGTTCGTTGATAATTGTTCTGTCACCCACTGCACAAAAGATGCCTCGGTGCCGGAACAAACTGAGTGACACATCAGGCAATGATGATGAGAAGCCATACAATTTACATATTGCGCACTATTGACTCATAATAGCTACAATTGTACAAGGGTAGCATTCAAAAGCAGTATCCAAAATGAATTGCAGGGGGCAATGAGCTTATGTATGTATTCAGTCCAATCCCAACTTAGTGAAGAATGCGTATTCGAAGGCGATTAAAGCGCATACCATTGAAACAAAGCAACTAATGTGAGATGGCAAACCATGTTTGTGAATTTGGGAGCAATATGAAGTGAGCGCACTCGACATATGTGCGTTAAACAAACAATCAACAGGGTTTCTGAGAAAATGTACATAAAAGGTTAGACAACGATAATCGTTGGTGGAAAGCTTGGTCACATATTACAAAAACTTAACCTGCTACGTCATGAATCAAAATCGATTTTCATGATTTTCTATCAAATGAGCAAAAAGTGTATGATTTCCAGTTAATTGACCATATAATTGTGGATCACAAGCGTAATGACTTCATAATGACCTCATAATTTCTCATTTAACTGAATCACACACATACTTGTTTGGTCTTATGAACGACAAGCTCAATGGTATTGCAGTGCGAGTGGATCCATTAGGAGAAGCAATGCATTGTAAGGGCTATAATACGGGGGATTTTTCCTCCAATAATTACCAAATAACACATCCGAGTAGCCATTAATGCTTATTTAATTGTGCATGGGACCATTATGATAAGCCGGGTAAGTGCACATAGGCGTTTGCGCGCAAACGAACCCTCCTCTAACCGTGTAATCGTGTCCTGGGAGCCCATTATGCCATTAACTATTCATCAAGTGATGTCACGGGTCAAATACATTAAGAATGAGCACTGCAAGATGATTAATATCGCTAGTCGTTTTGTAATGTATGGAGTATACGATGTCATGGCGATGGACACACGTGTTTCTGAGTTAACAAATGGCTCCGTATCTCGTATCAACATGCACAATGTATGCGTGAGGCGTTGTTACTGAATTAATTCACGTCTGTGTCGTGTGTAGCGTCCATATAGCCATGTCATTGCTGGCATATCTGACACATATGATAAATTAATCGGAATTAAGCGAGTGTCATGGTGTAGGTTTTATTGTGTATACTTGCTGTGGTCTTCGGGGGAGGGGTGAGGGTGAAGACGTTTGGTTAGATGGTTTAGCGTCATACACAATAGCTGAATAGACACGGTCTTTGCTTTTAATTGCAAGCTCCTTCTACTTGTACTTACATAAACAAGTGAATGAAAACATCGCTCTCTGCCTTAAATTACAGATTTGGAGCAACACAGCTTAATGTGTTGCAACTCCAACTAATGTACCCTAGGACATAAGCCAGTATCTTGAAAAACGAAACAGCTTTCGCAGCGTTTTGCGCCGTGAATTATTTCTTACTGCGGGCGAATGGATCATGCAGCGTTTTAGACATTATTGGTAAACAGACTATCCACATGGCGAAACTGAAAACAGCAGCCTATGAGTGCGTTCGGCGTCGATAAGCAGAAAATGTTGGGCCCGAAAGTTCCCTGCTGTGTAGATGTATGCTATGTTTTATGCATACTCCGACCCGGCGGAAGAACCTTCATTTAAAACGATAGCTGCGTTATTACATCATACGTTCTATTGATAAATCACCAGATTCATATCTACGTTACTCAACAGTTAAGTGTGCCAGACATGACTGTGACTATGGCATAATACCAATTTGTAAAATTGCAGCATACATTCTTGCACACATGTATATATATATATATATATATATATATATATATATATATATATATATATATATATATATATAGAGATATATATAGATATAGATATAGAGAGATATATATATATATATATATATATATATATATATAGATATATATATATATATATAAATATATATATATATATCTATATATATACATATACATTAACATATTATATATATATATATATATGTACATATATATATATTTATTTGTATATATATATATATATTTATATATAAATATAATTATTTCTTATATATAAATATACATATATCCATTCATATATCTATATTATATACTTACATGTATATAAACATATATGTATACACATTGATAAATTAATCTGAGCTAATGGTGATTTTATATTTCACGGATTCCGAATTCTTCTATCGTCACCTCATTACATAAATAATATATATAAATTGGCTCAACATTTTCATCGACAATATAAACGTGAAACTTTATGATATAAATATAATTCCGATTGTACATTAGCTATTAAATGAGAATAACCAAAGAAGGTTTGTTGTTGTTGTTGTTGTTGTTGTTGTTGGGATGGGAGTGATCATATAAGATAGTATAATTGAAGCAAAATATGCACAAAAATGAGCTCTTTGTTAACATTAAATCATTTTCTGCACCAAACAATATTACACGACACATTATGAGATTTATGACGTCGGGAAATTTGAAAGAGCGCAATGCACACCTTGATAATATCACCCGGTGATATATATTGCAGTTATAGGACGCAAATGCAACCTTTTTTATGTGTCTCCATTGATTGTCCAACCATTAAGCGCAGGTAAATAAACCCCGGTAAATAAATCCCTATACTCGTCAGGGGCGCTACTTTCGACCTACATTCGCTTAACACCGGTAAATAAATTTATTTTATGAACGCAACAATCTGTATGGTACGTAGGTTTCGTAGTCATACTTATGATGTTAGTAAGCTCAGCATCTAAATCAGGGAAACCCCCGACCATCATCGAGATAATGCGCTGCTGTATCATATGCTTGTCATAACCATGACCTTACTTGGGAGTTTCCCATTCAAGCAATCAAGTAATGGGAGTATCTTGCTAGACGCCATGACTTGACATGATTGCGACTTATATGGCAGTATATTATGTTGGTTCGATTTGTATTTCAGACACATATGCTGAGGAAACGGTTCATTGCTACCCATCCGTTATGCCGCTTTACAATATGTGAATCAGATTACTTTCAGTTGTTGCTCATATGAGACATGGCTGTCACAAGTTACTTTGCACATCAGTATCCGAGGATAACAAAGCGTGCCTAAAACCATTGCTTTGAGTGATAGGTCAGGATGCAATCAGACTAAGGCTACCAATTATTGTGATATCTGCTTTATTCCATGCAGGTGTTACACATTATTTATTACAACTTTTATGTTATGAATTCATTCGATGATTCACTAAGATGATTCAACAAAGAGAGAAATAACCTTCTTTCACTTTGAATATTGAGTACTACGGTACTACGATATTGACTACTACGGTTATCCAAAACGTGGAACCAAAACATGCACGACAATTGAATATCAGGCGCTCCTATAATGCAACTACTTATAAAGCGTATCAAAAGTTCAACGAAGAACGAGAGGAAAATGCTCTGGTAGCAAAACAATATTTTGTCATACATTAGCCTACACATAGTCCATAGGGCATTGTTCCGCCCAAATCAAATGAAATAAATGTTTTAGAGAAGTACGGCAACAGAATCACAGCATCACACATTTTCATACACAGAACTACAATGCGGTCAGTATGATGCTGGGTAATATATGAACCCCATAATACTTAATATATACGTGACCGCTCGTCTGTTTTATTACTTTATCTGAGTTGCATAAATATGGCTTGTTAACACTTTATGCTATATGTTATCCTTGTAATCATCCTTGAGTAACTTTCGGGTAAATCAGGCATAAGAAGTCAATTAACGAGGCTATAAGAACCATTCCTACATGATGATAATGTTATATTGACGATATATGCTATAATGTGTTAAAGTAAATGTGGATGTGCTGCCTTGCTCCTTGCTGAAACACTTGCTGTTATGTTCCTGGTTGTAGTATAATTATATCATGGAAACATGCAAGAGCATAAAACATATAATGACTGCTGTCACTCAGGAAAACTCGTCTCGAAGTGGTCTTCGCGTATACGAGACACCATTGTCACTATTGAGTGTGATATCACTTAAATGTCAACCTTTATGCCTCACGTACGTGTAGTGCGGCGAATAAAGCTATGTTTCCTATATAGCTGATCAATATTGAAATCATGTTATGTTAATACAGGTCTGCCCAGATAACTCGCGTCGCGATTACTCGCGAGTCTGCTTTACTTGCGCTCAGGCGTTGGACCCTATTCGTGCCCAGCTTCCCTGGGCTAGGTGTTAACGCCACGGGAATAGGGTGAGAAAACATCTGGCGCTGGAGGCGAATATAAACCACAAATAAATGAAATCAACTCATTTTGCATTTCCCATCGACCATCATCTCTAAAATAATCAATATTATAAAATTCATTTTCATTTCTTATCCGTATAGCAATCCTGCCGACAAGTTTAACCCGCTAAAAAATGCCGGATGACGCGCCAAGCTAGTTTTCCCTATGTTTGTTAGGCATGCACTTATATAATCATTCAACACACATGCTTGTTACATTGGTATTGTCTGAATGGATGACATCGGTGCTAAATTGTACTAGCAAAAACATATTGGCCGGGCGGTCGTCAGCTATTGACGCGTGCCTTCATCATAGTGCGTCAGTTTAAAAACGTTATATTTCAGGTATATAAGTGTCAGTGGTAGAATCCGAAATTCTATCATATCAAATAATTCTACCGGTAATGTCATACTAGTTGAGTTATGTCTTTCACTTAGCTATTCAAGTACACGAATATCAATAGTACGACATAGTCATTACCTATTTGTTACATAATATCAATAGCACGATAAAGTCATTACCTAATTGTTACATAATTGAGCCTATTCGAAAGGTTCGGATTGTATTGTCAAAGAATGTGGCCAGTATTGTGCAATTATAGGCCATTTGCTATTTTGACTTAACATTTGAAACGTTTGCCAACTCCAATTGCACGAACCACCAAACACATGGAATAGATATCCTCGAGTTAATTGGATTGCGCAGTAGTGGCTGTGTGATGCTCAAGTGGATGGGATTCTTTAATCGCAGCATTGTAGTCATATATGCTAATAGGGATGGATATGTTCTGAATGTTTATTTAAAAACATAGTCATGTATAACTTGAGGCAACTACAGGTTTCGAATCATTGTAGCAACGGAGACATGGAATGCATCTTCTCTATATAATTGGATTGCTCGACAATAAATGTAATCCTTGGCAACAACAAGTTTTATTAGCAAATGTACAAGGTGGTTATCATCAAAGCGTGAAAGCTCAACAAGAGACCTACATATCGGCTTACATATTAAACGCGCGTAATTGGAAACGCCAGTTGATACTACGGCGTTTCCAATGCGGCAAATTACACTTACAATTAAATTGTTGATCCTGACTAATGAACAGGCAGTTTTTGGGGTGGAACGTTTATTATCAAATAGTTTGAATAATGTTTTTATCTCACAAGATTACCTTTATCGCCTGCCAAAGTACCATAAACCTAGAAGGTGCTCTGACCAAAAGCATTTACTTGAATACTTGGTCGTATGGACCACAAACTCAAAGATATTACCGTGAAAAATGGATCCCATATGAGAGCGATGGGAAGAGGCGTCTTGTGCAATTCGATAGTATATATATGTCATATTTGGCAATCAGTGGATAAGTTCGCTACCAGTCAAGCTCGGTGAACAGAACACTCATTCCTGTCTTCATATTTCAATTCGCACAACATTCAACGCATTTTTGAATATTGCAGAGAGCACCAGTATTTCACTATTGCGTGTTGCCTGCATATTTATAATATACTGAGCCTTACTCTGTAAATATGTAAACAATGGTTTGTATATCAAGAAGAATATGTGATACGACGAAATTCACAGAACATTAATTTAATAATGCGTTTTAACAATGCAAGCAATTGCACTATCGATTGGTGTATTCTTGTACATAATACTGATTCTCAAATTACAGGGCATGTGCGTGTTCTTGTAGTTGTAACAATTCTAAGTTGATCATAGCGCACCGATTATTAGCTTGACCTTTGAAGGACTTATGGAGATTAACTGTAATGGCTGTATTAAATTAAGATATATCCGTCTATTCAGGTCGATTTGACGAGAATTAAGCGGCATTGAAGGAGCAAATGTAAGTAATAGGACACCAGATCTGAACCATAATACCACGCATGTCCATAGTATGATTGTTATGAAAGGTATGTGCGCGGGTCAGACTTCCGTTATCAAGGCTGAATGAGATAAGCATGCTTATACGGCAAACAGCTAGGTCTTTCATATCTAGTTACAATGCCAACAATGATTGCACTCAGCGGAAGCCATTTCTTCGTTTTCACTTATTCCTGCAAAATCATTATTATGATGCTATATATCAAGCCCAGTTATTACAGTATAAAAGTCAGATAAAGCTATCATGAAAAACATTGTGAAACCCATGACAAAAAAGTAAACAGTAAGTGTTTTCCCCAAAAAATCACACCAAGGAATCAATCGCCGAAAACGCGACCTTTGTACGCAAGCCATCTATCAATGTTACCGTAATCTAGGAAGTGGAGCGTTCTTATTGCAACGCGAAACTTGCAAATGAGACAAGCAAGTAACATTTCAGGATTACCTTACGAGACACAAAGCCCCCGAGGCCTACTTCATATCGCGCAATTCTCGCAAACACAGACATGTTCTTCGCCTAGGTTTGGAGCAGGTGAACTGTACTAGGCGTACCAAATAAATATTAATAACAGACAGCTAATGAAATAAGTAATACAATAAATCAAAGCTGTGTAATTTGTTTCTGTACAACCAGGTTTTAGCGACGTATTACTATATAATATATTTGATAAAATCAAATGCAAACATTTATAATCAGAATAAGGGAAATTCACTAGTACCACAGACGTTTTCACCAGACGCATTGTGACTGCAAATTGTATTAATTTGTTAATCGTTATATAATCAACTAACACTGTGGCCTTGGACAATGATGAAGTTTGATTTACCTAGGTGAAGCACAATTTAAGTAGTCATAGATTCCGATAGCCAGAACAAAGCTAGTGCTGAATACGATCAATCAAGTATATTGTGCAAATTTGGCACGAGGGTGTGTTTCTTATCTAATTGCCATTTGATATGGCTGCAACACGGCGAGCGATGTTTATATATTTATCGCCCAAGCAATGTATCAATTCATCGACAAATGCGTACAGAATACTGGCTGTACGGGAAATACACACTACCTGGATGAGGACGGTGTTGAATGACTTACAGCTGCTACAGAAAGCAAGCCAGAACAATTAAGACCATTTGTCTTAAGTATGTAATGGCAACCAAGTCTTTCAAAAAGCCCGAATATGTTGATCCATTTGCCAGCTGTACAACTCAATGAAGTACATTATCTTAAGTTGGAAGGGTTCGACCTATGCGCAAGCACGATTATACCAGTACTTGGTCCAAAGCATATATTCTCGCAACATTATCAATGCAACACCAACGAGCATATTGAACTCGACCTCAACCTTTTATTAGCCACAGCCTACAGAGTGCAACCTAATGTGTTACGTAGCAATCAACGTTATTTTTATTGTGAATTAGTTGCATTGCTTTGACTTTGCGTTGTATGCATATACTTAACGAATGTTTAAACTTACTAGACAGTAAAAAAGGCTTACATAATTAAAGAATTGTTGAATACCTGACTACTATTGTACGTGCTGCTACATAAAAAAAATTTCATGGCTGTACCACATTATTTATAGCATATGGCCTATTTATCACGAACGTATTGTGAATTAAGAAAACAAATCGCTGTTATTCAGATGAATATATCAGTGACATGTTGCCAGTACTTATGTCAAACTTGACCAACCATCCGCATGAATACTGAACACTGCTAATAAAAGCTTGGCAACGTGTCGCCTGCATCAATTTATTTAAAGACCAAATGCAATATAATGGATTATACGCTATTACAAGGAATAAATGATGTCCCAACGTAAAGAATTACGCTATTTTGATCGGGAGAATGTATATATGAACTGCAATATTGGCATACACTTGGTTGTACATTTCGATTGATTGACAGGGGGCACTATATAGGTACAATACACTGGGCAGGATTCAGAAGTAGTCAGTTGTTATGCAGTCATTTACGATGATGTATTAACGATCTGCATCACTCTAGTTGGACTGAGATGGATAAAGTCTACCCAATGACCGCAGTACTCTGTGAACTCTAATGTTACCACAACATACTTCCTGGTCTGGTCTATGCGCATGCAACTTAACACAGGCATCTATAAGATGGTGTAAGATGTTCATTCACACACTGAAACTTTGCCAGCAAGTTCATTAAACATGACGAAACGAATCGCATGCAACTAATATTTTACTCCCGGAAACATATAAACATCTTAATAGAGTACAAAAACTTCCACTTAAGCACATTTAGGAAAGTGCTTCTTTTAGTTTAAGGAGACACTACCCTTACTCATAATCACATGCTGAATAGTCAATGCACTCTACCTTAGCGAGCACCGTACATTAACTTTGGTGCTACTGATGCTGTTTTATAGATTCTCAGGTTAACATGTTCGTTAAACCTTTACCTTAATTATGGGTGCATGCATTCACTGTTCTTGCGTCCATCACTTTGGCCGAACCATTTCCATATATAAATATCTGGTGAAATAATACACGCCTCGCTTTTTCAACATGAATAATACAGATGCGCGGTTATTTACTGCACGTGCGAGATATTGAATGGCATGGCAGTGCGGCAAACTAGTCAACATCTAGGTGTTACAAAGAATACATACATCATCTCTTGATTTACACAGTCGCCGTTGTGCACTGTTTGCGTGATATAAAACCATGGTTCCTCGCGCTCCAGCAGCTGCGTTATCTTCGGCTAGTTAATTTGATGCTCTCGTTTAATAATCTCACCGCTTCATCTTCTTCTGCTTCAGGAGTACAGCTATGAAAAAAACCTCCTCTCTTAATACAATTTTGTAATGTGGCACATGAGTGTAAATTGGAACCACGCTCCCACACACCTGATGTTTTCTGTGTGATAACTAACAAGTTACCTTGCGTGCGTCAGCGAGGTTGTCTTTCGATGCTATAAGATAGGCTATGTGACATTAACCGTGTAAAATATTTCCTGTCCGAAATTAGGCATTAGTGAATACACAGCTGCTATCTGGTAAAACGAACGCTATATGGCTACTGGGGCACATTACCAAAATGCTCTGTACTCGTTGCCTTAATCATTTGCAGCACTGCAGGGTGTGATATTTGACAATACATTTGTTTTCTTTTGTCTAGAAAAGTCTACTAACAGAATGCTTTCGTGATTTATGATAGCTTCCCTCAATGTTGGGCAGGTACAAATCTTCGGGCATTATCACTGGGCATGGAGCTGTTCTGAGGATCGTATTCATTACATGTCGCTTAAATTCTATTGCTATTATTCTACCAATCATTTCCTAGGTTTTTGCCTTCATATATTCTATTGCTATTATTCTACCAATCATTTCCTATATATATATATATATATATATATATATATATATATATATATATATATATATCGCCTATATATATATCTATATATATCACAGTCCAACGTATGTCGACGAGTATGCGCGAAAGTACCGTATGTCGACGAGTATGAAAAGTAGCCAAGTGCAAGCCAAGTCAAAGTGTGATTTTCAGCTTTCCTTTACCCAGGAGCACTATTTACATGTTTCTATTGACAACTGTTTTTGGGATGAGCTAGAGTGTAGCAACCATCTATTAAAGTGAGATTGCGAAATCGTGATGAAAAAAAGTTACATATAACAGCTTTTCCTATTAAAATAAGTATATGGTGTGATCGAGTAAATACAGCACATGTTAGATGGTACTAAACTTCTCAGACCAACTTTTCTACCCCCAGAACATTATTTGCATTTCGGTAGTAGACTAACGATGCCAATCTGCTGCCCTGATATAGAACCGCAATATATTAAATCAAATTATAACCCTTCGAGTTTGCTATTTCGCTCACTTCAATAAGAAAATGTAGCTTTTCTTACTAACTTGGATTAGTGTCAGTTGTGATAAAGTAGTAACGCCGAGTGTTTGTTCGCGTATATGAATTGAATTAATGAGGCCTTTGTACTACTGTCGCTGGTAAAAGTTGTGACATGAAAAGGATGTTTAGCGAAAAATAAGCTGATCGGTCACTAGCACAGAAATAGGCTTTATTCTTGAGGCCCAAGTGTTGGATTCCATTTACTATTCATAGAACCATGATTTTGACATGCATTATTGAACAGCGATAACACATTGTCTGTTAAAAACAACTCTTCGCGGAGCAGAAATTGAAATGAAAAGATGCGAACCTCTTCCGTTATGCATTTACCTTCATACGCTCTATGAGTTCTATGATCAGTATGGTGGCCTGGCAGGGATATGTGGTGCAGGATTATGTAGACGCGATGCAAAATCACCAGGGACCGTATTCACAAAGACTCGTTTGTTGAGGTCTCAAATCGTATTCATAAAACAATAACTTGGCGGTCACAGCTTACATTGCCAGCTCGATGCTGGCAATCAGCCAAAAAAGATTAATGGTAATCATTTCACGCATATTTCATCGCGATCACAATTTGTTTCATACGGTAATGAATATTATTTAGTGTTAATTAGACAGCCATTAGAATAGTCTAAGATGTTGTTTATAAAAGTCTACCGGTTTTAGCATTTTTTTTAAATTGAGGGAAATTCATAATCTAATTGTTTGATTGATATATTACTATACCGTATACCTATACCAAAATGCCATCGGTGACAACTTGAGGAGTCACAGTTGTATCGAGTTGATCACACACCATAAATCGATCCAACCACATCGTCCATAAGACATTCCAACACTGTACTGCAGACTAGATCGTGTACCGTAACGCATTCGATTCACGTCCTACTCAATTTCACACAAAAGTTGGGGAGCCTTTGGACGCTTGATAAATGCAAAATCACCATAGCAGAAGTTTAGACTGATGGTCATGGCTATTGTTGAATGGCTAAGCCGATTATATCAGTCTGAAGGAAAATGACTTTCCATGGGGTTGATATAATTTATCCTTGACGTGTATAAAACAAATACGACTTGGGAAGAGAGCTATAGAAATTGTCTAATTGTATATGATATCATAATGACATCTTGCGTCACATGCTGATATCCTCTAGCGGGAAGGAGTAATAATGTACATTACAGCGTCAGATGAACGAATGGGTTTCTGCAGCCCATGCTGCCTTTTGAAGAAAACGAATGGGGCATAACTTATTTATTATGTCATCATGGGTACCCTTTAACACACTGCCTGCCCTTCTCTACAATATTGAGCCAAATGCGATAGAAAACTAAATGGACCGTAATGTTATAACCCCATTGACATAACAATATTTCCGGTAGCCATACATTTACAATATCGGAAAAACGCAAAAATGATTCGATACAAAAACGCGCTTTGCGGGCAACCGTTTAGATGATTTTAATAAATCGATTAATAAAGCATTACAAGCAGTTAATTAACATCCCGCTTACATCAGTAAAGTGGTTGCATCTTTGAGCTGTATCATCCAAATTGGGGTGAATTTACCAATTGCTGACCTAGATAGAGCAATGACTTTATAACAGGCTAGTGGTCTGGGGCCGTATTCACCAACCGACTTAAGACTAAGTTTTGTCTAAAAACGCTGAGCCGTGACTTAGCGGTATTCACCAACAAACTTAAGTTTAAGTTTTGACCCAAAACGTGCTCAAAGCTGAGACACCTTCGACGGTGACTTAAGTTCTTAATAATGACTTAAATATGGCCGACACAGTTAACGTCAACATTCCGCAGCTGTTTTGTTTGTGATTTTATGAGTTATTATTTGATTATAGGTCATAATAAAGTTAAATGAGAGATAAATCGACAAGCTTATCCATTTACACGTTAAATTTTAGCAATGTTTATATAATTGGCCGGATGAGACTACAAACTGTGTGCAAAGCGAGATATTTCGCCCGCGACCATATTTTGCCAGACACTGCCAACATGAAAGCGAACACGTCCCCGGGTCGATGATGTTTAGGTGGCATTTGTGTCACATGCAAAGTATAACGTCTGCTAAATATCACAGGAAAATAGTCAGTCATTCATTCAGAAGATGGCGATACTGTTTTGTATAAAAAAAGCTTCGCCCGTTACAACGATAAAATCTCATTATGATGATTTATAACCCGGCCATCATAAAGTATCGAGACCGAGAGGCGATATGTCAAACGTCAGCTGCACAGAAATGTAAGTCATAAATTGTATCGACAAATTATATTTAATCTCTCTTTTGCGATTTGTTTTAAATGTCGTGCTGACAATTATTTGAAATACTCCGGTCTACATTGCGTTTACATTGGATAGATTTTGACAGTAGTCTAGAGATGAGAACTGAGATACTTCATCCATATTGAATATATATAGTTCCAAACAGAATTGACAGATAACCCAGGGTTCAATCAAAGATTTAGTTATAATCTTTACAAGATCTTTGGTTCAATATTAAATGGAGAGGGTGGTTTGGGTGACTTAAGTGAACTAATTAGGTAACAATTTCGCGATATGTGTAACCTTGCAGGGCTATGTCGTGTAGACTGTAGAGCATTCATGTGACATACACTACCGAGGAGGGTATTTATGGCACTTTACCAAGACTAGACACTTATGATATATTGAACACAATTAGAAAAGTGGAAATTATTCAATTAGTGATTCTAGTCCTATTTGAAATAGCTTGTAATAGACTATATTAAGTCCAGTAGGGTCATCATGTTACAAATATTAACAAGGTCTACAATGGCTCTATATACCGATGATTTATTGACCCCAGATAGAAAAGTGAGAATTATCCAATCAATAATTATTGTCCTCTTTTAAAAAAGAATGAGATTGGTTTTGGTTACCTCAGTGAACTAATTAGGTATCAATTTCGTGGTATGTGTACCCTTGTAGGGCTATATTGCAAAGTGATTCCTGTGAAATGCTGATGGGCTATTGATAAAGGTCCTGTTTTCTGTCTATGTAGGTGATCACTCCTGGCAAGAACATGACAAGAGCAGTCTAAAATCTAATTTGGTTGTTTCATTGATTGACTGGTTGTTGTACTATAATGAAATGGCTGAACCAACAAGCATCATGTTTGTTTTATATCAAACAAATAACAAACACCTTCCACTAATTCCCTCTTATAATAAGTAAGTAGATAATTTTAAGATTTTACAGGTTACAGTATTTAAGAACATGTTTGTTTGATTAATCTGTTATTAAAACATTTTGGCAGAATTAGCATTCCCAAGTATAGTGCCTGCTGAGTATTATAGTGAACTAGTCAACTATTCATTCAATCATTTGTAAGCTGGCTGTCATGTGGAATATATTGTCCAATGGAACTAAAGAAATGCATATTTTTACATGTGAAAATCAGCTTGGCTTTAAACAGAAACACTACAGATATGTGTATGCATGCCTTGAAAGATATTTTAACTATCTAAACCCAGGCTCCACTGTATTGGTATGTTTTCTATAAGCTTCAAAAACTTTTGATAGAATTAATTGCAAGAAATTATTTCTTTAAATGTCTCATTAGGTTGTTAGTATATTGGTAGGGTCAACAGAATATTGTTGCTAAATTGGGCTGTACTTTCTAAGAACCTTTCCATGTTAACAATGGTGTCAGACAAGGAGGCATACTGTCACCCTTTCTAGTCAACTTGTATATGGATGATCTGTCTGTTAAATTAAATGCATGTTACATGATGTACAACTGGTTTTATGTTTGGTTCTAAGCTTATCAACCACCTTATGTATACTAGATACATATCAGACATGTGGAAACACTGGTAATGGAGTATATTCACTGTATATGGCCAACTAAGGTGATCTTACACTGTCATCTGTAAATATTCTGTAGTTCTTTTTGTCTGTTTATACTGCACTGTATTACTAATGACATTTTTTGCGAATTCCATGAGGAATTAAATGATGTTAATGATGTGATTGATGTATATGTTAACCACCCACCAGCATAACCAAGCAGCAAGATTGGCCAGGGATCGTATTTCCCAAACAAATTCTTAATTTTTGCAACCATTGTTTTTATTTTCAACATTTGTATGCAAAAGAAAATGACAAACAATCTGTTGGCAGAAGAGTGATTTAAACAATTGAACTCAAAACACGACACCACAATTCATCCTTTCTCATTTGTAGTTCAAGTGCTTTAGTTGCTATCTCATCTTGTATTATCTGCACCTCAAGGGATTTTCTAGGTGGGGAATGTCAGTCCTAAGATTTGTTTTCATTTGTTTCAATCTAGGTTGATCATTGTCCATTGCTATTACACATCAATAAGCCAAACTGTTGTTATTGAATCTTCACGGTTGTGGTAATTTGTTATAAGTAATCTAAATATATAGCTTACATATTGCAGCTTTGGTCTTGGGTGTCTTCTTAGTAAGTTTACAACTATCTTAAAAAACAACATTTGATGATATGATGTATTTATGTTACTTAACTGTTGCATATTGAAAGCAATATTGCTAATGAAATTATGACTTATCATTATCATCATATATGATGGTAGGATTTGTTTTCATATACTATAAGAATATTATAACCCACTTGTTGAAGTGCTTGCTTCTTCTGGTATAGAATTGGCAGCACTGGCACCTAGATCAACAACAGGATGTATGAGCAAAATGATATTTATAAGTATGTTTTTAACAGTGTCTGAACATAGGTAGAATTGAATAAAAACATACCATTACCACATCAAATTAACATTGTCATTTACTTGCTGTCTATTCCACCAGCAACTCCATTGTGGGAGGGAGCCCCCTCATTCCGAGGAATACTGCCTCTGCTTCATCAGCCTGTTTTGGCTCCTTCCCTCCTCCAGTTGAAGGATGCTTCACTGCATCTTTTTTTTACTTTAGCTATTTCAAACTTATATGTTGAATACCAATGGAATAGATACTACCATTTAAATGTCACTCTGAATACAAC
>CM067344.1:25444799-25531524 GCA_034190875.2 Urechis unicinctus
AGATAGGCTTCATAAACATAAGTAGAAAACAGGTCGGTTCTTGCGAGCAGTAAGGTAAACATACAAATAAATTTATAGTATATTATCCTACATGGACTAGGAAAGCACAACGCAGCTAATCATGTGACTGTTGTTGTTAACTCTAATTACGCCTGACATAATGAACAGCACTAAGAGGCTGCCCGATTAAAGGACTAACTGTTGTTCACTTGGTGAATATGTTAAAAGGCAAAATAAAACAAAGGCTTTGAAGTTATCTATTCCGCACAAATGCTAATCAGATCATGCAGCAATGAACAGTGCGCGGCATTTGGCATTGCTATAAACATGCTTTACGCATATCGGAATGACATTTATGCAGCCATATTACAAAAGTTCTCAAGCACATAGCTATTCTTGGGGAGGAAATCTTCGCCAATAATCGGACAGATCAGGCGAGCATTGTAATGGATATCGACACAGGGTCAAAAACCTGTGACCAGATATGTTATATTGAAAATCACCCGCGGGTTTTTTGTGAAGATATTCCTTTACCATTATAGTACAAAACACGGAGGAGCATGCCAAATAAGTCAACCAACATCACCAGAAGCTACAATTTCAGATGGATGCAACAATGCTACAAATAACGAATATCTTTAATGATCATATATCATTCTTATTGTCCAATGAATTCTTACATATTCTGCTATTATCTATATTACGGTTTGATACCTTTGACACAACACAAAAAGCCGCTGTGCGCTTCACTTTAATAATGCAGTTATTGGTATCTAAACGTCTCGATCTTTAGTGATGCATTTTGGATTATTGCTTTCCACCAAAGTTCCTGCTCTGTTTGGTCTTTAAGGGGGTTATCCAGATTTGGTGCATGCAGCAATTTATATAAGGTCATGTGGTACGAGCGAGATTTACTTTTGCGAGGTTCACTCGCTTTATCATTTAACAGAGTAACAAATCGTGAGCATTATATCTTACAAAATTGAAACTGAGCTGTACTATGTTGTACCCATCTAAGCTAACACACCTACGCAGCTCATAATGAATTGCTGTGAAAAAAGGGACAAATCTCATTGCTGTAAGGTTGCAAAGTGGGTTTACCTATTGCAGAGGTAGTTTATTTTTCTTTGTTAATCATTACGAAAGAGTTATCTTCTAGTTACTCACGGAAGTTGCATAGTTAAGAGTAAAATGACCAGAAATAAATCCAATTTAGGATTCATTATTTCAGTAATATGTAACAGGTCCACAATTAGAATAATATGAACTTTGTAGTACCGTTCCCACAAAAAAGCATCTTCATATCAAAAGATATAGGCTACTTGATCGCCGTTCGTTCTACAAGACGCTTCTGGATATAAATGTACAAATATATATATATATATATATATATATATATATATATATATATATATATATATATATATATATATATATATATATATATATATATATATATATATATATATATATATATATATGTATATATATAATATATATATATGTATATATATATATGTATATATTTATATATATATAAAATATACATATATATATGTATATATATATATACATATAAATATATATATATATGTATACATATAAACATGAATATGTTTATATATATATATATATATATATATATATATATATATATATATATAGATACATTTATATGTTAGCACGTAGAGTAGTATATATGTATATATATATATATATATATATATATATATATATATATATATATATTTATACATTCATATATATATGCGATAACGTTGCATAAAATTACAAAGATAAAGGTAGTATAACATTACATAATAATGAGATATTGTAATATAATTACCCCGCCAAATACACATAGCATAGAACTATTTCGATGAAGCAAAGTGGGAAGCAAGAGAAACGCCCACTGAGCACTGAACATGCATAAAGCATAAAGCACGCCCGGATTGCAATTTACAAATGGCTTGTCATACATTTCTCTTTGATCATACCAATTCCCTGAGGACAATAAATCCACTTCGTTACTGCAATTAATAGTTGCATGCCTTGCAGGTCCGCAGTTATTTAGAGTACATGGCTTTATGTCGTAGTTTATGGCTACAGAAAAAGCATCATTGCATCAACATTTTACTTATAGTAAAAATGCTTCATCTGGCAGCTTCACTTCATATATAGTTCCTTCACATTATTTATATATGGCTACCCTTTACTGATATCAAAACACTTTCACTGTCGAGAGATTTACAAACGCATGACAAATTGGTTGATGCTTTGTTTTTTGCCGATCAGCTAGCTTGGCCAGTTTTGGCTGGAGCCTCCCAAAGCAGTTTATGGCGACCATAGAAATTAATCTAATCAAGCTTGTCGAAGTCAAATATTGCATCTAATCTCAATGCAAATTACTCATAGTTCTGCACCTCAATATTTGCCCCGAAGATACTATTTGCAAAAGTGCTATTGTCGTTATGGGAGTAATTAGTATGCAGATGTCCCAAAAGTTGGTTGCTTGGCAAGAGCAGAATTGCATTCTGCATAGTCTATTAGCCTTAATCTTAGATTTGGACAAAGAGCTTTTGCGTTATACATCAATATACAAATCCATACCTTCCCGTATTTATCGCTTAGGTGGGGCGTATTATTGTAAATTTGCCTTCTTAAAACCGCCACTACAGTATCGCGCTTTGGTTTTTTTTCTGCCTGCAGTTACTGTATTCATAGCAATGATTAAGCGACAGGTCCACCAGCGATTACTGTTAAAGCGTGATAACTGCTTTCGATGTATAATCCATGTCATGCAAGATATCAGAAACACTCAATGGCGATGATACGTGTCCCAATGGCGGGGTTATGAGATTTCTTCTGTTATCATTACACATTGGGTTAAGCAAGTCCTTCTAAGATAATCGATATATAAAACAACATCGATCCCACACATCGAACAAAATAATCAGCTTGTAGTAAAAATGCGTTGATAAATGTAAAAAGATCGTCCAGAAATGATCAGAATGATACTTTTCCATTGCGATATACAGGTTTGCACAGCAATTTGACCAACTATAATAAAATTCCGTTAACTCATTAGTATATTCAAGATATATAATAGAAGGTCTATAACAGAAAAAGTCTTTGTTAAATATGATTATGGCTTTCTATTTATACGCATTAAATAGGACACATGTATAATGTTCTATTATACGCTTCCGCATTGTTTTCTATCTAAAATATTGCCTTTGTCAATGATTAGTTATGAAATTGGGTATACAAACGTGGAAGCTAATAATTCCACTGGGAACAGCACTCCTCACTCTATGAGTAAATATAGTATTGTCTCCGATAGAAAACAGTCAAAACAAAGGCTGGGCAATAATGCAAAGGCTGGAGATAATACATTAGGATGAATGGTAATGGGTTAAACGTCACTCACATCAAGGTTGCCAACGACGATGGATGTGGATAACTGTAATGACTGAGCAGCTCCCATGTGTCACAAACCCTGAGAAGACTTTGCTGCAAACCTGACCTGGTCGCTACGAGAGTTCGGCACGATTCCAGCGAGCAGAGAGCTCAGTCACACCTTAGGACCAATCAACAAACAATGATTTGAAACGCAAAGTCATTCGTTTATTCCGATAGTGCAATGGGCTTAAACTATATATGTTTACACATTCTACGCTTTTTGTGATGTTAGTTTAACACAATCGTCGCAATAACAAAACATAATCGACATGGCTTGAATTTCAGCTCGATTAACGTAACGTCAATACTTAATGGGCAGGTCAGCCAGTCTGGTCAATCATGAACAGGGGTCAAATAGGACACTACCCTCGAATTGCTGCTCCTGCATGTTTATCATCCATCTTTGTTGTTTAATATTATGGTCGATATCACCTAGGGTTAAGCTGATGTTCATCAGGTTTTTTTTGCCAATGCTATTCCATATCGTTATCCCCGCCATGAACAACTGTTTAATGCGCACGGCTGCGCATTAGATGGGACGCTTATGGTACATGAAAGCTAACAAATAGCAGAATATGGCGGCTTCTGGGTACACGCATAAAATGCTGCACTGGAGTTTTATATCTCCCTGTGGCTCAAGTTTATTAATAAATAGATAGATAATAGGCTTACATATAAACCGAAAGCACAGCAACTATAATTCACGACGCTACGGGGGCTTTCGTTATGAGCGTTACCATGGTGTTGTGACCACTGCCAAAGAGGTTATTCCTGGAGTATGTACCCCGTGCATACTGTGACCGATCAGTAGGTTAAATTGATAAAATCTAATGTTTTATCATGTTATCTGATTGGGTTAGTCTGATTGGGCATATATCACTTGAAACAGGGATGGTACATACCATATATCTTACGAATTGATTGATCCGAAACCACAGAAATGACATATCTCTGCATTGGAGGGAATGTGCACCTCGCGAACAAACGAATCGCAATAAATATTGTAGATGAACGATGTCTAAGTGAGCAAGCTCCAGCTGCGTTTGTAAGGCGGAGCATCGTATTACATCGGTTCGTTATTTACGCATAGGGCTGTTTGCCTGTCACTATCTGCAGACCTAGCCCTTTTGAAGGCTTTGTATTGATATATATTTAAATTAATGGTCAGCGGAAGATACAATCTTGATGAACTTAATGAACTGCAGGCGGCGATTACCCTAGCTTCCTCATTTTGGTAAGCTTTTGTCATAGCATTTATTATGTCTTTACCGATTCTTGTTAATAGAATTATTCGCAATGCCTATGATAGGAAAACTCTATGGCAAGATCTGAGGGGGTTGCATTATACAACGCTAATTTGGTCTTGTGAAATATTATGAACGTAGGACACCGCACACATACCTAGGGCTGTCATGGATTCAACGAGTGATAAGATTTCGTTATCTGTCTATGTAGCATTAACATCGGACAGAACTTACATAGGATGGAAGTATTGGTTATTTCAAATGGAGAGATTATGGTTGGTTTTATAATGTTGGCATCGTCAATATTCTCTTGTTTTTTTTCGACTCCTCTTTCTATACAAACCATGTGATGCGTTTCTCTTTTACACCGAGTTTTATGCAATATATATATGTATGCACTTTGACTTAAAAGAAAATTATTCTGTATGCTAAAAAGGCTCCAAAATATAAATCAACAAAATCCACGTAGTGCTAATGAGCAGTCTCTCGTAATAGACCGAATGATTATAACTGAATGATGATCCAAGAAATATATCAAATAAGCTATATCGAATGCATTTTTGGGTTCCAAAGATTACAAAAACCTAATATTTCATCATATACACAAATTCTTTGAATATAGGACCCCCCGAATCGATCGTATATGTGTCCGTGTGGTTGATACGTAACGCTCATATGAGTATTTGATGCTACAGGGCCGCACAAGGTTGAAGTTTTAATTATTCAAAAAATCACCTAATTTTATGTTATTCTTTCTTTGTTTAATAAAATAGCGAGTTAATTATGACAGTAGGCGTTTTATTGATGTGGTGCCACGATTAGCAGTTTGTAGCGTATCAGGCCTTAGCGATAACGATGCAATGGCCATATACAGCACACCGGCGTTGGTGTTGACAGTGTGAGTGTGGACAAAGCATTATAGCAAGCACCCGCGAGTGAATTTTACCGTGGTAACTCATATAATGTTGATTCAATGAATGCAATGCTGCTCGTGGAGATTCAGGATGCTCATTAGGAACGCGATAGGAGTATCAAAGAAAAAAGGTCGTGGAACACTATAAAAACAACGTCAAGAAAAGAACATAGGGAAGAGGCAATCAACATAATCAAACTGGGTATCATCGCCTAATCAATTTTCTTCGCAATTGATTTAAAATGTCAACATGATAATTCCACTTGTTGGGATTTCTTAACAATGGATAAAGCAAAAGATTAAATATATAGGGTTTCGTAATTTTTTGAACGACGCAAAAGCATTCGATATATTGCATTCGATATATTTTGCATAATATGACACCAGCGCCAATATATGACGCTGATATCTTCAGTTTTAATCTTTAGGTCCATTACGAGAGACTGCGCATTAGCACCCTGTGGCATATGCTGATTTATATTTTGGGGCCTCCTTAGCGTGCAGGATATTGTTCTGTTGAATCAATTTGCATACAAATATTTGCATATAAATAAACTGATATTTCGGTGTCAAAGTGTAACGCATCACACGGTTCTGTCTTGCTTAAGTTTCTGCAATAAGGACATATATATGCAAACCATCGTATCAGGTAGGATAGTCAACACATTATCGTTCGTTATCATGCCCATGTGTTATTTGATATCATCCTGCAATGTATTCACGTACGACCCGGGGAATTTGTCGTTTGTTTACGACAGCCCTCTCACTGACATTAATCTTACTTTTTGCGCCAACTCAAGGCACCATACACGACATGTACATGTGCACGTCAACGTACGAGTTGCAATATTGATATCATGAACTAACAATATAACCTTGGCAACGTATTGTCTCAGTGCCTACGCAGGATCCGACACTGGTCAATCGCCACTGACATCATTGTTAGTTTTAATTAGCATACCGCTCTCAACAGTGTGCTAGTTACAGTGCAGTGCGGAGAGACAATATCATTATCTCTCAACGAACAGAACGAACACAGAATTTTATATCGATCGATAGTTTGGGACGAAAACTAGCCTTCGTCAAAATAGAACGTGATTTTGTCATTGAACTATGATAAAAAAAGGTGAGTGAAAGGAGTGGATAAGTGATGCTAATCTCTTTAATATGACGCATAATTAGCGGGGATCGTGGTAATAAAATGTCGTTACATCTTTATACAATATCAACACACCAAGATGTGATTTCAGCTAACTGGTCGTATTTGTAATGAGTTTTCACGTCTGTACCTCGGTGGCAGTATGTAGGCACAACACGTAGAGTGTTGATCTCTAAGTGTATTAAAGCCTGACAAATGCTAATTGGCATGGGGCATCAACATACGGGCTCAACTTATATGCGCTATCCGCCATTAATAACCAAACGATGTCACGTTATGAATTGGCTTTAGGAATTAATAAGTGCGTTCGTGACAGAGGCTGTCTCCTACAGTCTCAGACGATGGATGTCCTTCTATCGCACCAATCAACTCGATAACTTGAAGCAATTACTCACTCATATCCATCGTGTCAATTCGCTTTTGTCGCGTCGATTAAACATAAACAAATTAAAACGCCTAGGTGTTCCTCCTTCTTCATCAAAAGCAAATATGATGCATTCTGCCCATCAGTATAACATCTATACGCGACTGGTTAAACTACTTTAAGAGCGAGTGAATCAATTAAGATCAATGTACAGTCGGATGGGCATTCAAATTCGCATATTTGAAGCGACCTGGCCGTTTTTTCATTGGCGGCAGTATTATCAGCCGCGTCTGCTTATTACTGCTATTCATGAAGCAAAGCTATACTCTCTTCGTTGGCTTCAGTACACCGAACCAAGACAAAACCTGCATATATATTGAAGTGAATGGTTAGCCCATGTTGGCCTTACAACTGCTGGACAGCATAGGTTGACACCATCCCTCTCACTTATCCCCGCAACATAAACACATTCAGACAGCGGCAAAGCATCAGGGCCGTGGAAACATTGGATGTCCCAATATTTAGTAGACCGCCAATAGTTATTGATTGCGATGCCCGAAGCGTTGATGCTTTTCATCTAACCGAGTTGTTGAACAACAATAGACAATTGAAATGAATACAGAGCAGTTGCGAAGCATTATTGGAAGAATATGACACCGATTTACCCCATGTGATGTTTGCGTGTTACTAGAATAATGACAAAAATGGAAATATTGGGCTTTAAGCAACGAATTGATATCGCGACGGTGATGGATGAGAATGATTGTGAGGCCTGGACAGCTCCCCTTGGGTGCTCGTGCCACCCACTTGGCATACACCCGTTGCCCAGACCGCTGCTGGCACGAAGGTCCAGCACGGAATTATTGAGCTACCGCGCGGGTGCATCCCCTTTCAGAGATGTGACCGCCATTCAACGTGATCATCCGAGTCATAAGCCTTGAGCCACGTTTTCACCACTTGGTATCGGATCATCAACCTGCGGGTCGAAAAGCGACACAGTATAACACTACGCCACAGGAAATGGCGTCAAAAATAATGAAATGATTATGACGAAGGTCCAGCACGGAATTATTGAGCTACCGCGTCGGGTGCATCCCCTTTCAGAGATAGGACCACCACTTAACTTGATGATTCGAGTCACGGGGCACCAGTCCCGTTTTTACCACTTGCTATCGAATCCTCAACCTGTGGGTTGAACAGCGACACAGTATACCACTACGCCGCGGGAACCGGCTACGAAAATAATGAAATCATTATGATTAGCGCCCAGGTCCGATACTGCAGACCATGATTAATCTACATCTCTCTCATATACTTCTAGCCCCTCCATAACATATAAGAGCAACATGCCTCATTTAAGCATGCTGTGTAGAATATATCATATAATACAATTTGGGTATCCCACATTCCTTATGCTGTGTACGGCTCCTCCAAACTAGTTTCTCATTCGGCTATTTGCCTCACATGTGAACAACAAATTCCCTCTCAAGCACCAGCTGATGATGCTTTGTCGCGCAGAATATACCCGGCTACATACGGCTTCATTGTAAGTCCGGTTCGGTGGTTTATTATGCAATCCTTTGCCCACGTCACTCGGCGGTGATATAAGGGCGTGTTGATGAATGAACTGGTCATCGTTTGTTACATCACGCAGTCGACTCAATCTCATGCCTGTCTAATGACATCGCCGGTTAATGGCTTGCGTGTAGACTGCGGTTGTTATTGCTAACGCAGAGGATAGTCGAGTCAGATAATGCGCTTAAATGCATGCATAGGGAATCATTCTGCATTCACCCTCCCTAAGCATGTAAGCAACATGTAGTTTCAAAGACACGATACAACACCGGAATGTGTACATGCGGAGAGGTAATTGCACTCATGTATGGTGATTACTCAAATGAACAATGTAAGCATCAGTGTTTAGTCTTCTTTTGGAGGATAATATACTACGAGGTTTGTTTGATCAGCAGTGTCACAGGCACGTATCGCGATTGTAAATATGTACTCAGACGGATTTCTTGCCATCTGGTGGTTTAATATAGACGGTAATATATCCAAGAAACATAATCAAGGATTTCGTTTGCTGAATTTATTATCTTCAGTTTCAGAAATCAATCAGATATTACCTTTCCATGCGTAATATTATTTAGAGCGGATTATATATAAATGGAAATGCTGCACATCTTTTTCTCAAATTGATCGGCCAGGTTCAGTCAGCTTTACTCCATTGCAATAACATATATATGGCTCTAATATATTGCTTGTCGGGACGTTCTGCATTAACGTAATATTATCATGACCTTTATCTTGAAGCACATAATGGTTTGGTACACCATTTATCGTTCGCACACTTGCTTTTCTTCATTAGCATGGCTTAGAACGTTGCACTTCTGTGACGACAGCACCAAAGTTTCATCTGCATGACTGCTCGGAGTGTTATTGTGTCACTAGCAAAAATGTTTGCACTACTTATTTACTTGCTCGGGTGGAAATGTAATTGTGACTGTGTTTTATTCTAATGGTGAAATGATGTACCCCAGTGCTACTATTTCAGCTCACGTTTCCAACAAAATCAAATTTGCGTCGGATGTTATCATTCACTTGAGATAAACGGAATAGTAGTTTTAACAAAGATACAGGATGCTAAGCAACACAAATAGGATAAACGGACCTGCCTGCTATTTCAATACAAATGTAGGCCATGTTCATCGACGTTGCTATGACTGTACGGGCATTCTAACATTTGGTCGATAAACTCATTGAGAGTAGTCATGGAGCTAGTGAGAGCAACTGGCACTAATGCATATCGTCCTGAATGAGCCGCGACTAATCGTCGTTACAATGAACATTCACTCCATCTCCTTTGTTCTATAATCGATGCACGATGCATTCCGATCAACAAGACCGATGGGTATATACAATGAAGCAAGGAAGCTTCAGTCTTGGGAAGATTAAATCAAGCCTTTGCTACGTATCTAAAAGCAGGAAATTAACTGTCCTCAATTAATCTGCTACTTAGCGTCTCCGGGGAATATATCGCATTGGATGCGTCAGAATAGCTAAGCGTATTTATTTTCCTTCCGCTTTATACCATTAGAATGCACATTCTCAACAAGCGTTGCACATTGAAACGATCGAGCAGCGCTCAATATGCGATGTCTCGTACAAGACTAGATACGCAGATCAACACTACCCAATGCTGCCACTTATTAGGCCGGGTAGATTGATTTACTTTTTTAAAACAAGAATCTTCGACAAACAAGTTCCCCAGTTGTTTACAGACAACAATCAAGCCATATGTGTCTCCTTGGTCAATCGTACCATGATCAGTTTCCCATTTAATCGTCTAGACCGTCTGGCTCCATTTGGTTATACCGAGATGTGTGAAGAATACCAAATCACGACATGTTTCTGTTGAAATGTTAAAGGTGATATAATGGATCCGTTAGCAATAGCTTGAACGCATCTTTATAATAATTCAGCTTCTATTATGGAATAGTTGGGTATTATAAACTCACAAAATAGGTGTGCGCTTTAGCTACAGGTGGGCTTATCTGCCTGTTTGTTTAACAGGTCACGGATTTAACTGCAAATGAGCAAATCTACAGGCGCCAGTCATAGCTATTACACATAAATGAACCAATAAGTTCCATGTTTTCCAACTCCCTTCAATGCATGATTAAGATGAAGGAACTTGTAAATGTTTACTAGAGCTACAGTTTACGTGGGTGTTTGTGGGGTTGAAAATATTTATCTTGTTTTCCAAATAATTAATTTGTTACAATATCTTCTACATTAAAACAAGGGTATATACCATTTTGATTTTCGAGTTAATGAAATATAAATAAGGGAAACGGAAATGGAACGTATTCCAATTTTCTATACGTGTTTGCCGAATACTATACTAGAAAATGGATAGCTAACCCATTTTTCATATGTGTTCAAAATACTATATAGAAAATGGGTTGCTTACCCATTTTCTATTTGCATTTTTGTATATACCTTGATTGCATTAGCTTACATTTGCTCTCCAACACCTATTCACGGAAGAGGCTGTACTGGTGATACATGACGTCTGCGTGCTGTAGACGGATGATATATGCAACGAAGGGATTAAGAGGCCCGTGATTCACTCCGACGGAGAAAGAAGCAGGCCTAAAGGTCACATCGATGCAATAGCCATTTACGGCGCGCATGCGTGGACAAACACTCAAGGCGACTGACTGACTTTGCCAAGACTCCCATTAATGGCACTTTTTAAGCAGTAACTTTCCCACATTACAGATAGCGTTCAAAGCGCATATAGGATTTGTATGATCGACGATACCACGGGTTATAAATAAGCTAACCAATCACAGTGTTTCACACAGTACTGCTGCTCATCAGATTTTTGACTTATCGCGTTGATTTATGATCAACAATTTACAGTTACGACCTGTTCAATGAACCAAGAAGCTATCCTTCGAATCAAACATGTTTCATATTGTATATCTGTAGGTCCATTTTGAAGGCTGGCAGATTCAGATAGATCCATACCTTTTGTCGCTGATATTGCGTTTATCGGGTTTATGTAATACTGGTGATTAGTACATGTCTGCACAAGGGACACATTACGCAACTAAAGTAAATTCCATGACATACCAATAACAAGTAAGTACATTGGTGCTTTGTGCCTCGCTTGTACGACGTATATTTCCATTTTACATGGCCACATAATACCCGAGCCATATTGTATTTACTCATGATGTACGGTTAGACAAAGCCCCAACAATAGTCGATGTGATGTTATTTATGGTTGCTTAATGCAGTGCAAATGCTCAACGTTTGCATGAGGAGAATTGAGGACAATCTCGCTTCCGCTCTAAAATATAGATTCTTTATTTTCGAACAATTAATTAGTAATGCCTGAATAGAGTTTCATATTCCTAAGCAGAAAGCGATTTGAAAGTTATCTGGGCGATATATAAATATATATATATATATATATATATATATATATATATATATATATATATATATATATTTATATATATATATATATATATATATATATATATATATATATAGGAATATGCTGTTCACAATTACTTTATTCAAACATATATATATATAATTATATATATATATTTATATATATATATATATATATATATATCATATATATATATCTAATTCAGGATCTATGCAGTTGCAGTAAGAAGTTCGACCAAAAGGCTAATATCTGTATTCGCATATAACTAGTCAAGGCTATATATAAACGCATATCTCTATCTATCTCTATATATCTATCGTCGGCGTATCTCTATCATATCATTTGTGTCGTATATACCTCTAGGAGCGACATTTGGCCGCTGTTCACATTACAAATACCCCTTGTATTTGTATTCATTGCAGGCCAGGAAAAGTAAATTCACAATCACTCATTCGTGTCGTCCATTGAGGAGCGACATTCACACAAAAATAATCATGCAGCTGCTAGAAACTAGTTCAACATTGTCTCTATTTGTCTGAATCTCACAAAAGTAATGTAAAGCCCTGCTACTAGATTACTAGAATAACTAGCGTAAGATCATTCCAGGATTTGCCTACGTCATTGCAGTTTTTCCATATTTCTGCTTTGTTTTGGGCCCCTTGTCTTAGCCAATTAAAAAGTCGCATACATGAGTTGAGCGCCAAATCAAAGCGACCCAATATGGCCGTGCAGAGCTTAAGAGATTTGCAGAAGCGATTTAATCAGACGCCATATTCGCTGGGATCCATTTGGTCAAACAGCCGAAAATTAAAGGCATAATTAAGGGTTTGCCGATATGTTTTTGAGAATACACGAAACAAAGCCGTGTCATGATGTATCTTAGTCATGGCTAAATGCCATCGGCTTCCGTAGCTTTTTATTATCGTTAAAGTAGTCAGTTTTGTGTTGAATGATTGAGTCAAATGTGAGCTTTGTTTTGTACCTATAAATGTGATTATTAACTCTTAAGTGTGGCAACTCTTTAAGTCACCTCTAACAAGGGCGGCGTCAGAGCTGTGTTGCAGCGCCGGCGGCAAGACCCAGCCACGTGCCCTAAGCGGGGCTTCGCTAAGAGACTCGCTGGGAACCTTATTTGTTAAGCGATATTGATGCCTGATCCTGATGGCCAACAATAGAAAAATGTCGTTTTGAGAATTGTATGTTCTTTCCTAGTATAATTTAACATTATGCTTGCATGAAAGGTTTTCAGCTTATTTACCACGTTTGATATTGCACAATGTCTACGTAACGATTCGCAGAGCATTAACATCGGTAAGATGAAGGCAGGCCTGGATACAATTTGATGCCTTCGGCTGGCTTGAATGGCCTGTATTAGAGCAGCACATCCCATTCGCAGGCTCTTTGTGTGTCTGATTCAATAGCTGCCAATATAGACCACCGTAACTACTTCGTGTTATCATACCCCGCTTTTCTAAGGAAAGTCTTAATTGATATTATTATGTTACTCGACATTGTGAGGCTGGTCACGTAAAGAAGGTGAGGCGGAAGTACATATGTTGCGACATATCGAAAGACTGCTGGCATTCAATAATGTTCCAATGATAATAATAATTCGAGATTATTCCCTTATCTTTTGGCAACTACGGTTCATTTATAACTCGCGGAAAATACACGCGCGAAATGTTATGTAAACGCATTGCCGTGTACTCAACAGAAGCTTTTTACCATTTAACGCAAATATGTATTGTTTCGATCTTTGTGTGAGTTTTTTTAATTGTTGGCGGTAATCACCCACCGATTTGTTTATGTTCTTTGTCGTTATAATCAGCCAATAAAGCAAAACCGTGTGCAAGGACCTAACTGCAATAGTTCTTTCGGTTGAACAACATTAAAACATTTCTTAGGTTTAAACAGTAGCTACACTAAACGGTTATTACACAGCGCTATTCCAAATGTAAGAATCGGGTAGTAATTCGACCGCATAATTTCATTTATTTTAATAAAAAAAATAACAAATACAGGGCGAGTGACGAAAATATTCGGATATTTCGGCGTTGCAAACGGCACTTCAAGCAATAATAAGCCCTAACGCTGGTCATTTTCATATAAGATTAAATACATTGTAAAGTATAACATTATTGAACAAGGACTATTCAAGGACAGTTCATATATTGCAGCTTGGGGTGACATCTAGCGGAAACGCAAATGTCCGTCAGATGTGTGCACTGAATGATGTGCTTTTTTAAACAAATTTGATAGGTTAGCCAGCAGACAACATAATGTATAGTTGATGACACAGGCGGTGGTAAAGAAAAAGCGCGCAACATCCGTGTGGCTACGATCATGAGAAGCGATGAACCAATAACCTTCGGTGACAGCACAACATTTTCATTCTGTTTCAAGGATGAGGTAATACATTGAATAATCATGTTTAGAGGCACTTCATTTACCACGACCTCGGCCTTGATATTGAAAAGGATACAGTACATGATATATGTTGTTGATAGCAGGATATACAAGGGTTAGATTTGAATAACGGTAATTATTACGTGGACTTGGCAGTTGTTCACCATATGGAGTGATACATGTTCCAGCGACCAAACGGATGAATACGCTCAATTTGCATGACGTTTCGAATAGCAGAACCTTATGGTGACAAATTGTATTGAAATGGCTCTTCTAACATATGTTGCTATCGGTGTTTATTTCACAAAAGTTTAGATTATTGTTCTATTCTATCGGGTTTCCATTCATTTGGAGCAGTTATTCTAACACAAACGTCTTATTCATTTATTTAAAAATCATGACTTTACTTTTTAACGTTTTTACCCAATACTTTGTTCAGATTCAGCCATCTAGTTCATTCCTGAAGCTTAGATAATATTTTACTTTCGGGAAATTCTTTGTATAGTTCTTACGACTGGCTAATAGTGTTGTGTTATTTGAACAGAGCATTTTATCAAATATTTCGGCCGCTTGAAGTACAACATTCTTATACATTATTCGCAATGAAAGACCAAGTATTGACCCTTGTAATTCGAGTTTTTAGTAGAAGCATCCATAGATGCAGGCGCTAATTCATCTCCTGCTAGTGCGAGTTTATTTTTACGTGCGATCAATGTCATGGCAATATAAGAGTAAAGACGATCAATGAAAACACTCTAACCATAGAGAGATGATTAACAAATCACTGGGTTATATTAATATCATGTGCATGATGGGTTCATAAATATTAATAATTAATATGAAAGGAACCTTCCTATTTCATCCTTATTTACAAGCTGATGGTGCTTCGTCAAACAGTAAAAGCCCGATTATCTGGTGCTTCATTGTACCCCCTGCTCTCTTACTTATTGTGGAGCTCCGGAACAAGATCAATATATCTTGCGGTGGAGTAGAGATGCGTTGGTGAATGATCAATGCTGCAATATGCTGCTGTTATATCATGAGGTCTATTCACTAACTGTCGGTATGTTTACATAACCATCTTACTGCCTAATGCAAATGCAAAGACTAAAATGAAGGCGCGTGGCTCTTGCACTAACGATTCGATACAGCCTGCAACTTATGGTGATCGCTGAAAATGAATATACATCGTTTTGACGCCACAAGAAGAGCTACGATCATTAGCAAATTTCCGTGCAGCAGGTGTCTTCAAATGTATAGATAAAGGAGTAGTCGAACTCTCGCATTAAGGTTATTTGACCAAATCATGAAATGGCGGCAATATATATATGTATATATATATATATGCTGCATGATACCATTTGGCATGCTAGCGAAGTATAGGTTTATCTATCGTCATGGAATCGATGCTGTACTGAGGGTGGCATCGCTGGCCATAGATTGTTTGAGTTCAAACCTGCGAGACAGTAGATTAATCTGTCATGCTGCATTCATTATCAGATTCTGGCTGACAATTTTCTGCTTCATCCCACGAGAGACTCACACGCAACAATGGCAGTGTAATATAACAGTTTGCATTAGCCAAATATAGATTCTGTAGTGACTTATACAGATAATCAAGCAACATTGTTATGTCCTCACTTCACGTTGACGACAATGCTCGTGTGCCAGCCGACGCCGTAAATAAGTAATTATACCTATACATATCTAATGAGATGTTGCAGCATAAGTCTTATCTTAAAGCAAAACGAGGGGTTTAAATAGATGCTTTCCTTCCGATGGACTCCTTACGAACGATGAATATCAAACCAATATTTCGCCACTCTTCTTCACCCTTTTAAGTGTTCGAGTCGCGAGTGAGGTGTCTGAAGTGCCCCTAGCTCTCCCCCACCAATCAAAATACACACGCACAACATTCAGGCAGACCTGCTGATTTTTCTCACACAATGATATCATTTTTCTCTCTGTCTGTCAACCTTTCTGTCTGTGCGTCTATGAGTGTCTGTGTCTGTCTGTCTCTACGTTTATCTCTCTCTCTCTCTCTCTCCCTCTCTCTCTATCGTTCCCTTACTCACATACACGCACACGCAAATTGAAAAAAAACATAGCTACTTCTCTCTTTCTCTTTGACAAACCTGAGTTGCATCCGTTGCCACTTACCCTGTCTTCCTATGCCTCTACTCCCTCGGACAGAGTCTGATCCACGATTCCCTCCTACACGTGCCGGCTGGCTCTCGCTAACACACCAACACGCGACCACTTATACATCCTCGTATCTCTCTAACCCTAGTGATATGCATAACTCAGTATTTCGCAAGCACATGCAAATCTGCTGCCTGTATCTCCCTGACACATGCAAATCTGCTGCCTGTATCTCCCTGACACATGCAAATCAGTCACCAACTGTCCCATGCATAAGCGAAGATAAAGCATAAGACACTTATTTATCAGTGCAGTCCCGTCTCATAGATGAAAATGAAGCCCTTTTCACATTTGTAAACGGCAACTAATAACCCTAGCTATATCTGGGGGTGGTGAATAATCTTGACCGAGAAATGCATTGGAGGCATTTAATAGCGGTAAGTAAAGGTATGCATCCCTGCACAATAGTGTATGTAAGTATGTCATCGTTTTTTTACTCGTATCTGATAGAGTCATTTAAGTTCTTCAGTTTCTTTTAGCTTTCCAAGGTATGCATCCCTGCACAATAGTGTATGAATACATGTTAGGTTAGTACCCCAACAGTGATATGTCATCGTTATTTTACTCGTATCTGATAGAGTCACTTAAGTTCTTCAGTCTCTTTTAGCTTTCTAAATATACTGCACTTGCTGGACGAGGCACCAAGAGCAGCATCTTTCCAGACAGTTTTTTTACTGTCAGGGGTTTGGGAATGACGCTTATCCACAGCGATTTGCGATAAAAGTCCAAATGAATCAATAATCAGATTATTTAGCAATTTTGTTCTCCATCGTTAAACCGACACTGCCACTCATAGCGTCCTCTGGATATTCTCAACAGCTCAAAACAGATCTCGTTATCCTGCTTCTATGTGGTTATATTCTGAGAAGATATACTGTCAAACATAAATCATGCATATGATGACGTGACGCTTTGCTGTGCAAGGACCGAATTATATGCTGTTTCAATGACCTCTGTGAAACCTGGATGAGAAATGATTGCTAATATTTAACAAATGCGTAGATAATTGATCCGACATCTCACAACGTCATTCAGCCACAGGGAACTCTCACAACGTATCTACGTATAGTAAGATCAACCTTTTCATCCAGATATTCAAGGTGTGATTCCATTTTTTTATTAATTTACAACAGTGCACTTAATGCCATTGAGAGTCATTCAAGCTTTATCCAATGAACGACCTATCATTCTCAGGTAAAGCTCTTACAAAGCATGATTAGTCGCAGTCGTCACCACTGTACGCAATCAGTGATCGCATTTCCTTGTTCAATGCATTGATACTTTCAGCATGTTCATTGTGCGCACCATTTGTGTCAATGCGTTAACGAACGCCCCTTTTCTGGACTAGGGAGCTGTTCTTGTATTACTACGTAAATAAATAATGTATGTGCGGCGTTAAAAATCCCATATTCGTACAAAATCGGCCATACATGAGACGAAGCAATGGCTGAGTGTTGAAAGTGACTTCGCTTACACGTTTTACCACATCTGTAGCAGTTCCATCATGGTTAAGAAACTGTGGACATTATGTGCAGACCGCCCGCCATTTAACTGCACATGAAACTTAATATGAGCATGTAGATTCTTTTGAATTAAGGTAGATAACACCCTTGCCGTCGTCCTGTTGCACAACACTGGCGTAATTTATGCTCTTCAATCCGAATTAAGCCTGATATTGTGAATCGTAACATATTAAATCTGGTGATGAGTCTATATTATGCAATCAGATCAATCTGCCGTGTCGTGAAAAAAGGTGCTACTAAGCGAAACATTTGCATCTGTCTGATCGAATCTTAACGACAAAATATTGTTCGTAGCAATTATGAACCGTAAATGGCAAACTTTTTCGAGTAAGATGAAAATGTATTGCGCATAGAGCTTTGAAAGTTGATATAAGAACATAACATTTCTGTGCTGCTTTAAAACTGTTCATATGACAGCAATTTAAAACTTTCCGTCTGTAACAACCCACCCGTTCCGAGTAACTTATGAAGGAGTTGACACATGATACCGGTAGAGAATATTTGTTTCAGAATTCAGGATGGAATGCATATGATGCACGGGATCAAATACGCTGCGCTCGAGATTCCAGCTCACATCACTCGTTGCTTCCGGAAGCAGAAATTCCAAAGATGATTAAACATCTCTGGCCTTGAAGTCATCTTGTTACATGATTAATGCCCATTAATCGCGTTGATTGCTATGCTTGTTGTACAGGTAAAGAATGATGAGATGGACCTATTTTACATCGCAATGGCCCTAGTCCGATTAACTACGTTTGTCACAGCTCATTCTTTGCAATATTCTTCAATGCAAAAAAACCCTCGTTAAATCCCCACTTAAGCGCAGTAAGCCCATAAACCATTATCATCATCATCATCATCATCATCATCATCATCATCATCATCATCATCATCATCATCATCATCATCATCATCATCATCATCATCATCATCATCATCATCATCATCATCATCATCATCATCATCATCAGCATCATCATCATCATCAATAAACCATGACCACATCCAAATAGGCATGCATGGCTAATGTATTGTTATGTTGCTTTGGTTCAATGGGTCGAAAGGAATGCGCATGTTTTCGAGTGTACTAATGTATCCATCACAAAGGTACGACATTCAACACTAATACAAGCGGTGACTTGCCATTTAATACGGGATCTTGCGTTAAATGAGCGCATAATAATTCGCATATATGCGCATTGGTCCGTGGAGTGGGTTGAATAGCACGAATTAGAGCCTCGCATCCTCCTTGTTATCCTGCATTAGGCAGTAATGTGGTATTGCAAATATACCGATATTTATTGAATAGATCCCATGATGTAACCATTGCAGTGTTGGTTAATGATGCAAATTACTCCCATCGTCCGCCGAAATGTTATACGAACAGTATACAACCTCGCAGTGAATGAGCTCCATCGATTGGCTGTTTTGATTAATTGTAATATTATTCATAGGTACGATATAATGCGCCCTTGGCAGTTAGCTGCCACACAGAATACATATCGCCCATGCTGTGGAGTAGCTTGGACAAGTGCCTCATTCAAACTAACAATTGTGCGTCCTTCAATCGTCGTTGTCATAGTATCATAATTTGCTTAGAACAATGAAACAAAACAACCATTGTTTCTCACTTCAACACACGTGACGGCACGTGACAGTATTTATATATATAAATATATTTATCTCTCTCTATATAAATATAAATATATTTATTTATATGTAGATATATATATAGATATATATATATAGAGATATATAAATACACCCATATATGGCATATAATACAATATATATATATATATATATAGATATAGAGATTTACAGATATATATGCGGAGAGAGAGATAGAGAGAGATAGAGATATATTTAGGGATATAGAGAGAGAGAGGGGGAGTAGGGATAGATACATACATCATATGTGAGATATATACATTTAGGGAGATCTATCTATCGAATCTATCGATCTATCGATCTATATATCTATCTATCTATCTATCTATCGATCTATCTATCTATCTATCTATCTATCTATCTATCTATCTATATCTATATATATATATATATATATAATATATATATATTTATATATATACATATATATATATATATAAATATATATATATATATATATATATATATATATATATATATATATATATATATATATATATATATATATATTTATTGCCGCAAATTCAAGATTGTGTCAAATAACCGTAATACGTGCGTTCAACTACTCTTTTCTCTTTTAATTTAGATACCTGCTACAAGGAAATTCGCAATAGATTGTCGCTATTCATATGGCGTTAAAATGATGTATATTCATTTTTAGCGATCATCATAAGTTGCAGGCTGTGTTGAATAGTTAATGCAAGAGACATGCGCTCTCATTGCAGCCGTCGCTAATGCATTAGGCAGTTAAATGGTTATATAAATATTATTGAATAGACAGCTTTGGTTATTCACCAACGCATCTTCATTCCACCGCGAGATACATTGATGTTGGTCAGGTGCTCCACAATGAGTAAGAAGTGTACAATGAAACACCAGATAATCGGGTTTTTACTGTTTGACGAACCACCATCAGCTTGTAAATAAGGATAAAATAGGAAGGTTCCTTTCATATTAATTGCAGCACCAATGGCTACTGATAAACTTGATCTACAGGATGGTTATATGACCCAGTGATATGTTCATGATCTTACATGGAACCGATCCTAGCGGAAAGAATCGATTGACTGAATTTAGGAAATCAAAATGACCGGGTGTCTTCATTTTTCGTCTTTACTCTTATATCGCCATGACATTGATCGCAAGTAAGAACTAAACTCGCACTCATTGCTAACAGTTTTAGCAAGAGATAAATTAGCTCATGCATCCATGGATAGTTTTTCTAAAAACTCGATATTGCAGTAGAATTACAAATTAAACGTCAGTAGTTCGGCCAATGCCAGGGCTGCACTGGGAGACGCAGCAATGGTATTTGAGAGCCCAGGTGATAAACCTAGCGGCAAACATAGTTGCTATCACCCAGAGGGATAAGGTATTTCGAGCAATGGTTTAAAAGGGCTTATTGAACGAAACTAAAAGGCGTGAATGCCATGTCCTGAGCAATGCTGTCCGCTGTAAATATTCGGCTAGCATGCATACACACATAACCGCTTGTCATTTGTGTATGTTCTAAGTCCAGGCTTGGGAAGAGTACATCCCTGATCGCGACTGTTATATGGGTATATGTATTATAAACATCAATGAAAATTCCTTTTGAATCATGTGGTTCAAAATTTAGAAGCTGCTTAATTTTTCCTTCTTCCAGTCATTTGAAGACAGAGCATAACTAATTCATAAGTCAGCTTCTTCAAGAAAATGTTTTTCATTGATGGTAGCCCTCTCAAATAGTGTAACACTACAGCAAAGGCCCAAATTGTCTTGTGTTGGGAAGCATATCCCCGTACGGGTGCCCTCCCCCGCGGGGCTGTCGGTCTTAATAAAAAAAAGGGGCTGGGCGTACGGACTCTATGACTAGCCCCCAAATAATGGACGGCTGCTCAGTCACTTCGGAGTTGCATTAAGTGACTGTCGAATTCAGTTCTTTTCCAAACAATGATATCGTAACAGGTTCGTTATGATTCCAGAGGCATTGGTATTCTTCCTTCATTTCGCTCCTTCAGTCGGAGGTCCAGCTCATGCGGCGCATCAGCAATCAGACCGTTTGTGCCTGACAACGTGCCATCGAGACTGACTTGGATGATTGTTCAAAATCGTTCCGCCCGCTTTGATATAGCCATCCAAAACAAAGACCAACATACTTTATCTAGAAAGCATTGGTTTTCTCGATATTTGTAAAAAGAACATCGTTTTGTTTTGTGTCAGCGGTGTTGTCTCCTCCAAATGTGCCACGTTTAGACAAAAAGCCGTATCCACAGTTTTTTTTGTAAGCTTAACGTTGCTTAGTTATCATAGTCAAACCAGTATTTTCCAGTCCAGGTGAAGGGAACACCGAAGAGATAGTCCAAACACAAACGACTCTAAAGCGCTTAGTTAGAAACAGGTCCAAACGCCATAAGACAAAGTACGCAAATGGATCCTTGACGCTCGTGCACTCTATCTCTTTCGATATGCTGATGAGGAGGTACTACAACCAATTTGACCGTACATACTTTCCAACACATAGGAGTAACACCACAAGAATTTTACTTAAGTGTACATCAAGTCTACTTAGGAATATAACAAGTGTAAAAAAACATTCTCAGTTTGTCAGTCATAAAAAGAATAAAATAGCCAATTAACCTCACGCTTCAGATATTATAAGCAATCTCGATGATGGGATCAACACACACCCTAACATCGCTGATTAACATCCCTGCCCAAATACGATCCAATGCAATACAAATGCCCCTCCTCTGTAAACTAGGCGACGCAATAACCACTAAACTAAAAAGCTTCTATTCTTAACTGATGGTATTCTTAACGCCGTTTCTTTCGGAGGTACAATGCACAACCAAAAAACAGAAGATTACACCGTACATTAAACAAAACAACAAATATACAACAGAATGCAAAAATAAAAAATGAATGACATGCAACAAACGGTTATAATCCAGAATTTGTAGTCTTATTACCAAAACGGCGGATAAAGAAGATTTCCCCAGTCACTTCTCATCAAAGGCAAACAAATCAAAAATGTAATTATCGCCCAGTTTGTCCAAGTTTGGACACAACGCTCCAGTAAAATAGTAATTCAGTAAAATAGAAATTTCAAACACGGCCTAAATAAGCGCAATTTCACAAATTTGATTCACAAAAAAATTCAAAACTTATTGATGATCGTCAATCGGTATTTGATTTCACACCCACAATTCTTCTAAAAAGTATCAAATCAGAAACTTGCAATTTCCCAGCTTTATTCATGTATTACACATTGATAGCGGTATATCTCCAGACCAACTGCAATTGACCCAAATTATACAGATAGCAACAAAAAGCGAATATGCAAGCATAACAAATTAGAGACCTATCTCTGTATAACGATCAATATAAAAAAATATTCGAACGAGTACTACAATAACAAATAACCATGCACACAGTCTTTTCTTTCATTGCCAATGCGGTTCCCGCTCAAAGAATTCGGCCGAGTAGTCGGCACTGGAGTAAGTCGATAACATAATAATACAAATAGATACCGCAAATATGTACAGGAGTATTTGTAATGGGGATCCTAAAACTTGTAAAACCCAAGAGAGACAATATGTGTGTTACATATGTCATCAGATTTAGAAGGGTCAATACTTAGTCTTTCATTGCTTATTATTTGATAAAATACTCTATTCAAATGACACAACACTTGCAGCCAGTCGTAAGAACTATAGAAAGAATGTCCAGAACGTAAAATATTATCTAAGTTAAGGTTGAAAATCAATAAAATGAACTAATTATTTCAGCTTTCGTGGAAAAAACACTGATAGCAATATCTGTTAGAAGAGCCATTTCAATACAATTGTCATCATAAGGTTCTGCACTCAGAGCCGTCATGCAAATCGAGCATATTCATCCGTTTCGTTGTTGACCCATTCATAACTGCTAAATCCACTCAATAATTAGGCCATTAGTTCATCGCTTCTCATGATCGTAACCACACGGAAGATGCGTTTTCGTTACCACTGCCTGTGTCATCAACTATACATTATGCTGTCCGCCGGCACACCAATCAAATTTGGGAAATATTACCTCAGCAACGAGTAGAAATTTGCATAAATGGATTGTCGATTACCACGGTTTCCACCGCGACAACCACCCTTAAGCTTCAGCTAATCGGGCCATAATAATACCAGCGGTCCGCTAATAGTCATAACAGCGCCTGCTCGCCAGTTAAAATGCCTTGCGAGATAACAAGGGCAATGCATATTGCCAACTAGGGGATAGCGACACAACCTTTTCAATCCAGCTCTGGTCAATACAGCATGAAAAACTCCCCTCATTCCATACTCGTTTCAAAAAGCAAACAAATCTGATGGACATTTGCGTTTCCGCTAGATGTCACCCCAAGATGCATTGTATGAACTGTCCTTGAAAAGTCCTTGTTCAATAATTTGATACCTTACATTGCATTGACTCGTATAAGAAAATGACTAACGCTAGGGCTTATTACTGCTTTTAGTGCCGTTTTGCAAATATCTGAATATTTTCGTCACCCCCCCCTCGTTATTTGTTAGTTTGTATATTGAAATAAATGTAATTATGCGGTCCAATTACTACCCGATTCTTACATTAGGAATATCGTTGTGTGTAATAACCGTTAAGTGAGACCACTGTTTTGAATAATGCCATCAACCCATCCAATAGTTTGTAACATTCCATGAAAGAGGTCATATTAACCTGAATGTCTATTAATATCATTAGCTAATACGTTCCATTACCCAGGGATAGAATGACAGATTGACTGAAGACACCGAAGGCAGGCAGGACGCTTTATGTGTAATTCGTAGCCAGATAAAGGCGACGTCGGGATCTAATAACGATGTCAGCATCAGAGCAGACAAACATATGTGAAGCCTCTTGAGATGAACAATGTCAGCGCCATACGGTTTAGTTCGCAGACATATATATATATATATATATATATATATATATATATATATATATATATATATATATATATATATATATATATATATATATATATATATATATATATATATATATATATATATATATATATATATATATATATATATGTATATATATATATATCTATTTATATACATATATATATGTATATAAATGTGTATATATATATATATGTATATACATATCTGTCTGTATACATTTAATATATGTATATATGTACATATATATATGTATATTTTTATGTATATATATATAAATATATATATACATTTATGTATTTATATATATATATATACATATATATATATTTATGTATATATATATATATATATATATATATATATATATATATATATATATATATATATATCTATATATATATATATATATATATATATATATATATGTGTAAGTATATTGCAACATGTTTTTGTAAGCTCATATTGTTGTGCTTCATCAGGATATTCCATGCATGTCATTACTCTCGCCATTCGTAGGGCCACTTCCAGCTGTTGCTTTTGTCAGCCAGGGAACCTACTTCGACCGGAAGGTTAAATGACAGGATATGTCCCCTGCACAATTCCTATCATTTCCTCGGGCTAGGTAAACGTAAATTACCCTCGGCAATGCTCTGCAATTGCGAAAGTAGCAATCGGCCAACCCCTATTGTACTATACTATTTTGATGCTCAGTCAATATGAATTGTCACAACAGAATCTTCATATCTAGTAGCCCGTTCAATTATTCCTGGTGGTGATATTGATCCTAACACAGAGAACGACTTCCACACTCACAGTTCATCAAGCCTGATGGTAAATCCTTGTTCCAGGTAACTGACCATTTTACTGAAGTGTACATGTACATGCTCTTTGCACAGGGATATATTACCGCAGTACTACGACATCTGCCAGTGATACCACCAAAGCAATATCTTTGATACGTTTGATAGTTCAGCACCATGCAACATACATGAGATGAGTGAGAGCATCGATAGTAAATGTAAATAATGTGACTGTAGACACAATAACATACACACCCGCTTACACAAGTATTAGCTTGCATTCAAGATGCATTAAAAGTGCCTACAAGCATTTGAACACATGGGGGCTATATTGCGGTAACAATGATGTGACTGCGTCATCGCCGTGGTTTGTAATCCATGGTCAAATAGAATGCTCCATCCTGTGAATAGTAGGGTCTTTTCAGTTAGCCAAATAGAATGCAGTCGGTGCCATCCACAGTGCTGGTCAGTGGACAGATGAGACTCAAATAGACATACAATATATTATGTGGATTATTTGAGGGCTTCTCGATGTGTAACAAAGGATCTTGGGCTTAATCGAATGGTATATCGCAAATAGGAGCTACTGTTCACAATAACTTGCAAACAATTTAGGATCACATCCTAAACGGAAATTACCTTCGCTAGCTCTCCGATTCTGTGCAATAAGAAGCTCGTCCAAAATGCAAATACCCCTTGTATTTGCATTAACTAGTCAAGCCATCCTATACGCATAGCTTATCTTGAATAACGTCAGCGTCCCCGTCACGCCTTTGTGTCGTAACATATATAAGCGACATTTAGGGGTAACATGTGTAAAACAGCATTGCAGACCGCGAAACATAAGTAGACAAAATTGTTTCCATTTGTCTAAATCTCACAAAAGTTATGTACAGCCCTGCTACTTGATTACTAGTTTATGCATAAACCACTAGTTTACATGTAGAATAACTAGCTAAAGCGTAAAACGACCATTCCAGGATATGCCTATGTCATTGTAGTTTGTCCATAGTTCTGCTTTGTTTTGGGCACCTTGTCTTAGCCAATTAAAAGGTCGCATACATGAGTTAAGCGCCTAATCAAAGCGACCAAATATGGCCGTACAGAGCTTCAGAAATTTGCAGAACCGATTTAATCGGAGGTCGGACGCCATAGTTGTTGGGATCCATTCTGGTTAACAAGCCGAAAATTTAAGGCATTATTAAGGGTTGGCCGATACGTTTTTGAGATAACACAAAACAATGCCGTGTCATGAGGAATCTTAGCCATGGCGAAATGTCATCGGCTTCAATGGCTTATTATTATAGTAAAAGTAATCAGTTATATGATGAATGATTGAGTAAAATGTGAGCTTTGTTTTGAATTGTACCTACAAATGTGATTATTAACTCTTAAGCGTGGAAACGCTTTTAGTCACCTCCGACAAGGGCGGCGTCGGAGTTGTGTTGCAGCGCCGGCGGCAAGACCCAGTCACGTGCCCTAAGCGGGGCTCCGCTAAGAGGACTCGCTGGAGACCAAATTTGTTAAGCGATATTGTGCGCTCGAAATCTAATTTTTGTCCTGCCCTACATAGTTTATTCTTAACCAATGACTATCCTAGCCATGTGAAACCATAGAGTCCACCCTGATGCGATACATATGGAATATCGACGCCAATGGCGCCTATCCCAAAAAACTTAGTTTACGTATAAAGTGACCAGTTCACACGTAAGATGACCAGTTTACCCATACACTACTAGTTTACTGGTTAACTACTAGTCATTTTAGGCGTAAAATGCTTGGGGTTGTGATCCTGGTGGCCTACAATAGAAAACTTTAAGTTCTTTCCTAGTATAATTTAACATCAAGCTTGCATGAAAGGGTTTCTCCTTATTTACTAATTTCGACGATGCACAATGTCTACGTAACACTTCGTAGAACATTTACATTGGTAAGATGAAGGCAGGCCTGGATACAATTTGATGCCTTCGGCTGACTTGAATGGCCTATGTTAGAGCAGTACATCCCATTCTCAGACTCTTTGCGTGTCTGAGTCTATAGCTGCCAATATAGACCACTTTAACCACTTTAACACAAAGCTGAGCACTTCTCAGGATGGGACATGAAGCAAGATAAGTTCATGTATCTTCGAAAGCTCGACTGCACATTTTGAAACATCTGGTTATGCAGTACATATTTTATGTCCTTATCAGCATATTTGACAATAGTTAATCGAGACACGGTTCATTCGTATAACTCAAACGCATTTGAATTAGTCTCTAGGTCCGGTTCGCCCAGATAACTTTCATATCGCTCTCTGGAATATGAAACTCTATTCGGGCATTACTAATTGATTGGGATGGGAGGTTGTCCTCAATTTTCTTCATGCAAACATTGTGCACTTGATCTGCATCAAGCATCACATCGACTATTTTTCGGGCTTTGTTAAACCATACATCATGAGTAAATAAAATATGGTTTGTGTATTCTGTGGCCATGTAAAATTGAAATATACCGCGTACAAGCGATGCACAAAGCACCAATGTACTTACTTTTTATTGGTATGTCATGGAATTCACTTTAGTAGCGTAATGTGTCCCTTGTATAGACATGGACTAATCACAATATTACATAAACCCGATAAGCATTATCAGCGACAAAAGATATGGATATCTCTGAATCTGCTAGCCTGCAAAATGGACCTACAGATGTCGCACAATACCCGGTACCGATATAATCCCACATAACACAGTATATTGCTCTCCTGCTGAAAGTGCAGTTAATTATGGCATAGATAAATTTGATGCGAAACGTTTTACACAGTATATGAGTGAACTCACTGGACAATACCAACACGGTGTAACATGTATTCCGCTATATAATGTGACAAATGGTTCATTGAATGTGTTAAACGGACGTTACAGATCGTAACTGTAAATTGTTGATAATAAGTCAACGCGATAAGTCAGAAATCTAACAAGCAGCAGTACTGTGTGAAACACTGTGATTGGTTAGCTTATTTATAACCCGTGGTATCGTCAATCATACAAATCCTAGATGCGCTTTTAACGCTATCTGTAATGGGAATGTAGGAAAGTTGCTGCTGCATCAGCGCCATTATTGGGATTCTTGGAATATTAGTATTTTGCGAACACATATGAAAAATGGGTAAGCTATTCATTTTCTAGTTTAGTATTCGGCAAACACATATAGAAAAGAAAATAGGTATACACTCCATTTCCGTTTCCCTAATTTAAATTTCATTAACTTAAGAATCAAATGGTATATACCTTGCTTTTAATGTAGAAGAAATTGTAACAAATTAATTATTTGGACGACACGATAAATATTTTCAACCCCAAAAACCCCCACGTGAATTGTAGCTCTAGTAAACATTTACATGTTCCGTCATCTTCATCATCCATTGCAGCGAGTTGGCAAACATTGAACGTAATGGTTCATTTATGTGTAACAGCTATGACTGGCGCCTGTACATTTGCTCATTTGCAGTTAAATCCGTGACCTGTTAAACAAACAGGCAGATAAGCCCACCTGTAGCTAAAGAGCACACCTATTTTGTGAGTTTATAATACCCAACAATTTCATAATAGAAGCTGAATTATTATAAAGATGCATTCAAGCTATTGCTAACGGATCAATTATATTACCATTCAACAGAAACATGTCGTGATTTGGTATTCTTCACACATATCGGTATAACAAAATGGAGCCAGACGGTCTATACGCTTGCATTGGAAACTGATCATGGAGCGATGGACATAGGAGACACATATGGCTTGATCGTTGCCTATTAACAACTGGTGCCCCGCAAACATGGGGATCTTGTTTGTCGAAGATTCTTGTTTGAAAAAGTCAATCATTCTACCCGGCCTAATAGATGCTCAAGTGGCAGCATGGGTAGTGTTGATCTGCGTATCTAGTCTTGTACAAGACATCACATATTGAGCGCTGCTCGATCGTTTCAATGTGCCACACTTGTTTGAGAATGTGCATTCTAATGGTATAAAGCAGAAGGAAAATAAATACGCTAGATATTCTGACGCATCCAATGCGATATATTCCCCAGACAGGCTAAGTAGCAGATTGATTGATGTCAGTTAATTTCCTACTTCTAGATACGTAGCAAAGGCTTGATTAAATCTTCCCAAGACTGAAGCTACCTTGCTTCATTGTAAATACCCATCAGTCGTGTTGATCGGTACGCATCGTGCATCGATTATAGAACAAAGGAGATGGAGTGAATGCCCATGGTAACGACGATTAGTCGCGGCTCATTCTGGACGATATGCATTAATGCCAGTTGCTCTCACTAGCTCAATGATGACTACTCTCAATGAGATTATCGACCAAATGTTAGAATGCCCATAAAGTCATAGCAACGTCGGTGAACATTTGTATAGGAATAGCAGGCATGCAGGCAGTGTAGCTTTGTATTACACAATAACACCCCCCCGAGCAGTCTTGCAGATGAAACTTCCGTGCTGTCGGCACAAAGTGTAACATTCGAAGCCATACTAATGAAGACAAGCAAGTGTGCGAACGATAAAAAGGTGTACCAAATCATTTTGCGCGTCAGAATAACGGTTATTACGTTAATGAATATTACGTTAATGCAGACAGTCCCGAAAAGCCACATATTAGAGTCATTTATATGCCGTTGCAATGGAGCAAAGCAGGCTGAACTTGGCTCTGCAACTACATGTTGCTTACATGCTTTGGGAAGCTGAATGCAGAATGATTTCATATGCATGCATTTAAGCGCATTATCTGACTCGACTATCCTCTGTGTTAGCAATAATAACCGCAGTCTACAAGCAAGCCTAAGTCATTAACCGGCGATGTCATCAGACAGGCATGAGATTGTATCGACTGCGTGATGTAACAATCGATGTCTAGTTATTTCATCAACCAACCCTACACCAATGCGGATGATGCTGGCAAAGGATTGCACAATAAAGCACTGAGCCGGATTAACAATGAAGCCGTATGTAGCCGGGTATATTCTGCGCGACAAAGCATCATCAGCTGGTAAATTAGATGTAATTTGTTTTTTCACATGTGAGGCAAATAGCCCAATGAGAAACTAATTTGAAGCAGCCGTACACAGCCTACGGAGTGTGAGATACCCTTATTGTATTATATACCATATATTCTACACAGCATGCTTAAATGAGGCTTGCTGCTCATACATGTTACCGAGGGACTAGAAGTATATGAGAGAAAATGTAGATTGATCATGGTCTGCAGTATCGGACCTGGGTGCTAATCATAATTATTTTATTATTTTCGTAGCCGTTTCCCATGGTCTAGTGGTATATTGTGTCGATTTTCGACCCGCAGGTTGTTGGTTCGATACCAAGTGGAGAGAACTTCACTGGTGCCCCGTGAATGGGACGATCACGTTAAATGGCGGTCCTATCACTAAAAGGGGATGCACCCGACCCGGTAGCTAAATAAGTACGTGCTGGACCTTCGTCCCAGCGGCGACTATGCAACGGATTGATGCTGTGTTGGCGGCGCTGGTTCTTAAGAGGAGCTGTCCAAACATCACAATCATTTTCATCCGTCAACGTCACGATATCACTCAGTTGCTGAAAGTGACTTTAACCCCAATATTTCCATTTTTTTGAATTATTCAAGTAAAACGCAAACATCACTTGGGGTAACATAATCACGGCGAGACAGACCGGTGTCAAACTCTTGGAATAATGCTTCCCAACTGCTCTGTATTCAGGTCAGTAGTCATCTTGTTGTTTAACAACTCGGTTAGATTAAAAGCATCAATGCCTCATGCGTCGCGATCAATAACAATCGGCAGTCTAGTAAATATTTGGACATGCAATGTTTCCACAGCCCTGATACCTTCCCGCTGTCTGAATGTGTTTTTTGGTGCGGGGATATCACACTGTGTATCGCCGACATAACAGCTATGGTATGTTAGGTCTACTGGATGCGTCCATCAACGCCGCTCTTCATATGCAATTGACAATCAGTTAGAAAGCCCCAAACCTGCTAGACGTTGTTCTGTTGTAATTTGCCTGATTTATTGCTGCGGATGTCACTTAAGTGAAAGGGATGGTGTCAACCGATGTATTCCAGCAATTGTAAGACCATTCATTTTTGAATATATCCAGGTTATATCTTGGTTCAGTGTCCCGAAGCCAACATGAATAGATGAAGCTGTAATAACCAGGCGCATCTGATAGTACTGCCGCTAATGAAAAAAACAACCAAGTAACATCGAACATGTGAACTTGAATGCCCATTCGACTGTACATTGATCTCAATTGACTCACTCACTCTTAAAGTTGTGCAGCCATAGATGGTAATCTGATGGGCAGTATGCATCTTATTTGCATTCGATGAAGAAAGAGGAACACCAAGGGATTTTGTATATGTCTATGTTTAATCGACGCATCAAATGAAAACAGTGAATTGACACGAAATATAGGTGTGAGTAATTGCTTTAAGTTATCGAGGTGATTGGTACGATTGATGAGCATCCATTGTATGAGATGGGAGGAGATAGCCTCAGTCTCGAACGCATTTATTAAGCTCCTAAAGCTAATTCATAACCTGACATCTTTGGGTAATAAATGGTGGATAGCACATATAAGTTAAGCTCGTATCTTGATGCCCCATTCCAATTAGCATAAGCATTTGTCAGGGTTTAATATACTTAGAGATCAACACTCTACGTGTTGTGCCTACATAATGCCACCGACGTACAGACGTGAAAACTCGCTACAATTACGACCAGCTAGATGAAATCACATCTTGGTGTGAGACATATGTAGATTGATATTGCATAAGGATGTAACGACATTTTATTACCACGAGCCCCGCTTATTATGCGTCATACTGAAGTGATGAGCATCCCAAAGTTATTCCCTTCGCAGGTTGACGCCCATAAAGAGGCCACATATGGATCATTTAATGAGACCTCGTGTTGGAATTTTATTAGCATCAACTACTCAGGATTATTTGAGTAGACGAAAGATGTGTACTTGTGAGCTTCTCATCTCAAGTCTAATCACTCTCGTGTTTTGTCATAGTTCAATGTCAAAATCACGTTCCATTTTGACGAAGGCTTGTTTTCGTCCCAAACTATCGAGAGTTATAAAACTGCGCGTGCTTTCCATTCATTGATACATCATATTGTTTCTCAGCACTGCACTGTAACTAGCACACTGCTGGGAGCGGTTTGCTAATTAAAACTAAATGTGATGTCGGTGGCGATTGACCAGTGTCGGATCCTGCGTTGACGCTGAGACTACCCGTTGCTTAGATTACATACGCCTAGTTAGTTCATGATACCAATATTGAAACTCGTCAGTTGGCAAGAAATCCGTCTGAATACACATCAACAAACGTGATACGTCCCTGTGGCACTGCTGTTCAAACAAACCACGTGGAATATTATCCTCCACAGGACGACTTAACACCGATGCTTACATTGTTCATTTGAGTAATCACTATATATGCATGAAATCATCTCTCCGCATGTACACATACCGGTATTGTATCGTAACTACGTGTTGCTTACATGCATAGAGAAGGTGAATGCAGAATGATTTCATATGCACGTATTTAGGTGCACCAGCTGACTCGACTGTCCTATAGGTTAGCGATAAAAACCGCAGTCTACACGCAAGCTTAAGCCATTAACCAGCGATGTCATTAGAAAGGCATGAGATTGAATCGACTGCGTGATGTAACAATTCAGACTAGTTCATTCATCAACACGCCTTTATACCACCGCGGAATTAACAGGGCAAAGGATTGCATGATAAACCACTGAGCCGGATTTACAATAAAGCCGTATGTAGCCGTGTTTATTCTGCTCGACAAAGCACCAATAGCTGGTAAACTAGATTGGCACAAGCGTCAATGACATATCTTCCAATGGCAAGTTGGACGACCAGCAATATGGTATTAACAATATTACACCAATAAATGTTATCTCTAAACAAAATGAATACTTGACCTATTAGTTCAGCAATCGGGACTGTGATTGCTCCTTGTTTACATAACGTAAAGTAGGTGTTAAGGAACCCTATGCGCCGCACAAGTTTACGATAGGTGTCAGCGAGAGTAGCTGGTAACGCGCACTATTTTAGGATAGATGTAACTAGCTGTTGCCGCTTATATGTTTTACATGACCCCTTAGCCAAGTCAATGCAAAGCCGAGGGAAGCGATGAATGCCTACGGTCGATTACGTAAGGTTTGGCCTACTTGGACATGTCGAGCCTCCAGAAAGCCTACTCGCTAAGCTGACGCAGTAGAAAATATTCAAACTAAGCGTCCTATTAACTGTTTTTTTTACTGTGAATGCTTAAAATACTGTTACAATCATTATCACGAAGCCAAGTTCTAAATACTGACAAAATTTCATGTGCGTAAATAAAGCCGTTTCAAAGATATCAGCGTGGAGAGAACTCGTAGCATAAATCACGATAGGTACTCTAGAACACATGTCATTATACAAAGTACAAAAAAGTGAAAACAATTTTTTGTACGCCTATTCAATGCTACTATGATTGCATGTTACAACCATGTAATTTATATGTTCGTAACTGCAGTAGTTTTGGAGAAGATAGTTAAGGAAATTTGGGGAAAAAATCGACGAGAAATTGATCCCCTTAGCCTCCAACACTACGCATGCGCGTCAAACTGTATCGGTAGTTGTGTCCCAACTTGATATATCATTCTCTAAAATTTGATATTGATATGTCCAACCGTTTCGGAGAAAAGCACGAAAAAATCAAGCTGGAGAAAAACAAATGATGAGAGGGAATTTGTTGTACACGTGTTCTTTGCTTGACGCTGTTTTAATGGTTTTCGATGACCTCTTTCTTCAGGCAAAATAATTTCGGCAAGCGGTAAACACATCAGCTCAGAAAAGTGAGGGACATAGAACCATTGCTAACGACACATGATCATGTTCTCTCTTTGAATTCCGCTACAGTCAAAATGATACGCCAGGCAACTAAATGCTTTCAAGAGAGCGTATACGCCCATTGTCATATACTTTGATCAAGAAAAGTTTGTGTGATAGGCACAGCACCTTTGATTCAGGTGTTGGCTTCTGGAACAGAGTTAAAATATTTTTCCAGTGCATAGCGTGTATCTATTTTGGTTTGGTATATGTACCATCAGTGCTCAATAGGAGATGGAATCATCTAGCTTGATACGCTACAGACTGCCCATCGTGGCAGCACATCAATAAAAGGCCTACAGTTATAATTAACTCGCTGTTTCTTATATAAAGAAGGGATTACATGAGAGAAGGTGATTTTTGACAGATTAAAACCACACGGACACATATACGATTGGTTCGGGGAACATTTTGTCCTATATATCAAAGAATTGCATTCTGCATATGATGAAATATAAGGTTTTTGTAATCTTTGGAACCCAAAAATGCATTCGATATATTTTATTTGCATCATCGTTCAGTTATAATCATTCAGTCCATTACGAGAAAAAGAGTAACGCATCACATGGGTTGTACAGAAAGAGGAGTCGAGAAAAAAACCAGAGAATATTGACGATGCCAACATTATAAAACCAACAATAATCTCTCCATTTGAGGTATCCAATACTTCCATCCGATGTATGTTCTGTCCGATGTAAATGCTACAGAGATAGGTACACAAAATCGTATCACTCGTTGAATTCATGACAGCCCTAGGTATGTGTGCGGTTTCCTACAATATTATCAAGTAAATAGGCTACATTAATGCAGTTCATTAAGTTCATCAAGATTGTATCTTCCGCTGACCATTAATTTAAGTACATATAACTACAAAACCTACAAAATGGCTAGGTCTGCAGAGAGTGACATGCAAACAGCAATACGACCCTATGCGTAAATAATGAACTGCTGATATACGATGCTCCGCCTTACAAACGCAGCTGGAGCTTGCTCACTTGGACATCGTTCATGTACAATATTTATTGCGATTCGTTTGTTCGCAAGATGCACATTCCCTCCAATGCAGAGATATGTCATTTCTGTGGTCTCGGATCAATCAATTCGTAACATATATGGTGTGCACCATCCCTGTTTCAAGTGATATAGTTTATGACGAGAGCATATGCCCAATCAGACTAACCAAATCGGATAACACGATAAAACATTAGACTTTATCCATTTAACCTACAGTAAGCACGGGGTACGTACTCCAGGAATAACCTCTTAGGCAGTGGTCACAACAACATGGTAATGTGCGCAACGAAAGCGCCCGTGGCGTCGTGAATTATAGTTGCTGTGCTTTCTGTTTATATGTAAGCCTATTATCGATCGATTTATTTATAAACTTGGGCCACAGGGAGGTATAAAACTCCAGTGCATCATTTTATGCGTGTACGTAGAGGCAGTCAGATTATGCTATTTGTCAGCTTTCATGTACCATAAGGGTACCATCTTATGCGCAGCCGTACGCATTAAACAGTTGGTCATGGCGGGAATTACGGTATGGAATAGCATTGTCAAAAATCCGTTGGTTAATATCAGCCTAACCCTAGGGGATATCGACTATAATATTACACAGATGGATGATAAACATACAGGAGCAGCAATTTGTGGGTAATGTCCTATTGGACCCCTGTTCATGATTGACCAGACTGGCTGACCTGCCTATCAAGTGTTGACGTTACGTAAATCGAGCTGAAATTCAAGCCATGTCGTTATGTTTTGATATTTCGACCATTGTGTTAAACTAACAACACAAAAAGCGTGGAATTATGTTTACATTTATAGTTTAAGCCCAGTGGACTATCGGAATAAACGATTCACTTTGCGTTTCAAATCATAGTTTGTTGATTGGTCCCTAGGTGTGACTGAGCTCTCTGCTCGCTGGAATCGCGTCGAACCCTCTTAGCGACCAGGTCGGGTTTGCAGCAAAGTCTTCTCAGGGTTTGTGATACATGGAAGCTGCTCAGTCATTACAGTTATCCACATCCATCGTCGTTGGCAACCTTGATGTGAGTGACGTTTAACCCATTACCATTCATTCTAATGTATTATCTCTAGCCTTTGCGTAATTCACCAACCTTTGTTTCGACTATACTATATTTACAAAGAGTGCTGTTCCAAGTGGATTTATTAGCTTCCACGCTTATATACCCAATGTAATAACTATGCAAATTTCATTTGGACGTTTAATCCAAAATACATTGGGTCCAAAGCATTGCATGTTAGTGTATTTTCAGATAAAAAATAAACACTTTAGGTGCCTTTTGCCGGGTTTCGGAGCCTTAAACGCACATGCATGTTATTGTAGCATCAGTACAGGTAACAGGCCACAAATACCCCAACAATAATCAAAATAATACCTTAAATTTGTGACAATTCTGATTATGTGAAGCCTGTCCAGGTAGGATCCATTCTTCATGGAATTCGTTTAGTACCGGGCAATAGCCTACTATGTTATTCTCGCATGCGACCGGATCTTCGATTTAAAATAACTCCTATGCATTGGCATACCAATATGTACAGCTAGGATTTAAGATACCGCTCTCGTATTTAACAATGTTTACACTTTGCTCAATTTGCTGTAACTAACTTTTACCATTGTACTGATAAAATTGAATACAAAAGAAAAACTTGCGTAATTCTGAAGTTGTAATGGACCTTTCACTGTTAAGCACTCATCTGAGTCGTGCCTAAAAATGATATCCGTCAAGAGACATAACCGGATGAATAGCTATCTGATGCAATTGTGAGGCTTGGTTTGGAGGGGGTCTTTTTATCCATGCGGCATAGCTAAATTGTTGCATTTGTTTGCGATATCGAAATGTTAAAATCGGATTGTTGTTAGAAATTGTAGACAGTTTTGCGATGATTGCAATTATCCACCAGACTAGGAATTCAAAGAGATGTTGTGTTCAAACTATTCGGACAATTCTAGATAAGGCATGTATATGACACCAAGAATATCGCTTAGTGATTCTATAAATAACCTTACCAGTTTATACCTGATACCCGAAACCACGTCATTGGCTAAGCGAGGGAAATTGTTTGCCATGGCCCATTTAGGTAAATTGCATTTTACGTAACGCCTATAAGCTTTAATATCAACGGCACTGTTGTGCGAATATTGCACATATCGACATTCGGATTGACCTAATGATCAAGTCCCAGCCAACAGTGTGTCGTATAATTTACATTCACTTCTAAGTATTCCCTTATCGGCGGGTTAATTGAACGCTAAATGGGCAGAGGCAGAGGGCAAGGTCGCTTGGTCCGACATTCCGTATTTTAAGTGTCATTTTACAGACATCGTGCATTTGTAGCGCTGTATTTGTATATGATACCGATAATATAGGTGCAGGGGCAGGAACGCCGTTAGGATCAAATTGCAGTTCAAGGGCTGTGTTCCAAGAAATGAAAATCTGTCCCTAAATTTGAAAAAACGATTTTGAAATTAAGTGCGTTGAATGTTAAGCACGGCGGTTAGTGTCATAATGCCTATCGGCCTCCAAACGCATGGTCCCAATTCTATGTAAAGGGTGATTATTTATGTGAGGATCACCAATGATTACATCAAACCATTCGCAGAAATTGACGGTTTTGTTCTCGCGATGCTACATACTGCCATTACTAAACTGGTGTTGTTCCCTGAATTATTCAAATGGTATGTGTAGTAAGATGGATGGAGTAGGCGGAGGCATTCTTAAAATTATAGGACCTGGACTGGCCCACCTAAATTTTTACAATTTAAATGCTCAAAAGGCAACAAAGTGGACCAAAGCTTGTATTCATGACTATATCATGGCTCAATTAGGCTCCTACTCACGCACTTGATTGCGTATACGACTTGACGTCCCGTCATTTTAAATGTAACTTGTTGTGTATTTAGCCATGTAAAATTTGATGGACAATGCATTGTATATATGGTTATATTGAGGAAGGAGCCATAGTTAGGAATAAAAAGGTGTTTATAGCAAACCGCCCCGACAATAAATATTCCTTGGCATAAATATTCACTGGTACCATTATCCACGTCTGCTGTGTGCACTGTGTTGCAATTTATGCTGCATTCTATAGTGTGTTCTAACATCATGGAAATCATCCATAACATCTCTTAAAAACAATAAATATAAATGATATATGACGTTCCGGTATAGCCGCATTATCATGTGATTGAAGTTATCAAATTTGGCAAACCCTTTCCGTGCTTGTCACGCTACAGCCAAACTATTAAACTCACGAAACGACCATCTCACTTAGGTGAAAACCCTTTAGGCGACCAACCCGTTATAACGACCACTTTGGCTTGGTTTCTAAGGTAGTCACCTCAATGAGGTTTCATTGAAAAGAGGTAATCATCATGAATATGGTTCATAAATCAGGCATTATGAGTAGGTAAGCATTCAGTGTTTGTCTACATCCAGGTTTACCTTAATTGATACCTCGCTGCTAAAACAGCAACACCCCTGCTCCTTGTCTATGACTTCTTGTGTTTTAATAGCGATATGATGAGTCTAGGTGTCAATATATGGAAAATATGGCAATATTGCACTTTTATTTTTTTGGCGCTGCAGTCAGACAGGCAATCCTTACCATTGCTCCAACTACGGTACTGTATATTTCAACTTGTCAACCTGACTAGTGTCACCAAAGAACAAAAAATCTATGTGAATGAGAAATACTTGATGCATCAAACATAGTTACCAATGCATTTTACAACTTGGGTTTAATTAGAAATTACTGCACACAAAGCCCACTTCAACACAGTACCCATTCATTCCCCGCCTATACATTCTAGTAGAGCTTGTTTAGTGCCAATTATTGTCTGCCTAAGCAAGAGTAACATAGGTTTGTGGTTTAGATTACATACGCCTAGTTAGTTCATGATACCAATATTAAAACTCGTCAGTTGGCAAGAAATCCGTCTGAATACACATCAACAAACGTGATACGTCCCTGTGGCACTGCTGTTCAAACAAACCACGTGGAATATTATCCTACACAAGACGACTTAACACAGATGCTTACATTGTTCATTTGAGTAATCACTATATATGCATGCAATCATCTCTCCGCATGTACACATTCCGGTATTGTATCGTGCCTCTGTAACTACGTGTTGCTTACATGCATAGAGAAGGTGAATGCAGAATGATTTCATATGCATGCATTTAAGCGCATTATCTGACTCGACTATCCTCTGTGTTAGCAATAATAACCGCAGTCTACACGCAAGCTTAAGCCATTAACCAGCGATGTCATTAGAAAGGCATGAGATTGAATCGACTGCGTGATGTAACAATTCAGACTAGTTCATTCATCAACACGCCTTTATACCACCGCGGAATTAACAGGGCAAAGGATTGCATGATAAACCACTGAGCCGGATTTACAATAAAGCCGTATGTAGCCGTGTTTATTCTGCTCGACAAAGCACCATTAGCTGGTAAACAAGATTGGCACAAGCGTCAATGACATATCTTCCAATGGCAAGTTGGACGACCAGCAATATGGTATCAACAATATAACACCAATAAATGTTATCTCTAAACAAAATGAATACTTGACCTATTAGTTCAGCAATCGGGACTGTGATTGCTCCTTGTTTACATAACGTAAAGTAGGTGTTAAGGAACCCTAGGCGCCGCACAAGTTTACGATAGGTGTCAGCGAGAGTAGCTGGTAACGCGCACTATTTTAGGATAGATGTAACTAGCTGTTGCCGCTTATGTTTTACATGACCCCTTAGCCAAGTCAATGCAAAGCCGAGGGAAGCGATGAATGCCTACGGTCGATTACGTAAGGTTTGGCCTACTTGGACATGTCGAGCCTCCAGAAAGCCTACTCGCTAAGCTGACGCAGTAGAAAATATTCAAACTAAGCGTCCTATTAACTGTTTTTTTTTACTGTGAATGCTTAAAATACTGTTACAATCATTATCACGAAGCCAAGTTCTAAATACTGACAAAATTTCATGTGCGTAAATAAAGCCGTTTCAAAGATATCAGCGTGGAGAGAACTCGTAGCATAAATCACGATAGGTACTCTAGAACACATGTCATTATACAAAGTACAAAAAAGTGAAAACAATTTTTTGTACGCCTATTCAATGCTACTATGATTGCATGTTACAACCATGTAATTTATATGTTCGTAACTACAGTAGTTTTGGAGAAGATAGTTAAGGAAATTTGGGGAAAAAATCGACGAGAAATTGATCCCCTTAGCCTCCAACACTACGCATGCGCGTCAAACTGTATCGGTAGTTGTGTCCCAACATGATATATCATTCTCTAAAATTTGATATTGATATGTCCAACCGTTTCGGAGAAAAGCACGAAAAAATCAAGCTGGAGAAAAACAAATGATGAGAGGGAATTTGTTGTACACGTGTTCTTTGCTTGACGCTGTTTTAATGGTTTTCGATGACCTCTTTCTTCAGGCAAAATAATTTCGGCAAGCGGTAAACACATCAGCTCAGAGAAAAGTGAGGGACATAGAACCATTGCTAACGACACATGATCATGTTCTCTCTTTGAATTCCGCTACAGTCAAAATGATACGCCAGGCAACTAAATGCTTTCAAGAGAGCGTATACGCCCATTGTCATATACTTTGATCAAGAAAAGTTTGTGTGATAGGCACAGCACCTTTGATTCAGGTGTTGGCTTCTGGAACAGAGTTAAAATATTTTTCCAGTGCATAGCGTGTATCTATCTTGGTTTGGTATATGTACCATCAGTGCTCAATAGGAGATGGAATCATCTAGCTTGATACGCTACAGACTGCCCATCGTGGCAGCACATCAATAAAAGGCCTACAGTTATAATTAACTCGCTGTTTCTTATATAAAGAAGGGATTACATGAGAGAAGGTGATTTTTGACAGATTAAAACCACACGGACACATATACGATTGGTTCGGGGAACATTTTGTCCTATATATCAAAGAATTGCATTCTGCATATGATGAAATATAAGGTTTTTGTAATCTTTGGAACCCAAAAAAAATGCATTCGATATATTTTATTTGCATCATCGTTCAGTTATAATCATTCGGTCCATTACGAGAAAAAGAGTAACGCATCACATGGGTTGTACAGAAAGAGGAGTCGAGAAAAAACCAAGAGAATGTTGACGATGCCAACATTATAAAACCAACAATAATCTCTCCATTTGAGGTATCCAATACTTCCATCCTATGTATGTTCTGTCCGATGTAAATGCTACAGAGATAGGTTCACAAAATCGTATCACTCGTTGGTATGTGTGCGGTAACCTACAATATTATCAAGTAAATAGGCTACATTAATGCAGTTCATTAAGTTCATCAAGATTGTATCTTCCGCTGACCATTAATTTAAGAACATATAACAACAAAACCTACAAAATGGCTAGGTCTGCAGATAGTGACAGGCAAACAGCAGTACGACCCTGTGCGTAAATAACGAACTGCTGCTATACGATGCTCCGCCTTACAAACGCAGCTGGAGCTTGCTCACTTGGACATCGTTCATGTACAATATTTATTGCGATTCGTTTGTTCGCAAGATGCACATTCCCTCCAATGCAGAGATATGTCTTTTCTGTGGTCTCGGATCAATCAATTCGTAACATATATGGTGTGTACCATCCCTGTTTCAAGTGATATAGTTTCTGACGAGAGCATATGCCCAATCAGACAAACCAAATCAGATAACACGATAAAACATTAGACTTTATCCATTTAACCTACTGATCGGTCACAGTAAGCACGGGGTACGTACTCCAGGAATAACCTCTTAGGCAGTGGTCACAACAACATGGTAATGTGCGCAACGAAAGCGCCCGTGGCGTCGTGAATTATAGTTGCTGTGCTTTCTGTTTATATGTAAGCCTATTATCTATCGATTTATCTATAAACTTGGACCACAGGGAGGTATAAAACTCCAGTGCATCATTTTATGCGTGTACGTAGAGGCAGTCAGATTATGCTATTTGTCAGCTTTCATGTACCATAAGGGTGCCATCTTATGCGCAGCCGTACGCATTAAACAGTTTGTCATGGCGGGAATTACGGTATGGAATAGCATTGTCAAAAATCCCTTGGTTAATATCAGCTTAACCCTAGGGGATATCGACTATAATATTACACAGATGGATGATAAACATACAGGAGCAGCAATTTGTGGGTAATGTCCTATTTGACGCCTGTTCATGATTGACCAGACTGACTGACCTGCCCATCAAGTATTGACGTTACGTAAATCGAGCTGAAATTCAAGCCATGTCGATTATGGTTTGTTATTTCGACCATTGTGTTAAACTAGAAACACAAAAAGCGCGGAATTATGTAAACATATATAGCTTAAGCCCAATGGACTATCGGAATAAACGATTCACTTTGCGTTTCAAATCATAGTTTGTTGGTTGGTCCTTAGGTGTGACTGAGCTCTCTGCTCGCTGGAATCGCGTCGAACCCTCATAGCGACCAGGTCGGGTTTGCAGCAAAGTCTTCTCAGGGTTTGTGACACATGGGAGCTGCTCAGTCATTACAGTTATCCACATCCATCGTCGTTGGCAACCTTGATGTGAGTGACGTTTAACCCATTACCATTCATCATAATGTATTATCTCTAGCCCTTACGTAATTGACCAGCCTTTGTTTCGACTATACTATATTTATAAAAAGCGAGTAGTGCTGTTCCAAGTGGAATTATTAGCTTCCACGTTTGTATACCCAATGTAATAACTATGCAAATTTCATTTGGACGTTTAATCCAAAAAATACATTGGGTCAACAGCATTGCATGTTTTTGTATTTTTAGATAAAAATTAAACACTTTAGGTGCCTTTTGCCGGGTTTCGGAGCCTTAAACGCACATGCATGATATTGTAGCATCAGTACAGGTAACAGGCCACAAATACCCCAACAATAATCAAAATAATACCGTAAATTTGTGACTATTCTGATTATGTGAAGCCTGTCCAGGTAGGATCCATTCTTCATGGAATTCGTTTAGTACCGGGCAATGCCATTGGACAATAGCCTACTATGTTATTCTCGCATGCGACCGGATCTTCGATTTAAAATAACTCCTATGCATTGGCATACCAATGTGTACAGCTAGGATTTAAGATACCGCTCTCGTATTTAACAATGTTTACACTTTGCTCAATTTGCTGTAACTAACTTTTACCATTGTACTGCTAAAAGTGAATACAAAAGGAAAACATGCGTAATTCTGAAGTTGTAATGGACCTTTCACTGTTAAGCACTCATCTGAGTCGTGCCTAAAAATGATATCCGTCAAGACACATAACCGGATGAATAGCTTTCTGATGCAATTGTGAGGCTTGGTTTGGAGGGGGTCTTTTTATCCATGCGGCATAGCTAAATTGTTGCATTTGTTTGCGATGTCGAAATGTTAAAATCGGATTGTTGTTAGAAATTGTAGACAGTTTTTTGATCATTGCAATTATCCACCAGACTAGGAATTCAAAGAGATGTTGTGGTCAAACTATTCAGACAATTCTAGATAAGGCAACAGGCCATGCATGTATATGACACCAAGAATATCGCTTAGTGATTCTATAAATAACCTTACCAGTTTATACCTGATACCCGAAACCACGTCATGGGCTAAGCGAGGGAAATTGTTTGCCATGGCCCATTTAGGTAAATTGCATTTTACGTAACGCCTATAAGCTTTAATATCAACGGCACTGTTGTGCGAATATTGCACATATCGACATCCGGATTGACCTAATGATCAAGTCCCAGCCAACAGTGTGTCGTATAATTTACATTCACTTCTAAGTATTTGCTTATCGGCGGGTTAATTGAACGCTAAATGGGCAGAGGCAGGAGGGTAAGGTCGCTTGGTCCGACATTCCGTATTTTAAGTGTCATTTTACAGACATCGTGCATTTGTAGCGCTGTATTTGTATATGATACCGATGATATATGTGCAGGGGCAGTAATGCCGTTAAGATCAAATTGCAGTTCAAGGGCTGTGTTCCAAGTAATGAAAATCTGTCCCTAAATTTGAAATAGTGCCTTTCGGCCTCCAAATGCATGGTCCCAATTCTATGTAAACGGTGATTATTTATGCGAGGATTACCAATTATTACATCAAACCATTCGCAGAAAGTGACGGTTTTGTTCTCGCAATGCCATATACTGCCATTACTAAACTGGTGCTGTTCCCTGAATTATTCAAATGGTATGTGTAGTAAGATGGATGGAGTGAGCGGAGGCATTCTTAAAATTATAGGACCTGGACTTGCCCACCTAATTTTTTACAATTTAAATGCTCAGAAGGCAACAAAGTGGACCAAAGCTTGTATTCATGACTATATCATGGCTCAATTAGGCTCCTACTCACGCACTTGATTGCGTATACGACTTGACGTCCCGTCATTTTAAATGTAACTTGTTGTGTATTAAGCCATGTAAAATTTGATGGACAATGCATTGTATATATGGTTATATTGAGGAAGGAGCCATAGTTAGGAATAAAAAGGTGTTTATAGCAAACCGCCCCGACAATAAATATTCCTTGGCATAAATATTCACTGGTACCATTGTCCACGTCTGCTGTGTGCACTGTGTTGCAATTTATGCTGCATTCTATAGTGTGTTCTAACATCATGGAAATCATCCATAACATCTCTTAAAAACAATAAATATCAATGATATATGACGTTCCGGTATAGCCGCATTATCATGAGATTGAAGTTATCAAATTTGGCAAACCCTTTCCGTGCTTGTCACGCTACAGCCAAACTATTAAACTCACGAAACGACCATCTCACTTAGGTGAAAACCCTTTAGGCGACCAACCCGTTATAACGACCACTTTGGCTTGGTTTCTAAGGTAGTCACCTCAATGAGGTTTCATTGAAAAGAGGTAATCATCATGAATATGGTTCATAAATCAGGCATTATTAGTAGGTAAGCATTCAGTGTTTGTCTACATCCAGGTTACCTTAATTGATACCTCGCTGCTAAAACAGCAACACCCCTGCTCCTTGTCTATGACTTCTTGTGTTTTAATAGCGATATGATGAGTCTAGGTGTCAATATATGGAAAATATGGCAATATTGCACTTTAATTGTTTTGGCGCTGCAGCCAGACAGGCAATCCTTATCATTGCTCCAACTTCGGTACTGTATATTTCAACTTGTCAACCTGACTAGTGTCACCAAAGAACAAAAAATCTATGTGAATGAGAAATAGTTGATGCATCAAACATAGTTACCAATGCATTTTACAACTTGGGTTTGGATAGAAATTACTGCACACAAAGCCCACTTCAACACAGTACCCATTCATTCCCCGCCTATACATTCTAGTAGAGCTTGTCTAGTGCCAATTATTGTCTGCCTAAGCAAAAGTAACATAGGTTTATGGATTGACGTACATTTAGTATTAATTCAGCATACATAATATAATAATAGTTATAATATGCTCAATATAAAAATAAGGAATGATAAATGCCTGTAAACAATGGCCTATCTAAACGAAGACAAAAATATCGATGTCATAAATTGAATAATATATATATATATATATATATATATATATATATATATATATATATATATATATATATATATATATATATATATATAGTGTATATATATATGTATATATATATGTATATATATAAATGTTTATACAAATGAATATATAGTCATGTATATATATACATATATGTATATATATATGTTTAGATACGTATACATATCTATAAATACATTTATATATATATATGCATATGAATGGACATATATATTTATATATGCAAATTGAAATATATAGATATATGTACACACATATTTATTTGTTTATATACATATATATATATATATATATATATATATATATATATATATATATATATATATATATATATATATATAAATATATATATATATATATATATATATATATATATATATATATATATATATATCTATATATATACATATATATATATCTATATATATATATATATATGTATATATATATATATATATATATTATATATATATATATATATATATATATATATATATATATATATATATATATATATATATATATATATATATATATAAATGTTTTTAACAGTTGTCAGTCGTAACAAGCGTTATCTTACTCGGACATAGTGTTTACTTGTCATGTAGCACTCCTTATACCTCGTTGTAATATATCTATGTCATATTGAAGAAAGGGTTGCCACGCCTGAATTGTATATTCTGAGTTGGGCCTTACAAGTGCCCGATGAAGTTTGATTAAAACTACCTGTGAGAGAGTAGTGAACGTCCGTCTGGTCATTACGAGCACGATGTTAGCCGTTATTGCAGCTGCATTGCATTATTTGCTGGATATAAATGACTGATCAATTATGTCACCTTAATCCCTTTTCCCCTCACACGTCATCTAGAGTAGAATCGCCCATTGGTATTCAAAATTTTCATTTGCCTGATCTATATGCGTTTTGATTAGGTTAAAAGCATTTGCCTATAAAATATATATCTCTTATATATAAACTCGACAAGCCTCGAGATTTGTTTTTTGACCCAGAGCAGAATTCTCTTCATACACTTTGGATCAGCCGAGCGCCCAATTTATTTTGAACGATTGGTTGGTAAAGCTAACGTAGAAAAATCAATACCATGTTTATCACCTTGATGCATCCGCAAATTGACTGATACACTAGCAGCGCGTCATTGGCATGCGGTTTGCAATCAGCTGACATCGTTCCATCAATTTTCGTACTCGTAAAGTTATGATAAAATGATTATCGTTGGTCGCAGTCTTTGTTGAATCCAATAGACTAGTAAAGCTTGTCAATCTAGCAAAATGGATTCGTCACCATGACTCAGCACAATAGCGATACAAATCATTCTATCAGTCTATATTAGCTACATATGTAACATATAAAATTTGTAAAATAACATAATATCGCATCTTGCTGCCTCATATAACGATCCACATCAAAGATTGTTGATGATCCTTCAAATGGCTATCGCGCTTAGACAGCGCATTTAACGCACACTTTTTCCAGGTTTCTCATTTGGAGCAAATAGATAACAACTGGCGAATCCCCGATACATTTGAAGCATGCAAGGCGATAGTGTACAATGCGACGACCCATCCCCCAAGCTTATGAATAAATACGGCCGATGATGTTGAAACGTCATGAAGCAAGCTACACTTCTATAAAGAGGAGGGGGTCATAGACACTGCGGAATAATAATACATTTAAGATGAAGGACGCATTGGTGTAATAATACATTTAAGATGAAGGACGCATTGACTCAGTGCAGGCACATATATTGTTTGGCGGTCTTAGAGGAAACTGTTGCATCATTATACTTGAATCTATCGTTATTAATGCAAGAATTCTAGACTGTATTTGAATATACGTCGATTTGTTTAGAAGTTGTTGTCTTTTATACCTCGTAGCGAATTTGAAATATGCACCCAATTCTCAGTCCGTCATCGGTCAGGGGCTAATATGGGCTTGTGGTCGTTTACAACGTGGACGCTGTAATCTGAACGCCGTTTTGATCACGGGCGCGCGGTACCCGATCTCAAGCTTTCGCGAATTGACATAGAGAACTTGGTGTGTATTTAAATTTTGGGGGTGAAATAAAGCTGGCCTATATTCACTCTTGTTGCCTACATTTCTTCGCGAACTGACCAGTAATTTGGAAATACACACATAGGAAGGGTTGTATTGATCTCTCATTCAATTGACCTAGTTGCGTTCGTAACGTTTGCGTTGCTACCTAGGACACATATCTTACATGACAGTGATTAAACATCGAAAGCAGTTTCCTGCGTCAACAGTAGTTGCCGATTGACCCTAATCATTGCTATGAATACATAAACTGTTAGGCAGAAAAGACAGAAGCGCAATACTGTAGTGGTGGTTTTAAGAAGGCAAATCTAGAATAATACGCCCCACCTAAGCTATAAAGCACCGGAGGGTATTCATTTGCATAACGTAAAAGTTATCTATGTCCAAATCTAAGATAAAGGGTAACAGACTATGCAGATTGCAATTCAGCTCTTGCCAGGCAACCAACATTTGGGACAACTGGATACTAATTACTCCCATAGCCACAATAACACTTTTGCAAATAGTATCTTTGGGGCATATATTGGGGTGTAACACTGAGATTTATTCCGTGACAATAAGTTATTCGCATTGTATTTAGATGCAATATTTGACTTCGACAAGCTTTATTAGATTAATTATGTCCGCCGTAATTAGAGTTGACAACAGCAGTCACATAATTAGCTGCGTTGTGCAAACATAAGTGTTGCTTTCCTTGTCCATGTAGGACGATGTGCTATTAGTTTATTTGTCTGTTAACCTTCCTGCTAGCAAGAGCCGACCTGTTTTCTAGTTAGTATTATTGAGTCTTTCTCTGCTGATAACGGTCTTTTACTATCAACCATTAACGATGGCATTACAATTTATCATGAAAGCCTAATGGTGTGGCTGCTTTAAACATTAGCAATGATGTGCCAAGATGGACCGAAATAAATCTCGAACCTAGGGACCTGGTCTTCAGTGTTTCATCTCCCGACAGCAATTTATTCATTTACTGCCTTTACCGCAAGTGTGTGCCATGAAAAGGCCGCTCACTTGGTTTGAATCAATGCGACTGCCTAATAAATACAGTTATGGCATTTCACATACAGGAACTTGTGATTTTTATGAGACGGTGATTAAACCTGTGTAAATTGGCGCAATAGGTGCAACAATACAATACGATAAGCATATATATATCAATCAAACAAATGTTAAGGAATTATTATTCTTTGTAACTCAGTTGAGGTAGTGGTCATCGATTGTACATCGTAGTATCGCTACTATTGCAATATACATGTAAATGTAGTCACTGAGTTGAGCTACTTCTAACAAAGCCACTTATCAAATATCCTATTGTTTCAGTAGAGATAGAGAGATAGGTTCTTTCTCTCTTATCTCGTAATGTGATTCTCCTTCAAAGGAAGAGTTGGTATTGTCATTCCCTTTTTGGTCTCAAAGACAATGCTATGTCAACCACATACGTTACAGTTGTGGTATGCTAATGGGGGTATATGAAATACTACTAACTGCAAACTTGTTTTACAGTAATTTGTCAATGCACATCATGTCCATGTTACCATTATGAGGTGCTATATATCTCTCAACTCGTTTAACGTCGTGCACCATTTGTTCCTCTCCCGGCAGCGTGACTAGTGATGTCGAGAAGGAACATGCTGTGATTGGTCGCCTGCAACGTGTTGGTTTATAATATACACACAGGGAACATTGTTATTTATATATTCTGGTATATTCCTAAGTTGTATCGTACAGACCACTAACCTTTTATCTAGTCATTGCCCTATCTAAGCCCCCTATCGGCAGATGCACAAAGATGGTACAGCGTAAAGATGCAACCACTTAACGAATTTAAGCGTGGACTTAATTAATTGTTTGTTATGCTTTATTAATGGAATTAAATTCGATATGATCTAAACGGTCTATGCGCGTGTTCGTGTTGTATGATTTTTGCGGCTTCCATAAAAGCGTAGTTTATTTTTTAAATATTGTAAATAATTGGCTAACGGAAATGTTGTTCTGTCAATGGGGTGTAACATTACGGTCTATTTTGTTTTCTAACGCATTTGGCTCAATACTGTAGAGAAGGGCAGGCATAATGTCAAAGGGTACCCATGATGATATGATGAATTAGTTGTGCCCCATCCGTTTACTTCAAAGGGCAGCAACGGCTGCAAAAACCCTTCCGCTCATCTGACGCTGTGTTTTTCATTATTACTTTTCCCTCTAGAGGATAGCAGCATGCTACGCAAAATGTCATTATGAAATTATACACAATTAGACAATTTCAATAGCTCTCTTCCCAGGCGACTGAAGTGGGTCGTATATGTAATATACACATCAAGGATCAATTATATCAACCCAATGCTGAGAGTAATGTAACACGATGACGCTGTTGTCATTGATCATTCAAATAATGGCTTTAAATACGGTATGAATAAGTTTCAATGAATAAATGAAAAGTCAAGCCATTCAACAAAGGCCATGACTATCAGTCTAAGCTTTTGTTATGGAAATTGGGCCATTTATCAAGCGTCCAAAGGCTACCCAACCTTTGTGTAAAATTGAGTAGGACGTGAATCGAATGCGTTATGGTACACGTTCTAGCCTGCAGTACAGGGTTTGGATTTCTTATGGATGATGTGCAGGGATAGATTTATGGAATGTGATCAACTCGATACAAGTGTGACTCCTCAAATTGTCACAGATGGCGTATGGGCATTCAATATCATTTGTGCATTTTATCAGCATAAGTTTTCCATTCAATGCTATGCAGTGCTTGACAAATGTCGAAGTGAATGTTTCAGCATGTGATACAACGATAGTATTAATATGTCTATTACACTCGGAAAAATTCTGCATATATTTTAAAGGATTGTTTCGGCGACATAAGAAACTACTTGAATGTTCCGTATTTGACCTGCGTCAGATAACGGATGTGGAAATATGATAGTTCAAACTCGCTTCTGGGTATCAAATGCAGTATAATCACAGTATGTCACAAAATTGAGCGAATTTCAAATTTGCACGGCACATCGCACCTGCCTGATATAATCTAGTCTATGACACTCTCACAGTGTTGACAGACCGAATTCTTGCTTTGACGCAAGCACAACACGCAACCAAGAACATGAGATAAATGACAAGAACTAGAATAAACACCCACTCCATCAATTATTCCGCCGGCATACAATAGTCGGTTCAACGGCACAACATTTTTGTCAGAAACAATATTGTTTTATCGCATACATTACTTTTGGCCGGAATCATATTTGAAAGAGCCAACCGTTCTAGCAAGGTAATTGTGTATAAGATGGATAGGTGTAATAATACATGCATATCCCTCCGTGGCGCACTAGCGAAAAGTATAATTGATTACATCGTTAATTTACCTGGCAGCCTCATCGGCTGGTGATGCATTCTGGATGCCAGTAATGTTCGTCTTCCAATATTTATATTCTAGCTCTATGCTAGATGAATAGCATAATGCAAGTCACGTAATGAGGGGGGCATCGACTGGTTACTGGTGTGTTATGTGTAATTGTTAAATTCGATCAATTTTTCAGTCCCCTTTACTTTCACCCAATACCGTGTATGCACTTTACAACGGATCGAAAGCAGTTACTTTATCGATTCTGTGAAGCAAATGCAGCGTAAGAATGTCAAATTAATAAACAGGGCATAACAGTGGTGATATAGCTATGGGCCAACGCTTCAAATAAACTACTTTCTCATAATATAGCATATTGTTACTACCATTAGAACCGCAACTCCGTTAATTCCAACGAAACCACGACTCCATTACTTCCAATGAAACCACGACTCCATTACTTCAAATGGAACCACGACTCCATTACTTCCAATGGAACCACGACTCCATTACTTCCAATGGCAGTTCATATAGTCTACAGCAACAGATAGTATTTTTAAATGTCGAGAAGTAAAAAGGTGAAACGGTGCACGGTCGCTTTGAACTCATTAGGTAAGGTAAATTCACCAACAATCCTGCACAGATTATGCAGGAATATGTACACACAAAACCTCGGCCTAAATGCATTATAGTGAAGCATAGTGGCAATCTGAAGGTACAGCACCATGCATCGGATGGATCATAAAGCCTCTAGGTGAAGCGAAATGTTTCTTTCACGGCAACCCAGAACTTAATGTGAACAATATCCAGATGATTATATAAAGATAGTGACTTCATCGATCAAGCCTGATTTATAAGAGCGCACTGCCAATTATGCACTCTGGTGGGATAAATACGCTTACAAGCCTGGCGCCTCTGGATGTTAATTACTGCGAAGCTATGTATGAGTTTTAATTTGACCTGATTTATTGTCCTATAAAAAGCTAGCTACTAATGGATTGTGATTAAAGTACCATTTTGATAGTAAGGTCTGCTACGTTCTGTTGAACACCGTGGTTCGCATGTTTTCTAAACGAATCTATAGCATAAATAATATATGTTACCGATGGCGATGAAGGTGGTCAAAGTCAATAAGTATGATAAATCAGGTTCACAATGAGGCTGTCTATATCATGAAATAACAATCGAACTGCTGCAATCGGATTCTTCAAGTAGGCAATAGCTGCATAGTATTTGCAATTGCCTGATGGAAAGCAGGCATTATTTGCTACGTGAAAGTACTGAATTAAGAAACACAGGACTCGGTTGCTAATGCCAAACTTCTACACAATGAGCCGCTCCCGAGCACCATCACAACCTAGCAGTATAGACAGCGGCTCTGCGCGCGGAAGCCAGGATAGGGGAACCGCTCGTATGTAGTTTGTCCTCCTACCCACTACAATTACCAATAGAATACTTGGTAGTAGTCCTTTATTTAATTGTGATTTCTATTTGACATTATGCTGCGTTATATTCATCTCATTAAAAAACAAATACATCACTGTATGCACGTAAAAACAAAGGGTCGAAATGATCATTACTTACTCGGCAACTTATGTTGACTATTGTTATGTTAATGTCCCTCATGCAAGGTTGGTTATTACTTTAAATGTCATAATGAATGACAAAATATGCCTGGCTGTACATGATATACATCTGAATAACAGCGATAATTGTGCAGGTTGACAGAGCCACATTGTGGGTTACGAACTTTTCGGCATCCTGATAGTCCAATTACCATATGCTATATCATGTAATGTGGTACACGATAAAGTTGAAATTTACAATAGTAGTCAGGCTTCTCAAACAGTTCTTTAATTATGTAAGCCTTTTATACTGTCAACTAATGCACAATAAAAAATTTTTCCCTTTGATTGCTACGTAACATATTAGGTTGCACTCTGCTCAGTAACAAATGCGCAACTATGACCTTCAGACGATCAAGCTTTTTCATGGTATGGAGCATATATTCTGCATTATTCCATGCTCGATCATTCCCTAAATCCCATATTTCAACAAGATTGATTGAGGTATGTGATGTCCTGTCGAGTTCAATATGCTCGTTGGTGTTGCATTGATAATGTTGCGAGAATATATGCTTTGGACCAAGTACTTGTATAATCGTGCTAGCGCATAGGTCGAACCCTTTCAACTAAAGAAAATGTACTTCATTAAATTGCACAGCTGGCAAATGAATCAGCATATTCGGGCTTTTTGAAAGACTTGGTTGCCATTACATACTTAATACAAATGGTCTTAATTGTTTTGGCTTGCTTTCTGTAGCAGCTGTAAGTCATTGAGCAACGTCGTCATCATAGTACTGCGGTATTTCCCGTGCGGCCAGTATTCTGTACGCATTTGTCGATGAATTGATACATTGTTGGGCGATAAATATATAAACATCGCTCGCCGTGTTGCAGCCATATCAAATAGCAATTAAATAAGAAACACACCCTCGTGCCAAATTTGCATTATATACTTGATTGAACGTAATCAGCACTAACTTTGTTCTGGTCATCGGAATCAATGACTACATAAATTGTGCTTCACAATGCACCTGGTGAAAACGTCTGTGGTATTAGTGAATGTCTCTTATTCTGATTATAAATGTTTGCATTTGATTTCGTCAAATAAATTATATAGAAATACGTCGCTAATACATGTTTGTACAGAAACAAATTACACAGTTTTGATTTATTATATTACTTATTTCATTAGCTGTCTGTTATTAATAATTATTTGGTACGCCTAGTACAGTTAACCTGCTCCAAACCTAGGCGAAGAACATGTCTGTGTGCAAGAATTGCGCGATATGAAGTAGGCCTCGAGGGCTTTGTGTCTCGTAAGGTAATCCTGAAATGTTACTTGCTTGTCTCATTTGCAAGTTTCACGTTGCAATAAGAACGCTCCACTTCCTAGATTACGGTAACATTGATAGATGGCTTGCGTACAAAGGACGCGTTTTTGTGCGATTGATTCCTTGGAATGCTTTTATTGGAAAAGACTTTACTGTATACTTTTTTTGTCGTGGGTTTCACAATGTTTTTATGATAGCTTTATCTGACTTTTATACTGTAATAACTGGGCTTGATATATAGCATCATAATTATGAAAACGAAGTAATTAGTGAAAACGAAGAAATTGCTTCCGCTGTGTGCAATCATTGTTGGCATTGTAACTAGATATGAAACACTTAGCTGTTTGCCGTATAAGCATGCTTATCTCATTCAGCCTTAATAATGGTAATTTGACCCGCGCACATACCTTTGATAACAATCATACTATGGACATGTGTGGTAGTATGGTTCACATCTGGTGTCCTATTATTTACATTTGCTCCTTCAATGCCACTTAATTCTCGTCAAATCGTCCTGAATAGACGGATATATCTTAATTTAATACAGCCATTACAGTTTAAGTCCTTCAAAGGTCAAGCTAATAATCGGTGCGCTATGATCAACTTAGAGTTGTTACAACTACAAGAACAAGCACATGCCCTGGAGTTTGAGAATCAGTATTATGTACAAGAATACACCAATCGATAATGCAATTGCTTGCATTGTTAAAACGCATTATTAAATTAATGTTCTGTGCGCTACTTTCGACCTACGTTCGCTTAACACCGGTAAATAAATTTATTCTATGAACGCAAAAATCTGCATGGTACGTCGACTCACGCTATCATAATTTACTTAGCGGTTTCGTAGTCATACTTATGATGTTGCTAAGCTTCGCATCTAAATCAGGGAAACCCCCGACCATCATCGAGATAATTCGTTGCTGTATCATATGCTTGTCATAACCATGACCTTACTTTCCTATTCAAGCAATCAAGTAATGGGAGTATCTTGCTAGACGCCATGACTTGACTTGACTTGCGACTTATATGGCAGTATATTATGTTGATTCGGTTTGTATTACAGACACATATGCTGAGGAAACGGTTCATTGCTACCCATCCGTTATGCCGCTTTACAATATGTGATTCAGATTACTTTCAGTAGTTGCTCATATGAGACATGGCTGTCACAAGTTACATTGCACATCAGTATCCAAGGATAACAAAGCGGGCCTAAAACCATTGCTTTGAGTGATAGGTCAGGATGCAATCAGACTTAGGCTTACCAATTATTGTGGTATCTGCTTTATTCCATGCAGGTGTTACACATTATTTATTACAACTTTTATGTTATGAATTCATTTGTTGATTCACTTGGATGATTCAACAAAGAGAGAAATAACCTTCTTTCATTTGAATATTGAGTACTACGGTACTACGATATTGAGTACTACGGTTATCCAAAACGTGGAACCAAAACATGCACGCCAATTGAATATCAGGCGCTCTAAAATGCAACTACTTACAAAGCGTATAAAAAGTTCAACGAAGAACGAGATGAAAATGCTCTGGTAGCAAAACAATCGCGCAATTCTTGCACACAGACATGTTCTTCGCCTAGGTTTGGAGCAGGTGAACTGTACTAGGCGTACCAAATAAATATTAATAACAGACAGCTAATGAAATAAGTAATATAATAAATCAAAACTGTGTAATTTGTTTCTGTACAAACATGTATTAGCGACGTATTTCTATATAATTTATTTGACGAAATCAAATGCAAACATTTATAATCAGAATAAGAGACATTCACCAATACCACAGACGTTTTCACCAGGTGCATTGTGAAGCACAATTTTATGTAGTCATTGATTCCGATGAGGAGAACAAAGTTAGTGCTGATTACGTTCAATCAAGTATATAATGCAAATTTGGCACGATGGTGTGTTTCTTATTTAATTGCTATTTGATATGGCTGCAACACGGCGAGCGATGTTTATATATTTATCGCCCAATAATGTATCAATTCATCGACAAATGCGTACAGAATACTGGCCGTACGGGAAATACCGCAGTACCATGATGACGACGTTGCTGAATGACTTACAGCTGCTACAGAAAGCAAGCCAAAAAAATTTCTATTAACCATTTCTATTAAGTATGTAATGGCAACCAAGTCTTTCAAAAAGCCCGAATATGCTGATTCATTTGCCAGCTGTGCAATTTAATAAAGTACATTTTCTTTAGTTGAAAGGGTTCGACCTATGCGCAAGCACGATTATACAAGTACTTGGTCCAACACATATATTCTCGCAACATTATCAATGCAACACCAACGAACATATTGAACTCGACAGGAAATCACATACCTCAATCAATCTTGTTGAAATATGGGATTTAGGGAATGATCGAGCATGGAATAATGCAGAATATATGTTCCATACCATGAAAAAGCTTGATCGTCTGAAGGTCATAGTTGCGCATTTGTTACTGAGCAGCGTGCAACCTAATATGTTACGTAGCAATCAAAGGAAAAATATTTTTATTGTGCATTAGTTGACAGTATAAAAGGCTTACATAATTAAAGAACTGTTTGAGAAGCCTGACTACTATTGTAAATTTCAACTTTATCGTGTACCACATTACATGATATAGCATATGGTAATTGGACTATCAGGATGCCGAAAAGTTCGTAACCCACAATGTGGCTCTGTCAACCTGCACAATTATCGCTGTTATTCAGATGAATATCTTGCATTGACGTGTTGTACAGGTACTTATGTCAAACTTGACCCACCATCCGCTTGAATACTGAACACTGTTACATTAAAGCTTGGCTGTATTTCAGTGGCCTATTTCACGAACGTATTTGAATTAACAAAACAAATGCAGTATATTCACATGGCCAGTAAAAAAATAAATAAACCCGGAATATCCAACGTGTCGGCTGCATCAATTTATTAAAGACGCAAGATAAATGGATTATAGGCTATTACCAGGAATTAATGGTGTTGGGACAATTAATTTTGTCGGGAGAATGTATATATGAACTGCACTATTGGCATACACTTTGTTGTACATTTCGATTGATTGACAGGTGGCACTATATAGATACAAAAGACTGGGCAGTATTCAGAAGTAGTCAGTTGTTATGCAGTCATTTACGATGATGTATTAACCGATCTGCATCTCTCTAGTTGACTGAGATGGATAAAGTCTACCCAATGACCGCAGTACCATGTGAACTGTAATGTTACCACAGCATACTTCATAGTCTGGTCTATGCGCAAGCAACTTAACAAGGGCATCTATAAGATGGTGTAAGAGTCATTCACACAATGAAACTCTCCCAACAAGTTCATTACACATGACGGAAACATATAAACATCTTAATCGAGTACAAAATCTTACACATTTAGGAAAGTGCTTCTATTAGTTTAAGGAGACACTACCATTACTCATAATTACATGCTGAATAGTCAATGCACACTACCTTATCAAGCACCGCACATTAACTTTGGTCCTACTGATGCTGTTTTATAGATCCTCAGGTTAACATGTTCGTTAAACCTTTACCTTAATTATGGGTGCATGCATTCACTGTTCTTTCGTCCATCACTTTGGCCGAACCATTTCTATATATAAATATCTGGTGAAATGATACACGCCTCGCAATTCAACATGACTAATACAGATGCGCGGTTATTTACTGCACGTGCGAGATATTGAACAGCATGGCAATGCGGCAAACTAGTCAACAACTAGGTGTTACAAAGAATACATACATCATCTCTTGATTTACACAGTCGCCGTTGTGCACTGTTTGCGTGATAAAACCATGGTTCCTCGCGCTCCAGCAGCTACGTTATCTTCGGCTAGTTAATTTGCTGCTCTCGTTTAATAATCTCACCGCTTCATCTTCTTCTGCTTCAGGAGTACAGCTATGAAAACCTCCTCTCTTAATACAATTTTGTAATGTGACACATGAGTGAAAAGTGGAACCACGTTCCCACACACCTGAAGTTTTCTGTGTGATAACTAACAAGTTACCTTGTGTGCGTCAGTGAGGTTGTCTTTCGATTCTTTAAGATAGGCTATTAACCGTGTGATATTTTTCCTGTCCGAAATAAGGCTTTGGTGAATACACAACTGCTATCTGGTCAAACGGACGCTTTATGGCAATTGGGGCACATTACCTTAATCATCCGCAACACTGCAGTGTGTGATATTTGACAATAGTTTTTCTTTTTTCTTCTGTCTAGAAAAGTCTACGCAGAGAATGCTTTCGTGATTCATGATAGCTTCCTTCAATGTTGGGCAGGTACATATCATCGGGCATTTTTATGCATCGCGCAATTGTGCCGGCTTGTGCACCACAGGGCATGGAGCTGTTCTGAGGATCGTAGTCATTACATGTCGCTTAAATTCTATTGCTATTATTCTACCAAGCATTTCCTATGTTTTCTCCTTCATATATATATATATATATATATATATATATATATATATATATATATATATATATATATATATATATATATATATATATATATATATATATAAATATATATTATCTACATATATATATATATATATATAATATATATATATATATATATATATATATATAAATATACATACACATATACATATATATATATATACATTTATATATATATGTATATGTATATATATATATATATATGTATATATATATATATATGTATATGTATATATGTATGTATATATATATGTATATGTATATATATACTATATATGCATGTGTACATATATATATATATATATATATATATATATATATATATATATATATATCTATATATATATATATATATATATATATATATATATATATATATATATATATATATATATATATATATATATATATATATATATGTTATGTTTAAGTTATAAAGGCATATGTTTGGCAAGCTGGATACAATCATTGCCTAGTATATGCGCGACAGTCAAACATATTTCGACGAGCATGAAAAGTGCCTGAATGAGATGCAAAGCCAAGCCAAATTGAGATTTAAAGCTTTCCTTTATCCAGGACCACTATTTACATGTTTCCGTTGACAACAGTTTTGGGAAGAGCTAGAAAGTAGCAACCATCTATTAACGTGATATTGCAAAATCGTGATGAATAAAGCTACATATAACCGCTTTTTCTATTAAAATTAGTATATAGTGTGATTGAATTACAGCACATGTTAGATGGAATTAAACTTCTCAGATCTACTGTTCTTCCATTTCGGTAGTAATCTAACGATGCCCATCTGCTGCCCTGATGTAGAACCGCAATATATCAAATTAACCCATTATAACCCTTCGAGTTCGCTATTGCGCTCACTTCAATATGAAAATGTAGCTTGTCTTACTAATATGGATTAGTGTCAGGTGTGATGAAGTTGTGACATAATAAGAATGTTAGTGAATTGTAAGCTGATCGGTCACTAGCACAGAAATAGGCTTTATTCTTGAGGCCCAAGTGTTGGATTCCATTTCTGTCACTAGTTTCATCGTACAACGATTTTGACATATATTATTGTCAGTTTTGCATTAAAATGAACAGCGATAACACCTTGTCTGTTGAAAACAACTCTTCGCGGAGCAGAAATTGAAATGAAAAGATGCGAACCACTTGCGTTATGCATTTACCTTTATAAGCTCTATAAGTGTTGAAGCATAACGTGTAGTACTTGTTTATGTTCCAGCAGTAACGTCATACCAAGCCAGTCGTTCTAATGGATATGCATGTTGATGCTCCGCTGATCTAGATACAGTCGAGCTCATTCCGCCCAATTTACTGCTTCTCTTTGCAGCCCTCTTCTCTTATTCAACCACTGCATGAATTCCGCTCGTAATATCATGCTACATTGTACCTAGTAGCACGTGTACAAAGCCATGATTAATACAGAGTTCTTTCGCCAACGGGTTACAGATGCCCTTTTCTCTGGTATATCATGTACAGCCAGGCATATTTTGTCATTCATTTCGACATTTAAAGTAATAACAAACCTTGCATGAGGGACATTAACATAACAATAGTCAACATAAGTTGCCGATTAAGTAATGACCATTTCAACCCTTTGTTTTTACTTTCATACAGTGATGTATTTGTTGTTTAATGAGATGAATGTAACGCCTCATAATGTCGAATAGAAATCACAAATAAATAAAGGACTACTCCCAAGTATTCTATTGGTAAATTGTAGTGGGTAGAAGGACAAACTACATACGAGCGGTTCCCCTATCCTGGCTTCCGAGCGCAGAGCCGCTGTCTATACTGCTATGTTGTGATGGTGCTCGGGAGCGGCTCATTGTGTAAAAGTTTGGCATTAGCAACCGAGTCCTGTGTTTCTTAATTCAGTACTTCCACGTCGCAAATAATGCCTGCTTTCCATCAGGTAATTGCAAATACTATGCAGCTATTGCCTACTTGAAGAATCCGATTGCAGCAGTTCGATTGTTATTTCATAATATAGACAGCCTTATTGTGAACCTGATTTATCATCCTTATTGACTTTGACCACCTTCATCACCATCGATAACATATATTATTTATGCTATAGATTCGTTTAGAAAACATGCGAACCACAGTGTTCAACAGAACGTAGCAGACCTTACTATCAAAATGGTACTTTAATCACAATCCATTAGTAGCTAGCTTTTTATAGAACAATAAATCAGGTCATACATAGCTGCGCAGTAATTAACATCCGGCGGCTCCAGGCTTGTAAGCGTATTTATCCCGCCAGAGTGCATAATTGGCAGTGCGCTCTTATAAATCAGGCTTGATCGATGAAGTCACTATCTTTATATAATCATCTGGATATGGTTCACATTTCGCTTCACCTAGAGGCTTTATGATCCATCCGATGCATAGTGCTGTACCTTCAGATTGCCACTATGCTTCACTATAATGCATTTAGGCCGAGGTTTTGTGTGTACATATTCCTGCATAATCTGTACAGGATTGTTGGTGAATTTACCTTACCTAATGAGTTCAAAGCGACCGTGCACCGTTTCACCTTTTTATTTCTCGACATTTAAAAATACTATCTGTTGCTGTGGACTATATGAACCGCCACTGGAAGTAATGGAGTCGTGGTTCCATTGGAAGTAATGGAGTCGTGGTTCCATTGGAAGTAATGGAGTCGTGGTTTCATTGGAAGTAATGGAGTCGTGGTTTCGTTGGAATTAACGGAGTTGCGGTTCTAATGGTAGTAACAATATGCTATATTATGAGAAAGTAGTTTATTTGAAGCGTTGGCCCATAGCTATATAACCACTGTTATGCCCTGTTTATTAATTTGACATTCTTGCACTGCGTTTGCTTCACAGAATCGATAAAGTAACTGCTTTCGATCCGTTGTAAAGTGCATACACGGTATTGGGTGAAAGTAAAGGGGACTGAAAAAATGATCGAATTTAACAATTACACATAACACACCAGTAACCAGTCGATGCCCCCCTCATTACGTGACTTGCATTATGCTATTCATCTAGCATAGAGCTAGAATATAAATATTGGAAGACGAACATTACTGGCATCCAGAATGCATCACCAGCCGATGAGGCTGCCAGGTAAATTAACGATGTAATCAATTATACTTTTCGCTAGTGCGCCACGGAGGAATATGCATGTATTATTACACCTATCCATCTTATACACAATTACCTTGCTAGAACGGTTGGCTCTTTCAAATATGATTCCGGCCAAAAGTAATGTATCAAACAGATGTATTCATATATTGCTTACGACATGTTCAAATTGTATTGTATACTACTTTATATTCCAGTGTTCCTCTATTTGACACTCCAATTTGTTTATTAAAAAATCCAATTAAGATGATTCAGGACACAAGAGGACATGGGGGAATTCAGGGAGAATGTCTAACGATCCGCTACTCACCGTGGTAAATGTGAGGTCATTATTCAAAATATATCGCTTCTCTGCCCATCCATTTCTTCTTCTTCATCAGTAAAACGGATGTGATACAGAACTTCTCTCGATATGCTTCAGTATATCTACAAGACGTAATATGAGTAAAAACCATATGCAATAATGCGTTAAACAGGAGCCGAACAGCCCAGTTATCCTGATATACAAACCTAATCATGTGTGGATTCATTGAACAAGAAACTGACTCATAAACGTAATGTGTTGCAGGGCCAGTTCTTCTAGAGTATTAAAATAAAGGTGATTTTAAGGTCAGTTAGTTTTGTTTGAATTGTGACCAATAATTTGGTCATTTCAGTTATCCATGTTGGCCGTCACGCCACGATAAATATATGCCGAAATAAATCTCCTAATTGTTGTGTTTAGCGCAAAATGTAAAGCCTTCAGTTGAATATTGTATGGTTACGTTACAACGATGATCGTGTCATTCGAGACATCAGGTACGTATGTCATACTTTGAACCACTCTTGATCGGCATGGTGGTCTGGCAGGGGTATGCAGTGCAGGATTATGTAGACGTGGAGCAAAATCAACAGGGACCGTATTCACAAAGATTCTGAATGATTCTTCGATTGTCGATCGCACCCATAAAACAATAACTTGGCGGTCGCAGCTAACTCCGCCAGCTCAATGTTGGTAAGCAGTCAAAAAATAATGGCAATCATTTCACACATATACAATCGCGATCACAATTTGTTTTTTACGAGAATAAATATTATTAAGCGTTCATAAGACAGTCATAAGATTATTCTAAAATGGTGTGTAAAATAGTCTACGGCTGTTAAAATTGACTTTAAAATTAAGGCAAATTCCTAATATAGTTGCTGGATTGATATTGTAATATATAGTATATGCATTCACATATGCGCAGGCATAAACTTAGATAATATGTTTGAAACAATAACATAAACTTATAAGCCGCAATAAAGAAAAATGAATAACGTAGTAGTATTCTGCGATAAAACAATATTGTTTCTGACGAAAATGTTGTGTCGTTGGACCGACTATTGTATGCCGGCGGAATAATTGATGGAGTGGGTGTTAATTCTAGTTCTTGTCATTTATCTCATGTTCTTGGTTGCGTGTTGTGCTTGCGTCAAAGCAAGAATTCGGTCTGTCAACACTGTGAGAGTGTCATAGACTAGATTATATCAGGCAGGTGCGATGTGCCGTGCAAATTTGAAATTCGCTCAATTTTGTGACATACTGTGATTATACTGCATTTGATATCCAGAAGCGAGTTTGAACTATCATATTTCCACATCCGTCATCTGACGCAGGTCAAATACGGAACATTCAAGTAGTTTCTTATGTCGCCGAAACAATCCTTTAAAATATATGCAGAATTTTTCCGAGTGTAATAGACATATTTATACTATCGTTGTATCACATGCTGAAACATTCACTTCGACATTTGTCAAGCACTGCATAGCATTGGATGGAAATGCTGATAAAATGCACAAATGATATTAAATGCCCATACGCCATCTGTGACAATTTGAGGAGTCACACTGGTATCGAGTTGATCACATTCCATAAATCTATCCCTGCACATCATCCATAAGAAATCCAAACCCTGTACTGCAGGCTAGAACGTGTACCATAACGCATTCGATTCACGTCCTACTCAATTTTACACAAAGGTTGGGTAGCCTTTGGACGCTTGATAAATGGCCCAATTTCCATAGCAAAAGCTTAGACTGATAGTCATGGCCATTGTTGAATGGCTTGGCCGATTAAATAAGTCTCAACGAAACTGACTTTTCATTTATTCATTGAAACTTATTTATACCGTATTTAAAGCCATTATTTGAATGATCAATGACAACAGCTTCATCGTGTTACATTACTCTCAGCATTGGGTTGATATAATTGATCCTTGATGTGTATATTACATATACGACCCACTTCAGTCGCCTGGGAAGAGAGCTATTGAAATTGTCTAATTGTGTATAATTTCATAATGACATTTTGCGTAGCATGCTGCTATCCTCTAGAGGGAAAAGTAATAATGAAAAAACACAGCGTCAGATGAGCGGATGGGTTTTTGCAGCCGTTGCTGCCCTTTGAAGTAAACGGATGGGGCATAACTAATTCATCATATCATCATGGGTACCCTTTGACATTATGCCTGCCCTTCTCTACAGTATTGAGCCAAATGCGTTAGAAAACAAAATAGACCGTAATGTTACACCCCATTGACAGAACAAGATTTCCGTTAGCCAATTATTTACAATATTTAAAAAACAAAAACTACGCTTTTATGGAAGCCGCAAAAAAATCATACTACACGAACACGCGCATAGACCGTTTAGATCATATCGAATTTAATTCCATTATAAAGCATAACAAACAATTAAATTAGTTAAGTGGTTGCATCTTTACGCTGTACCATCTTTGTGCATCTGCCGATAGGGGGCTTAGATAGGGCAATGACTAGATAAAAGGTTAGTGGTCTGTACGATACAACTTAGGAATATACCAGAATATATAAATACATTGTTCCCTGTGTTTATATTATAAACCAACACGTTGCAGGCGACGAATCGCAGCATGTTCCTTCTCGACATCACAAGTCACGCTGCTGGGAGGAACAAATGATACTAGACGTTAAACGAGTTGAGAGATATATAGCACCTCATAATGGTAACATGGACATGAAGTGCATTGACAAATTACTGTAAAACAAGTCTGCAGATATGTAGTAGTATTTTATATACCCACATTAGCATACCACAACTGTGACGTATGTTGTTGACGTAGCATTGTCTTTGAGACCAAAAAGGGAATGACAATACCAACTCTTCCTTTGAAGGAGAATCACATTACGAGATAAGAGAGAAAGAACCTATCTCTCTATCTCTACTGAAACAATAGGATATTTGATAAGTGGCTTTGTTAGAAGTAGCTCAACTCAGTGACTACATTTACATGTATATTGCAATAGTAGCGATACTACGCTCACGACGTACAATCGATGACCACTACCCCAACTGAGTTACAAAGAATAATAATTCCTTAACATTTGTTTGATTGATATATATGCTTATCGTATTGTATTGTTGCACCTATTGCGCCAATTTACACAGGTTTAATCACCGTCTCATAAAAATCACAAGTTCCTGTATGTGAAATGCCATAACTGTATTTATTGCGAGCAGTCGCATTGATTCAAACCAAGTGAGTGGCCCTTTCATGGCGCACACTTGCGGTAAAGGCAATAAATGAATAAATTGCTGTCGGGAGATGAAACACTGAAGACCAGGTCCCTAGGTTCGAGATTTATTTCGGTCCATCTTGGCACATCATTGCTAATGTTTAAAGCAGCCACACCATTAGGCTTTCATGATAAATTGTAATGTCATCGTTAATGGTTGATAGTAAATGACCGTTATCAGCAGAGAAAGACGCAATAATACTAACTAGAAAACAGGTCGGCTCTTGCTAGCAGGAAGATTAACAGACAAATAAACTAATAGCACATCGTCCTACATGGACAACGAAAGCAACACCTTTGTTTGCACAACGCAGCTAATTATGTGACTGCTGTTGTCAACTCTAATTACGGCGGACATAATAAATAGCACTGACAGCCTGCCCATTGAACTATTTTGAAGAAGCAAAGTTGGAAACAAGAGAAACACTCACTAAGCACTCGAGAGAATTATTCCACTTGACTGAACGTGCATAAAGCATAACGCACGCCCGGATTGCAATTTACAAATGGTTTGCCATACATGTCTCTTTGATTAGACCGATTCCCCGAGGACAATAAATCCCACTTCGTGGCTTCAATTACTAGTTACATGCCCAGCAGGTCCGCAGTTATTTAGACTACATGGCTTTATAGCGTAGTTTATAGCAACAGAAAAAGCTATTTTTATATGCAACACGTTATGGCAAACACTGGAACTTGGAAAGACTTACAGTACAATATGCAGTACAGTACAAAGAAACCTTACAGTACAATATATGGAGCGTCTCCCATTTCATCATTGCCACATTGAAAGGTAAAATCCAGCTTCCATACTCCCCTCATCTATTGCTTTGAGCTACAGGGGCTGATGGGTATCGAATCGATCGAAGTAATTGGATGTAAAAACGTGTCCGATGGATGGTTTTTATTATTGCGCATAAGGCTTCAATCTATCCGCCGGGAAGTGGTAAGTATTCGAGGGTTATAAAGAAACGTGCCGATTTATTCCAGCTCTACATTGGAAATCTTGCATATCTGTAAGTGTAATTACATCATGCCTTTTCGGAATTAATCGAAATAGGAGGTTTGTTTTGCAGAGGAATGCTCTTTTAAATTTTGCCTCTTTACATAGTCAGCAAGATAACGGTTTTGTTCCTCTGGCATTTTTGGCTACCGGTATAAATCACACCGATTTTAACAATTACGCTCTGGGCAATATACGAGGTTTATTTATCTAGCTGTATTTATGAGCGACGCGAGATTTACAAAGTGGTTGATGCTTTGGTTTTGCCCGATCAGCTAGCTCAGCCAGTTTTGGCTGGATCCCCACAAAGCAGTTTATGGCACCCATGTAAATTAATCTAATAAAGCTTGTCGAAGTCAAATGTTGCATCTAATTACAATGCGAATTACTTATTGACACGGAATTACTTTTAGTGTTACACCTCAATATATGCCCCACAGATACTATTTGCAAAAGTGTTATTGTGGCTATGGGAGTAATTAGTATCCAGTTGTTCCAAATGTTGGTTGCCTGGCAAGAGCTGAATTGCAATCTGCATAGTCTGTTACCCTTTATCTTAGATTTGGACATAGATAACTTTTACGTTATGCAAATGAATACCCTCCGGTGCTTTATAGCTTAGGTGGGGCGTATTATTCTAGATTTGCCTTCTTAAAACCACCACTACAGTATTGCGCCTCTGTCTTTTCTGCCTAACAGTTTATGTATTCATAGCAATGATTAGGGTCAATTGGCAACTACTGTTGACGCAGGAAAACTGCTTTCGATGTTTAATCACTGTCATGTAAGATATGTGTCCTAGGTAGCAACGCAAACGTTACGAGCGCAACTAGGTCAATTGAATGAGAGATCAATACAACCCTTCCTAGGTGTGTATTTCCAAATTACTGGTCAGTGCGCGAAGAAATGTAGGCAACAAGAGTGAATATAGGCCAGCTTTATTTCACCCCCAAAATTTAAATACACACCAAGTTCTCTATGTCAATTCGCGAAAGCTTGAGATCGGGTACCGCGCGCCCGTGATCAAAACGGCGTTCAGATTACAGCGTCCACGTTGTAAACGACCACAAGCCCATTTTAGCCCCTGACCGATGAGGGACTGAGAATTGGGTGCATATTTCAAATTCGCTACGAGGTATAAAAGACATCAACTTCTAAACAAATCGACGTATATTCAAATACAGTCTGGAATTCTTGCATTAATAACGATAGATTCAAGTATAATGATGCAACAGTTTCCTCTAAGACCGCCAAACAATATATGTGCCTGCACTGAGTCAATGCGTCCTTCATCTTAAATGTATTATTAAACCAATGCGTCCTTCACCTTAAATGTATTATTATTCCGCAGTGTCTATGACCCCCCTCCTTTTCATAGAAGTGTTGCTTGCTTCATGACGTTTCAACATCATCGACCGTATTTATTCATAAGCTTGGGGGATGGGTCGTCGCATTGTACACTATCGCCTTACATGCTTCCAATGTATCGGGGATTCGCCAGTTGTTATCTATTTGTTCCAAATGAGAAACCTGGAAAAAGTGTGCGTTAAATGCGCTGTCTAAGCGCGATAGTCAGTTGAAGGATCATCAACAATCTTTGATGTGGATCGTTATATGAGGCAGCAAGATGCGATATTATGTTATTTTACAAATTTAATATGTTACATATGTAGCTAATATAGACTGATAGAATGATTTGTATCGCTATTGTGCTGAGTCATGGTGACGAATCCATTTTGCTAGATTGACAAGCTTTACTAGTCTATTGGATTCAACAAAGACTGCGACCCACGATAATCGTTTTATCATAACTTTACGAGTACGAAAATTGATGGAACGATGTCAGCTGATTGCAAACCGCATGCCAATGACGCGCTGCTAGTGTATCAGTCAATTTGCGGATGCATCAAGGTGATAAACATGGTATTGATTTTTCTACGTTAGCTTTACCAACCAATCGTTCAAAATAAATTGGCTAACTCTTGCTGATCCAACGGACGGACGTTCACTATCTCTCAAGAGAATTCAAACTCTCGGTCAAAAAGCAAAACTCGAATATACACGATTCAGGCGTGGCAACCCTTTTTCATATACATAGATATATATATTTATATAGGAGTGCAACATGACAAGTAACCACTATGTCAGTAAGATAAGATGCTATAGACGACTGACAACTGTTAAAAATTTTGAATATATATAATGGGCGATATATATCTATATGACGTGTGAGATAGAAAATACTATATTAAGGTAGATATATTATATATATCATAGATATATATAGCACATATATATATATGCATATATATATATATATATAGTATATATATCGTATATCGTATATGACCAGATTACGACGATATATTCACATATATCATATATACATATACTATATATATATATAAAACAAATATATATGCGTGTGTACATATATCTATATATTGCAATTCATGCATATATAATATATATGTCCATCATATGCATATATATATATAATGTATTTATAGATATATACGTATACATAGGTATATATATAAATATATATATTTTATCATATATATATACATCTATATATATATATACATGATATATATATATACTATATATATTCTATATACATATATATACATATATATATATATATATATATATATATATATATATATATATATATATATATATATATATATATATATATATATATATATATATATATATATATAATTTATGACATCGATATTTTTGTCTTCGTTTAGATATATTGTTTACAGGCATTTATCATATATATATATATATATGAGCATATTATAACCTATTATTACATTATGTATGCTGAATTAATACTAAATGTACGTCAATCCACAACCTATGTTACTTTGCTTAGGCAGACAATAATTGGCACTAAACAAGCTCTACTAGAATGTATAGGCGGAGAATGAATGGGTACTGTGTTGAAGTGGGCTTTGTGTGCAGTAATTTCTATCCAAACCCAAGTTGTAAAATGCATTGGTAACTATGCATCAACTATTTCTCATTCACATAGATTTTTTGTTATTTGGTGACACTAGTCAGGTTGACAAGTTGAAATATACAGTACCGAAGTTGGAGCAATGGTAAGGATTGCCTGTCTGACTGCAGAGCCAAAAAAATAAAAGTGCAATATTGCCATATTTTCCATCTATTGACACCTAGACTCATCATATCGTTATTAAAACACAAGTCATAGACAAGGAGCCGGGGCGTTGCTGTTTTAGCAGCGAGGTATCAATTAAGGTAACATGGATGTAGACAAACACTGAATGCTTACCTACTCATAATGCCTGATTTATGAACCATATTTATGATGATTACCTCTTTTCAATGAAACCTCATTGAGGTGACTACCTTAGAAACCAAGCCAAAGTGGTCGTAAAAACGGGTTGGTCGCCTAAAGGGGACAATGTTACATGTGGTGATATTCCAATAACAGGACCGGGTAAAAGTGGTTGCAATAACAGGGTTTTCACCTAAGTGCGATGGTCGTTTCGCGAGTTTAATAGCTTGGCTGTGGCGTGATTAGCACGGAAAGGGTTTGCCAAATTTGATAACTTCAGTCTCATGATAATGCGGCTATACCGGAATGTCATATATCATTGATATTTATTGTTTTTAAGAGATGTTATGGATGATTTCCATGATGTTAGAACACACTATAGAATGCAGCATAAATTGCAACACAGTGCACACAGCAGACGTGGACAATGGTACCAGTGAATATTTATGCCAAGGAATATTTATTGTTGGGGCAGTTTGCTATAAACACCTTTTTATTCCTATGGCTCCTTCCTCAATATAACCATATATACAATGCATTGTCCATCAAATTTTACATGGCTTAATACACAACAAGTTACATTTAAAATGACGGGACGTCAAGTCGTATACGCAATCAAGTGCGTGAGTAGGAGCCTAGGCAAGCGACTGGTTGGCAATGCGCGGCGTGATAGCGACTTTGTCGAGTTCATGGCCGGCTAATAGCATGATATAGTCATGAATACAAGCTTTGCTCCACTTTGTTGCCTTCCGAGCATTAAAATTGTAAAAATTTAGGTGGGCCAGTCCAGGTCCTATAATTTTAAGAATGCCTCCGCTCACTCCATCCATCTTACTACACATACCATTTGAATAATTCAGGGAACAACACCAGTTTAGTAATGGCAGTATATGGCATTGCGAGAACAAAACCGTCACTTTCTGCGAATGGTTTGATGTAATCATGGGTGATCCTCACATAAATAATCACCGTTTACATAGAATTGGGACCATGCGTTTGGAGGTCGAAAGGCACTATGACACTAACCGCCGTGCTTAACATTCAACGCACTTAATTTCAAAATCGTTTTTCAAATTTAGGGACAGATTTTCATTACTTGGAACACAGCCTTTGAACTGCAATTTGATCCTAACGGCGTTCCTGTCCCTGCACCTATAACATCGGTATCATATACAAATACAGCGCTACAAATGCACGATGTCTGTAAAATGACACTTAAAATACGGAATGTCGGACCAGGCGACCTTACCCTCCTGCCTCTGCCCATTTAGCGTTCAATTAACCCGCCGATAAGCAAATACTTAGAAGTGAATGTAAATTATACGACACACTGTTGGCTGGGACTTGATCATTAGGTCAATCCGGATGTCGATATGTGCAATATTCGCACAACAGTGCCGTTGATATTAAAGCTTATAGGCGTTACGTAAAATGCAATTTACCTAAATGGGCCATGGCAAACAATTTCCCTCGCTTAGCCAATGACGTGGTTTCGGGTATCAGGTATAAACTGGTAAGGTTATTTATAGAATCACTAAGCGATATTCTTGGTGTCATATACATGCATGGCCTGTTGCCTTATCTAGAATTGTCTGAATAGTTTGACCACAACATCTCTTTGAATTCCTAGTCTGGTGGATAATTGCAATGATCGAAAAACTGTCTACAATCTCTAACAACAATCCGATTTTAACATTTCGATATCGCAAACAAATGCAACAATTTAGCTATGCCGCATGGATAAAAAGACCCCCTCCAAACCAAGCCTCACAATTGCATCAGATAGCTATTCATCCGGTTATGTCTCTTGACGGATATCATTTTTAGGCACGACTCAGATGAGTGCTTAACAGTGAAAGGTCCATTACAACTTCAGAATTACGCATGTTTTCCTTTTGTATTCACTTTTAGCAGTACAATGGTAAAAGTTAGTTACAGCAAATTGAGCAAAGTGTAAACATTGTTAAATACGAGAGCGGTATCTTAAATCCTAGCTGTACACATTGGTATGCCAATGCATAGGAGTTATTTTAAATCGAAGATCCGGTCGCATGCGAGAATAACATAGTAGGCTATTGTCCAATGGCATTGCCCGGTACTAAACGAATTCCATGAAGAATGGATCCTACCTGGACAGGCTTCACATAATCAGAATAGTCACAAATTTAAGGTATTATTTTGATTATTGTTGGGGTATTTGTGGCCTGTTACCTGTACTGATGCTACAATAACATGCATGTGCGTTTAAGGCTCCGAAACCCGGCAAAAGGCACCTAAAGTGTTTATTTTTTATCTGAAAATACACTAACATGCAATGCTGTGGACCCAATGTATTTTGGAATAAACGTCCAAATGAAATTTGCATAGTTATTACATTGGGTATATAAGCGTGGAAGCTAATAAATCCACTTGGAACAGCACTCCTCGCTCTTTGTAAATATAGTATAGTCGAAACAAAGGCTGGTAAATTACGCAAAGGCTACAGATAATACATTAGCATGAATGGTAATGGGTTAAACGTCACTCACATCAAGGTTGCCAACGACGATGGATGTGGATAACTGTAATGACTGAGCAGCTCCCATGTGTCACAAACCCTGAGAAGACTTTGCTGCAAACCCGACCTGGTCGCTAAGAGGGTTCGACGCGATTCCAGCGAGCAGAGAGCTCAGTCACACCTAGGGACCAATCAACAAACTATGATTTGAAACGCAAAGTGAATCGTTTATTCCGATAGTCCATTGGGCTTAAACTATAAATGTTAACATAATTCCACGCTTTTTGTGTTGTTAGTTTAACACAATGGTCGAAATATCAAAACATAACGACATGGCTTGAATTTCAGCTCGATTTACGTAACGTCAATACTTGATAGGCAGGTCAGCCAGTCTAGTCAATCATGAACAGGGGTCCAATAGGACATTACCCACAAATTGCTGCTCCTGTATGTTTATCATCCATCTGTGTAATATTATAGTCGATATCCCCTAGGGTTAGGCTGATATTAACCAACGGATTTTTGACAATGCTATTCCATACCGTAATTCCCGCCATGACAAACTGTTTAATGCGTACGGCTGCGCATAAGATGGCACCCTTATGGTACATGAAAGCTGACAAATAGCATAATCTGACTGCCTCTACGTACACGCGTAAAATGATGCACTTGAGTTTTATACCTCCCTGTGGTCCAAGTTTATAAATAAATCGATAGATAATAGGCTTATATATAAACAGAAAGCACAGCAACTATAATTCACGACGCCACGGGCGCTTTCGTTGCGCGCATTACCATGTTGTTGTGACCACTGCCTAAGAGGTTATTCCTGGAGTACGTACCCCGTGCTTACTGTGACCGATCAGTAGGTTAAATGGATAAAGTCTAATGTTTTATCGTGTTATCTGATTTGGTTAGTCTGATTGGGCATATGCTCTCGTCATAAACTATATCACTTGAAACAGGGATGGTGCATACCATATATGTTACGAATTGATTGATCCGAGACCACAGAAAAGACATATATCTGCATTGAAGGGAATGTGCATCTTGCGAACAAACGAATCGCAATAAATATTGTACATGAACGATGTCCAAGTGAGCAAGCTCCAGCTGCGTTTGTAAGGCGGAGCATCGTATAGCAGCAGTTCGTTATTTACGCACAGGGTCGTACTGCTGTTTGCCTGTCACTATCTGCAGACCTAGCCATTTTGTAGGTTTTGTTGTTATATGTACTTAAATTAATGGTCAGCGGAAGATACAATCTTGATGAACTTAATGAACTGCATTAATGTAGCCTATTTACTTGATAATATTGTAGGACACCGCACACATACCAACGAGTGATACGATTTTGTGAACCTATCTCTGTAGCATTTACATCGGACAGAACATACATAGGATGGAAGTATTGGATACCTCAAATGGAGAGATTATTGTTGGTTTTATAATGTTGGCATCGTCAATATTCTCTTGGTTTTTTCTCGACTCCTCTTTCTGTACAACCCATGTGATGCGTTACTCTTTTTCTCGTAATGGACCGAATGATTATAACTGAACGATGATGCAAATAAAATATATCGAATGCATTTTTGGGTTCCAAAGATTACAAAAACCTTATATTTCATCATATGCAGAATGCAATTCTTTGATATATAGGACAAAATGTTCCCCGAACCAATCGTATATGTGTCCGTGTGGTTTTAATCTGTCAAAAATCACCTTCTCTCATGTAATCCCTTCTTTATATAAGAAACAGCGAGTTAATTATAACTGTAGGCCTTTTATTGATGTGCTGCCACGATGGGCAGTCTGTAGCGTATCAAGCTAGATGATTCCATCTCCTATTGAGCACTGATGGTACATATACCAAACCAAGATAGATACACGCTATGCACTGGAAAAATATTTAACTCTGTTCCAGAAGCCAACACCTGAATCAAAGGTGCTGTGCCTATCACACAAACTTTTCTTGATCAAAGTATATGACAATGGGCGTATACGCTCTCTTGAAAGCATTTAGTTGCCTGGCGTATCATTTTGACTGTAGCGGAATTCAAAGAGAGAACATGATCATGTGTCGTTAGCAATGGTTCTATGTCCCTCACTTTTCTGAGCTGATGTGTTTACCGCTTGCCGAAATTATTTTGCCTGAAGAAAGAGGTCATCGAAAACCATTAAAACAGCGTCAAGCAAAGAACACGTGTACAACAAATTCCCTCTCATCATTTGTTTTTTCTCCAGCTTGATTTTTTCGTGCTTTTTCTCCGAAACGGTTGGACATATCAATATCAAATTTTAGAGAATGATATATCAAGTTGGGACACAACTACCGATACAGTTTGACGCGCATGCGTAGTGTTGGAGGCTAAGGGGATCAATTTCTCGTCGATTTTTTCCCCAAATTTCCTTAACTATCTTCTCCAAAACTACTGCAGTTACGAACATATAAATTACATGGTTGTAACATGCAATCATAGTAGCATTGAATAGGCGTACAAAAAATTGTTTTCACTTTTTTGTACTTTGTATAATGACATGTGTTCTAGAGTACCTATCGTGATTTATGCTACGAGTTCTCTCCACGCTGATATCTTTGAAACGGCTTTATTTACGCACATGAAATTTTGTCAGTATTTAGAACTTGGCTTCGTGATAATGATTGTAACTGTATTTTAAGCATTCACAGTAAAAAAAACAGTAAATAGGACGCTTAGTTTGAATGTTTCTGTTGCGTCAGCTTGGCGAGTAGGCTTTCTGCAGGCTCGACATGTCCAAGTAGGCCAAACCTTACGTAATCGACCGTAGGCATTCATCGCTTCCCTCGGCTTTGCATTGACTTGGCTAAGGGGTCATGTAAAACATATAAGCGGCAACAGCTTGTTACATCTATCCTAAAATAGTGCGCGTTACCAGCTACTCTCGCTGACACCTATCGTAAACTTGTGCGGCGCATAGGGTTCCTTAACACCTACTTTACGTTATGTAAACAAGGCGCAATCACAGTCCCGATTGCTGAACTAATAGGTCAAGTATTCATTTTGTTTAGAGATAACATTTATTGGTGTAATATTGTTGATACCATATTGCTGGTCGTCCAACTTGCCATTGTAAGATATGTCATTGACGCTTGTGCCAATCCAGTTTACCAGCTAATGGTGCTTTGTCGAGCAGAATAAACACGGCTACATACGGCTTTATTGTAAATCCGGCTCAGTGGTTTATCATGCAATCCTTTGCCCTGTTAATTCCGCGGTGGTATAAAGGCGTGTGGATGAATGAACTAGTCTGAATTGTTACATCACGCAGTCGATTCAATCTCATGCCTTTCTGATGACATCGCTGGTTAATGGCTTAAGCTTGCGTGTAGACTGCGGTTATTATTGCTAACACAGAGGATAGTCGAGTCAGATAATGCGCTTAAATGCATGCATATGAAATCATTCTGCATTCACCTTCTCTATGCATGTAAGCAACATGTACTCACAAAGGCACGATACAATACCGGAATGTGTACATGCGGAGAGATGATTGCATGCATATATAGTGATTACTCAAATGAACAATGTAAGCATCAGTGTTAAGTCGTCTTTTGGAGGATAATATTCCACGTGGTTTGTTTGAACAGCAGTGCCACAGGGACGTATCACGTTTGTTGATGTGTATTCAGACGGATTTCCTGCCAACTGACGAGTTTCAATATTGGTATCATGAACTAACCAGGCGTATGTAATCACATTTAGTTTTAATTAGCAAACCGCTCCCAGCAGTGTGCTAGTTACAGTGCAGTGCTGAGAAACAATATTATGATGTATCAATGAATGGAAAGCACGCGCAGTTTTATAACCCTCGATAGTTTGGGACGAAAACAAGCCTTCGTCAAAATGGAACGTGATTTTGACATTGAACTATGACAAAACACGAGAGTGATTAGACTTGAGATACTCACAAGTACACATCTTTCGTCTACTCAAATAATCCTGAGTAGTTGATGCTAATAAAATTCCAACACGAGGTTTCATTGAATGATCTATATGCGGCCTCTTTATGGGCGTCATCCTGCGAAGGGAGTGAATAAGTGATGCTCATCTCTTTAATATGACGCATAATAAGCGGGGCTCGTGGTAATAAAATGTCGTTACATCCTTATGCAATATCAACCTACATATGTCTCACACCAAGATGTGATTTCAGCTAACTGGTCGTAATTGTAGCGAGTTTTCACGGCTGTACCTCGGTGGCATTATGTAGGCACAACACGTAGAGTGTTGATCTCTAAGTATATTAAACCCTGAAAAATGCTTATGCTAATTGGAATGGGGCATCAAGATACGAGCTCAACTTATATGTGCTATCCACCATTTATTACCCAAAGATGTCAGGTTATGAATTAGCTTTAGGAGCTAAATAAATGCGTTCGTGACTGAGGCTATCTCCTCCCATCTCATACAATGGATGCTCATCAATCGCACCAATCACCTCGATAACTTAAAGCAATTACTCACACCTATATATCGTGTCAATTCACTGTTTTCATTTGATGCGTCGATTAAACATAGACATACACAAAATCCCTTGGTGTTCCTCTTTCTTCATCGAATGCAAATAAGATGCATACTGCCCATCAGATTACCATCTATGGGAGACCACTGCACAACTTTAAGAGTGAGTGAGTCAATTGAGATCAATGTACAGTCGAATGGGCATTCAAGTTCACATGTTCGATGTTACTTGGTAGTTTTTTTCATTAGCGGCAGTACTATCAGAAGCGCCTGCTTATTACAGCTTCATCTATTCATGTTGGCTTCGGGACACTGAACCAAGATATAACCTGGATATATTCAAAAATGAATGGTCTTACAATTGCTGGAATACATCGGTTGACACCATCCCTTTCACTTAAGTGACATCCGCAGCAATAAATCAGGCAAATCACAACAGAACAACGTCTAGCAGGTTTGGGGCTTTCTAACTGATTGTCAATTGCATATGAAGAGCGGTGTGATGGACGCATCCAGTAGACCTAACATATCATAGCTGTTATGTCGGCGATACACAGTGTGATATCCCCGCACCAAAAACACATTCAGACAGCGGGAAGGTATCAGGGCTGTGGAAACATTGCATGTCCAAATATTTACTAGACTGCCGATTGTTATTGATCGCGACGCATGAGGCATTGATGCTTTTGATCTAACCGAGTTGTTAAACAACAAGATGACTACTGACCCGAATACAGAGCAGTTGGGAAGCATTATTCCAAGAGTTTGACACCGGTCTGTCTCGCCGTGATTATGTTACCCCAAGTGATGTTTGCATTTTACTTGAATAATTCAAAAAATGGAAATATTGGGGTTAAAGTCACTTTCAGCAACGGAGTGATATCGTGACGTTGACGGATGAAAATGATTGTGATGTTTGGACAGCTCCTCTTAAGAACCAGCGCCGCCAACACAGCATCAATCCGTTGCATAGTCGCCGCTGGGACGAAGGTCCAGCACGTAATTATTTAGCTACCGGGTCGGGTGCATCCCCTTTCAGAGATAGGACCGCCATTTAACGTGATCGTCCCATTCACGGGGCACCAGTGAAGTTCTCTCCACTTGGTATCGAACCAACAACCTGCGGGTCGAAAATCGACACAATATACCACTTGCCCACGGAGAGCATAGCCATCGCAAACCTACAAGCATAGTTGTAGGCTGGATTTTGGCAAGCTCTCGACTGGACCTTGGACGCCTCCTGAAGAGACGTTCTCACCTTTTCCTCTATAAGAGGGTTTGTGAGCACCTGCCAAGGCCCAGTCACTACACTAGCTGACTGACCTACACTAGCTGACGCAGCTGACGGACACGTAGCCGTATCCCCTTCCCTAGCCTCAACTGTCCTAGCCTGGCTGGGACCAGGTCCTACTTCTGAGCTGGTCTCAGAACCACTGTCTAGCCTCTGCCGCTTCATGCCTATCTCCTCCCCAGTCCTCTTAGGGACCGGGCGGACCCCCCGCTTACGCTCAACGACTACGTGCCCGAGAGCCTCTAACACACCCCTTACCCCCTCTAGCCCTACGCCATGCTGAGCACAGAGCGAGGCCAAATGGTCTGCCTCAACAGCATGGTTTGCAAACAAAAGGGATCGCATATCCTTGGCCTGTTGAAGCAGCATATTCTTCCTTTCCTCGTCGTCACGGGCACACACCTGAAGGAGGTGCCGTGACAGGTTTTGGTACGACCCGTAGCACACGGGACATACCAGACGCGAGTCAGAATTGCTGGTAGCAAGGATAAGTTGCTGGGCCATGCCTGCAATGCAGAATAAAATACGACTTTAGCTCGACGCTGGAGAAATCAGAGTGCCGTATTCTGAATAAAGTTATATTTAAGATAGAATTACCAAATATTCTGGAGAAAAAGGAGAAGATTTGCAAAATACGAATAAAAATGTTTGATTATTGTGAGATTTATAATGGCGAAGTTATTATCGGCAAGAGACTTGGGTCAGCCCATCGAAAGGTGTGAAATCCGCGACGCTGGAGAAATCAGAGTGCCGTATTCTGAATAAAGTATAACTTCCGTTATATTTAAGATAGAATTACCAAATATTCTGGAGAATAAGGAGAATATATTGCAAAATACGAATAAAAATGTTTGATTATTGTGAGATTTATAATTTCGAAGATATTTTCGGCAAGCAGAGACTTTGGTAGGCGCAAAATAACGCATGCGTCGTGACGCGGAGCGTCGTGACGCATGATCACAAGCTTGAGCCTAGCAAGGCGTGCTATCCAGGTTATGGCAAATTATAAGAGCATAGAATTTTCCAATGTATAAGAGATACATATGTTATATACGAATAAGTATAATTGTGACAATATTTATAGCTGACGGCCTGATTTGCTGCTATTATAATTTCGAAGAATTTTATATATCGCAGAGCGAGGTTAGCGGTATTGAGTATAAGTTTATAATGAATCAATATATATCTTCACAGATTTATAATTCATTTCAGGAACTATGCATATGAGCGGTATATATAAACATAATAAACTAGAATAAAAATTCACAGTTTGATATATTGACATCACGAATAATAAATTTGTTGAATGATTTATAATCGTGAAGTTATAAGCATACTACGCATAGACATTTTGCGTGATTTGCTATGCGGGTATATATCGCAGAGCGAGGTTAGCGGTATTGATTAAGTAAGTTTATAATGAATCAAGATATCTTCACAAATACAGGAACTATGTATGATATTAGCGGTATTGAGTTTATAATCGTTTATAAGCAATACGCAAGATATCTTTGCACATTTATCGCATAGCGTGGTTAGCGGTATTGAGATACTATATAATATCAAGATATTCACAAATTCACAGGAACAACTGTATGATATATAATAAACATGAATAATTGTTTGTTGAATATGAAATTTATCATCGTGAAGTTATAAGCATACTACGCATAGACATTTTGCGTGATTTGCTATGGCGGATTATATATCGCATAGGGTGGTAAGCGGTATTGAGTATAAATTCATAATAAAGCAAGATATCTTCATAAAATTCACAGGAACTATGTATCATATATTGCACAACATGAATAATAAGTTTGATGAGTATGAGATTTATAATCAAGAAGTTATAAGCATACTACGCATAGACATTTTTGCGTGATTTTCAATGTCCGCCTCAGATAATCCGTTAGAAGGTCTGGCGGTCGCCGCGCGTCGCCGCGCGTCGGCTCTACTCAAAGCTTTTCGCGTCACGACTTCAATGGAACGGACATGAAAGTACAGCCCATCGGCCGTTGCAGGTGCGACAACACAGGATGCGACCATGGCTTAACGCGCTGGTTGCCAGGCGCTACCAGCTAACATGTCCATTTAAGAGTGTATAGGATTTTCCCATGTATTATGGATCTCAATTATGAATGTGTATAACTCAACAACTAAACAACATATACATACAACATTCACAGCACACTACTAATAACCATAAACTAAATAACAGGCACAAAAAGTTTGATGAATCTGAGATTTATAATCGCGGAGATATGGTCGATTTCTGTCGCGTAATATATAGAGCATATACGGATGATTCATCGCATAGCATGTTTAGCGGTAGCGGTAATAAAGCTAGATATCTTCATTATATTGCACAACACGAATAATAAGTTTTGAAATCTGAGATTTATAATCGTGAAGTTATAAGCACTACGCATATTCACAGCGTGATTTGCTATGTATTTATATCGCATAGCGTGGTAGCGGTATTGAGTATAAGTTTACAATCACGATATCTTCACAAAATTCACAGGAACTATGTATAATATATTGAATCTGAAGTTTTATAATCGAAATTTATAATCGTGAAGTTATAAGCATACTACGCATAGACATTTTGCGTGATTTGCTATGTCGGATTATATATCGCATAGGGTGGGTTAGCGGTATTTTGCGTAATAAATAAAGATATCTTCACAGAATTCAGGATATGCATATATATATAACACAACATAATAAGTTTGTTGAATATGAAATTTATCATCGTGAAGTATAAGCATACTCATAATAGACATTTTGCGTGATTTGCTATGGCGGATTATATATCAATAGGGTTCACAGGAAGTATAAATTCATAATAAAGCAAGATATCTTCATAAAATTCACAGGAACTATGTATCATTTATTGCACAACATGAATAATAAGTTTGATGGCATGAGATTTATAATCAAGAAGTTATAAGCATACTACGCATAGACATTTTTGCGTGATTTTCAATGTCCGCCTCAGAAAAGCCGTGAGAAGGCCAGGCGGTCCGCGCGTTGGCACCTACTCGCGGCTTATCGCGTCATGAACTCAAGCATGGATCTCCCCCTATATAAGGAGTGGGGATATCAGCAATATTATCTCATTTCTAGGAGGCCCGGATTTTTTCGTGATTCGGGTAGGGCACGGGCCACTACAGGGTCCCCCTGATTATCGCGGCGATCGCAAGTTTTTCCTGGCGCGCGAGTTAATTCCCCGAGGTATATACGGCGAAAAGTGGTCCGCTGGCCCGAAAAGTAGGGTCAATAATGGCCCTTGGGGCTAGGAGGCCCGGATTTCTTCGTGATTCGGGTAGAGCAAGGGTCGGTACAAAGTCCCCCTGATAATGGTAGCGATCGCAAGTTCCCACGGGATGGCCGAGTTAATTCCCGCAAGGTACCCCCCTTAGAATTCTGCAGCTAATGCCTGAGTGACGCGGCCGCTTTTACCTGCTCCACGCTAAACTCTAAGGCGCAGCCATGCTTTGTCGTAGAACATTGTAATTTTTTGCTCGTGGAAGCAGATAGGTTCCGCTACCCAAATTAGTTAATTGCGTAAAAATATTTTGATTATTTGCTGTCTTATGTGTGGTTTTCAGGCACCCATCACGGATGCTATTCCAGGGGTTTGTACAAACTGTAGTTAAGTTTAGTTAAGTTTAGATAAGTTATATTTCTTTTTCTTTGTTGATATATATACCTCTGCAGCAAAGATGATGTCTCAACAAGAAGCCAACAGGGAGAAAACCTGTCCTGTATGTGGCCAAATCACGGCCAAATTAGCACGCCATTTGAAATCACATCGCTTGCCCGAGGAGCAGCGTCAACAGATTTTGCTCAGCATGCGCGCAAAACCTAACGCGCTTTATCCAACATCCCCCTGCCCCAAAGTGCTACGTGCACTATACAGACTTACCCCTTCACTTGAAGGAGTGTCCCGCGGTGACAGCTGGGCAATGTAATAATCCCGTTGCCAGCCCTGATTACGTGGCCATCCCATTGCAAGCCCAGAATCCCCCCCTGCCTCAACTGCCGGAAGAACGCGAAGTTACCATGCTGGCACCAAAGGGGGTTAGAGGGCCTGAAGAGTGCCCCATTTGCTCTGCACATGTATTGCGACTGGACCTTCACCTGATTAACGTGCATAACTGCACTCATCCCACGGAGCGCGCCAATTTGTTGAAGGAACACAGACATCAGGTCAGTCAATTACAATATTCCATCAATTTGAGTTTCATAGTTACCAAACTGGATGTGGAGGTTGGCGATGAATGCTATACTGGTCAGGGTCTATATACCACTGACGCGGTGGTAGACATTTTGAAGGGCTTAGGCCATAAAGTTGTGGTCGACGCCCATCTGCCCAATGTTGTCAAAAAGCAGGGTCAACATGGTCGCAGCAAACCCAGCGAGACAGCTGTCTCTCAAATCACACCAGACCTGGAAGAGGAGACCAGGCAAGCAGCAGCAGCTGTGGTGCAATCCGTGATGGAGGCTGAAACCCCCATCGACCTGTCGAAATCTGCTGTTCCAGATGCACAGGAGCCACTCCCTTCCACCAGTGATTACCAACCCCCAGTCTCTCTAGCGCCAAGTCCCCCCGAGGAGTGCCTCCCATCAACCAGTGGTAACCAATCCCCTGGCAAATGCCGCAGGAATGCAAAACGGCTGCGATGCAGTGATGGTGAGTACAGCTCAGATTCTTCTGATACTGCATCTGACTCTGATTCTGAGTCTGCAGATGATATTGCAGAAGCTACTGAAAAATTGAGAGGCGACGCCTACCGTGGACGATCCCTTGTGGGCAAAATTCGTCAACTTCGGACAAGGGCAGGCTTCAACAAGAAGTTCACCATGCAGCCTGGGGATCTTCTGAATGAATTCTTCGAGCACATGTGTAGGACGGGCACGCCCGCAGCCCATTCTCGCAACCAGCTCCAATCGGTTAATAAAATGATGTACTGGGTGAATTCCCGTACAGGACTGGGTCTGAACAAACCCAGTGTCAACATGTTCCGCCAGCCACACCATGATACAATCATGGAATACTACTATCACTTGAGCAGTGATATCGACTATACAGGTCGTGGTCTCGGGTTGCAAGCCACCTCCATGGCCAACGAGTTCCATAGCTTGAACAATTTCCTTCAATTCTATGTCACCCGCGTTCATGACGACCGACCCCTGCACACCGACATGCACTCGCTCCTCAACTTGCTGAAGGAAGCCATCACCAAGAACCAGAGGAAGATCTCTAGGGCGATGACACAGAAGGTCATCGTGAAAGGTAGGCAAGGCGTTTTGTTGCATCCTAAGGATGTTGTTAACTCTGTGACCAATGATGAAATTGAACAAAAGCTGGATGAGCTGCTGAGTCAGTATGGTACTAATATTCACGGGGTCCAAAAATGTACCAATGCCAGTGAATACCGCTTTCTAATGGGGTATTTGGTTAACATGCTTTCTCTGTTGAAATATCAGAGACCAGGAGCAGTTTCTGGTATGACTGTTTCTGAAGCAAAGGAGGGTTGTAAAGAACAAGTGGACCTCGGTCCTAGGATAGGGAAGCGCTTTGAGATTTATGTTGCAGATCACAAAACAGGCGCATGTCAGCCCGCCACCTTCTACCTGACACAGAAGGAACGTGATCTGATGCTGATGTTCATCAAGAGGTTTCGGCCAATAGGGAAGCGCAACAAAGTCTTCCTCACAATGTCGACCGGGGAACCCTACTCAGGCTTGTCCAAGCTTATGACGGCATTCCAGAGGGAACACGGTCTCCCGAGATGCACTGCCACTGATGCAAGAGCTGCTCTGTTCTTCCAGAAATCCAGGTCGTCATTTATTAATGTGCATAACCTCGTGCATTCAGTTCCCTCACAGGATCCCTGTACCCAGCACCTCAGCAGCATCAAGGTCTGGCTCACCATATCCCATGGCACCAATGTCTGGCCCCCCAGATACAAATGCTTCAAGGTCTGGCTCACCCGAGTCAGAAACATCAACTGGGGCCTCCTCTCAGAGCTCCGTATCTGAATTGTCAGAGCGGGAGGTTCAAAAGATCCTGAAGGAACAGCTCTTCAAAAAATTTCCGCCATCAATGGATGACAAGCCCCCTGGCCAGGCAGCGGTTTTGAAAGTGATGGGCGCGAGTGAATTGCCCCAAAAGGGCAAGATCGTTTGCTCCCCCGAGGTGGCCAAGGCTTTACTGGCGTCATGGCGGGAAGCCCAATGCAAGCTACGAGCTCGTCACCTCCGTTCCCGCTCCAACCTGAAGGTAAAATCGCAGGTAACAATCGAAGCTTTTATACGTAAGCAATACCCCGAATGGGGTAATGTTAGCAAAACGGCCAGGTGGGTCAAGAGCATCAAATAAGACTTCTACCCCCCCCCCATATTATATTCATGCGATATCATGCAGTAGCCGCCGAGTAGTGTGACCGTATCACATTGACATTGTGGTATATATTGTGTGATGCATATATTTGTTTGTGTTGTATATATTGTGTGATGCATGTCTTTTTTGTTTCTCTCCTTCCCACCCCCCCCCCCAACAATTCACTGTCATTCATTGTTTGCAGTATCCGCCGAGTAGTGGGACTGTACACTTTGATAATCAACGTCGTCATTGTATGCAGTATCCGCCGAGTAGTGGGACTGTACACTTTGATAACGTAGTATCGTAAATATTCCCACCCATTCCCTATTTTATTGTATTTTATATATTGTTTTTGCTGTATCTTATTTAACTGTTGTAACATGCATGCCTTTTTTTGGGGGGGGTGTATGGGGTGGCCAGGGAGGGGTAGCACCTCTGGTGGTTAACATGTCGTACTCTTCAATGAGTAGTTTGTCCACCTTTGGTCCCCACCTGCCACCCAGCTCTCACCTGTGGCTCCAAGTAGCTTTTATAAGCGGCCACACCCCGGTAAACCGCTTCGACTGGCGGGCTAAACCAGGTGAGGGTATGACCTTTATCTCAATTATCGATACAATAAACCTTTAACAATATATATATTATTATCAGGCATCATCTCAGCTATACAGCCTCGTTGTTTGCATTCAAAAATATGCATTAACATTTAAATGAGAGGCATTTAACCAAACCCATGTCTCGTAAAAAGTCGGTAATCCGACATTTCAAAATGCTATAACTCTAAAAGCAATTAATATATCTTTATTAAATTTTGCAGGCGTATTGATCTTGATACTATCAACAAATTTGGTAAGTTTTATAAAGATCCCATGCAAACTCTACGATTGACAGCCCATTGAAAATGGCACATAGCCAATATCGGTGCTATATAGCCATATTTCCGGCCTTATATCGCCAAAACCGGAAGTGCAATGTCACTGAAACTAATTGTAATCGGGTATCAACATATTCAACCAACCAACTCCAGAAAATTTCGTTAGGAAATATTGATTGGTTATGAATCTGCTCGCCTCCGACGGACACTCCCTTCAACCCACTTGTGGCTCAGTGCTTCCACTGATGTTTGCCACTGCGGATTAGATGCAAGAGCAGCCTCGCATTGGGAAGTGCTGGGACATTTCCTTGGAAATGTTTCCAACCACTCCTTCTGCTGCAGTTTGATCTTGGCATACCTCCATTGTTTTTGGACAGAGGGGGCCTGATGGGCTACCCCTAAAAGGGAGGTGATGTAGGCGCGAGACGGACATTTGCCATCAGCTGTGACAGGATAACGCTCACACACCTTCGCAAAGGAAGTGCTATGTGAGACATCACCCTCACAACCAACGGTGACTACGTCACGACTCTCAGAGACTGACTCAGAAACTGCATGGATCATGGAATGCATGAGCCGTGCAGCCGCCAAGACGTCTCCCACCGCAACCTCGGGATTCTTTGTGCTTTCCAAGAAAGCAACGACGAGAGCTTTCTCATCAGAGGAGAAACTACTTTTCTCCAACTGATTGACATAAGCCTGTCTTGCATCCTTGAGCAAGGATTACTCCTTCTCTGAGAGAGCCACCACCACAGTCTGATTCTCCACCAGAACACGAACCAGGTACCAAGACCCACGTGTTTCAACCTCCAACACATCTTGCAAACGAATTGCTTTGATGTATGTAGGCGGGAGACACTTGCCCACGGAGAGCATAGCCATCGCAAACCTACAAGCATAGTTGTAGGCTGGATTTTGGCAAGCTCTCGACTGGACCTTGGACGCCTCCTGAAGAGACGTTCTCACCTTTTCCTCTATAAGAGGGTTTGTGAGCACCTGCCAAGGCCCAGTCACTACACTAGCTGACTGACCTACACTAGCTGACGCAGCTGACGGACACGTAGCCGTATCCCCTTCCCTAGCCTCAACTGTCCTAGCCTGGCTGGGACCAGGTCCTACTTCTGAGCTGGTCTCAGAACCACTGTCTAGCCT
>CM067344.1:25531624-25536624 GCA_034190875.2 Urechis unicinctus
ATGGCGTTTTTAAACCATCACATATATTCCCATTCATCGATATCACCTCATTGATAAAAGCGACGTTGAATCTAGTACTTCATTTCATTTGGTCAGTTGACGTCCCAGTGATACTTGACATGCCTGTCAATGGAAATTCTGCTTATGGTGCTAGCAATGTTACCTAAACAGGAGCATATGCTGACATTAATCTGAAAATATATTGTTTGACACTGGCATAGAACCGATGATTTCAATAACAACTCAACCATATTGCATTAACATCATTACCATCAAATAGTTGTGACATATATCTATTGTCAATGCCAAACGCAAAACCAATGTCATCACTATTATAATGTAGTCAATAATCTATTCTCAATACCAAAAAGACGTAATATATTTTATGTGCTTTACTCTGAGACTCAATAACAGACCAACTAGCTAGTTTTATTTATGCAATATTTACCTTATCAGAGGGGTATGCTTGTTTTTTAACAGTACAGTGCTGGCTCGTTGGAGATGTGAATGCTGATGTTGTGGCCGTGACTGCACAATAGTTATGTACATGGGACGTGAGCGATATTTTAGCTTAGTCAAAGTTTATGTTCGTAAATGTGCAGCGACAGATTTGGTTTCTACACCATGAAGATGCATTGATATTTCAGTTTTCTGTTACATAAGTATTATTTACAGGTTTCAGATCGTATTTATATGTCTATTAGTAACTGTGATTAAGACATCTAAAGCACGAAGATCTGCTATGGTGAAATGTCTGTCTGCCACGTTTGCATATCTTCACTTTGACTTGAACAATGAATACATGCTTGTCCTGTATAGTCAAGAGCCTCCTGTTTACAAGTTACATTGTACTGGCACGACCGCGCCAACTATCATAATCCGACCAATATACCGTTTTAGAAATAACAACTGAAAATCACAAAGTCTATTTTAAATGTAGACGATATCATAAAAGGCTTTTGGTTAATGATGATGTTTGACTTAGATCGCTTACTTCATATTGCTGTAATGTAGGACTGCACTTTCGGTTATAGTTGTCACGGAATTGCTCACATATCATAGCCTGGGAAAGTAAGTACATAGGAACGGGTCGTTTTCACCAAACAAATTACCATATTACGTTCGTACGATCTGCGTTATAGATGTGTTCCATTTATGAATTGCTGCTCGTAATGCACATCATAAATAGTTCCTGAACAAAAGTGTACAGGCTTTAACTCGTCGTTTCCATTAGCATGCACTGAAATCACACCCAACCACAAGTATAATGACGATTATTCCACCGTATTATAACATGCCCGACTTGGGATACAAACCACTGTAATATATTCAAAGGGTGGATTCAATGGGACATTATAACAGATATATTCAAAGGATAACGGTAAGGAAGTCTCACATTATCAATTCTCAGTGTCTTTGTAATTGGTATAATGACTTCATTACAGCAGACCATTGGCTCATTGATTTGAAATATCACGACAGTGACAGCCACTGTCCAGTGAGTGCTTAGGAGCAGCATCGTTCAATAAAATGTGAGACCCTGTAGGACAGAATGAGAATTTACCACAGAATCCTATGGTTATCATGAATAAAAATCACAGCCAGACTGTTGTGACTTCCCTATATTGCTAATGTCAAGGCCTATCTGATTGTATTAGCATATTTAAAGTGGATTTCTCCATATTTATCCGACACAAATGACGAAGGAATTGTTACCCTTGAAATATCCTGAAGTACCAGCCTATAATAGTTATCCATGCACGCTAGGTAATGGCTTTGAAAACTGCATATATACGATGGTGATGGTGTTATTATGTAATGGAATATCGCTCTCAACAATAGACTGTCCATTTGCATTTACATGGCATAGTCGAAGCCAAAAAAGATTTTAAACCTGTCGAATTATTTCCGTCGCGAATAGTCGCGATTTTCTGTATTAGATGTTATAAATTAGTTATGCTCTGTCTGGAAGCAGGGGACAAACTATGCACTTTCTAAAGTTTGGAGCACATGATTCAGAAAGAATCGTTGATCGTTGATGTTTAGAACAACGCATACTCATAACAATCGCAATCAGAACTCTTCTCCCATGCCAGAGCTCAGAACATACCCAGTAGTATATATATATTTATACCTTTTTCCCGCTGGGCGAAAGCATGATATCACGATCTGCGCTGCTGAGCTGTTGAGAAGAATCCAGAGAACCAAATGGGACGCAATGAGGGGCAGTGAACCGACAATGTAAAATACCAACCAACGAAGGTGCTATGGTACACGAATTGTCACATACATTTTAATTTTGCCGTTTTGAAATGATGTTAAATGGTGATTAGGGTATTGGTTCTGGGTTTCCGGATTAATATCACGATACAAAGCATCGCTCCCATTCCTTATTGGATGTATATCCGGTGAATGCTCCATTGCCCCTATACCGGTACATACTGTTCATTCACTTCGGAATGCATAAGTTATTCGGATGGGTTGTTACAGACGTTCATGATTGCCATAGGAACCCTGGTTATAGCACATTGAAATAAAAAGTTCTTATATCAACTTTGAAGCTTGAATAACTTTGGATGTACGCTCATACTTGCTGTAACGAGACCAATATTCCCAAAATGGAAGTACATGAAACAAACAGTTGGGAAAAAAACGCTACTTGGCGTATTCAATCAACATCGTCCGAGAGAATCCCGCACAAAATGATTTCCAATTTATTAGCGCATCTACCTTGCTTAATTCACTGGCAAAAGAACCTACATGCTCACATTACGTTTCATGCGCAGTTAAAAGGCGGACTGTCTGTATAAAATGTCCACTGTTACTTGAGTAGGATGGAACTGTTACAGAGGTTAAAAACCTGTAAGCAAAGTCACTTTCAAAACTCAGCCATTGCCTCGTCTCATGCATGGCTGATTTTGTACGATTATGGGATATTTTCTAACGCCGCACATACATTATTTATGTAGTAATGCAAGAATAGCTCCAGAAAGGATCGTTCGTTACCGCATTGTCACAAATGTTGCACACAATGAACATGCTAAAAGTATCATTGCATTGAACAGATAAAATAAATCACTGATTACGAAACATTGAGGAGCAATGTGTAGGGAAGTCTTTTCTAAGTGTTAAAACACATGTCATGAACAAGACGGTGTACATAGGCCAGTATAACCCAGGCGATTGCTAATTCCGCACGTGTACTGCGTCTATTCATGCTTAGTAGGCGCTTAACCGGAGAATCATACGTCGCTCATTGGGCAATGCTTGAATAACTCTCAATGACATTAACTGCACAGTTGTATATAAATCAAACGATTAAATGCACTCCTTGAATGAATAGGCTGATCTTACCATGCGTAGAAACGTTGTTCAACGAAATATATTTTGTTGACGTGTGAGAGTTATGCTCTATGTGGCTGAATGACGTTATCAGATCAATTACCTACGCATCTGTTAAATATTAGCAATCTTTTCTCATCAATCAAAGTTTTACAGAGGCCATTGAAACAGCATATAATTTGGTCCTTGCACAACAAACCGTCATTTCATCATATGCATGATTTATGCTTGATATTCAATGATCTCCGAATATCACCACATAAAAGCAGGATATCAAGATCTGTTTTGAGCGGTTGAGAATATCCAGAGAACCAAATGAGTGCTATGGTTTATCAAGTTGCGACATAAATTTTAATTTCGCCGCTTGAAATGATGTTAAATGGTAAATAGGCTATGCCCTGAGTTTGATAAATAACATGATACAAAGCATCGCTTCCATTACCGTCACTCTTTAGGGTGTATATCTGGTGAATGTTCCATTGCTCCTGGTTAATTGTTCATAGAGAATTCAAGTCAAATCATCTAATTATTGAATATATTCGTTTCTCAGTAACTGAAGTAGTTTGATACAATATTCCCAAAATCGAGGTACAGGAAACAAACTTTTGGGAAAGAATGCTGCTTGTCATGTTAACCACATCGTTCGAGGGAATCCCGCACAAAATGATATCCAATTTATTAGCGCGTCGAGTTATTATGAATTTGCTGCGCCTTAAATAAGAGTACTCTTTTATAACAATCACGTTGATTAAACTGATAATGTGACCAAGTAATTACAAGTACCGCTTTGGAATGACAGGTGGAATAGAATGTATCAAGGGGAAATTGACACTGCCGTCTGTGTGCTTGTACATTCCGATAATTGCCCAGGCTATATATTAGGCGAATGGCCATAATGGATAGCTATCTCTTGTATTGGACATCAACGCTGTCATCCGAATACACTCACGCAAGCCGCTACGTCAGCAGACTTTCATATGATTGCATAGACTTAATGATACGACCAATTGGTCGGACCGAGCCGTATGCATCCCAGTGCTATCTGAATAATCTACAAGCAGTATTGCGGGAATATGGTACATGGCTCCAGACTAGTGACTAATTTGGAGGCATATCAAGAGAGTCACACGTAATCGACAGAGTGTTAAGACACATGTTATGAACAAGACGGGGTACATAGGCAAGTACAACCATGGCAATTGTTAATTCCTCACGTGTACAGTGGTGACTACTGCGGCTAATCATGCTTTGTAAGCGCTTTACCGGAGAATGATACGTCGTTCATTAGATAAAGCTTGAATGATTCTCAATGACATTAAGCGCAATGTTGAAAATTAATCTTAGATTGCATACACTCCTTGAATATCTGGATTAATAGTATGATCTAACCATGCGTAGATACTTTGTACAACGGAATGGAAATATATATTTAGTGAGAGTTATGTTCCATGAGGCTGAATGACGTTGTGAGATGTCTTCTCAATTATCTACACAACTGTTAAATATTAGCAATCATTTCTCATCAACCCAGGGGTTTCACAGAGGTCATTGAAACAGTGTATAATACGGTCCTGGCACAACAAAGCGTCACTTTATCATATGCATGATTCATGCATGATATTTAATCAACTCCGAATATTACCACATAAAAGCAGCAT
>CM067344.1:25541624-25557701 GCA_034190875.2 Urechis unicinctus
GATTTTAAACCTGTCGAATTATTTCCGTCGCGAATAGTCGCGATTTTCTGTATTAGATGTTATAAATTAGCTATGCTCTGTCTGGAAGCAGGGGACAAACTATGCACTTTCTAAAGTTTGGAGCACATGATTCAGAAAGAATCTTCGTTGATGTTTAGAATACACATACTCATATAACAATCGCAATCAGGGGTGAACTCTTCCCATGCCAGAGCTCAGAACATACCCAGTATATATATATATTTATACCTTTTCCCGCTGGGCGAAAGCATGATATCACGATCTGTGCTGAGCTGTTGAGAATATCCAGAGAACCAAATGGGACGCAATGAGGGGCAGTGAACCGACAGGATAGACCAACCGAAGGTGCTATGGTACAACGAATTGTCACATACATTTTAATTTTGCCGTTTGAAATGATGTTAAATGGTGATTAGGGTATGCTCTGGGTTTGATTAATATCACGATACAAAGCATCGCTCCCATTCCTTATTGGATGTATATCCGGTGAATGCTCCATTGCCCCTGCTTTATTGTTCATACAGAATTCAATTCAACTTTATTCGGTTTTACGATGAAGAGAAAAAGGAGATATAATCTGATTATTGAATATATTTGGACTAAGCAACTTGTGTAGTTAGAACCAATATTCCCAAAATGGAAGTACATGAAACAAACAGTTGGGAAAAAACGCTACTTGGCGTATTAATCACATCGTCCGAGAGAATCCCGCACAAAATGATTTCCAATTTATTAGCGCATCTAGTTTTTCACTGGCAAAAGAACTTACATGCTCACATTACGTTTCATGCGCAGTTAAAAGGCGGACTGTCTGTATAAAATGTCCACTGTTACTTGAGTAGGATGGAATTGTTAAAGAGGTGGAAAAACCTGTAAGCAAAGTCACTTTCAAAACTCAGCCATTGTCTCGTCTCATGCATGGCTGATTTTGTACGATTATGGGATATTTTCTAACGCCGCACATACATTATTTATGTAGTAATGCAAGAATAGCTCCAGAAAGGATCGTTCGTTACCGCATTGTCACAAATGTTGCACACAATGAACATGCTAAAAGTATCATTGCATTGAACAGATAAAATAAATCACTGATTACGAAACATTGAGGAGCAATGTGAAGGGAAGTCTTTTCTAAGTGTTAGAACACATGAACAAGACGGTGTACATAGACCAGTATAACCCAGGCGATTGCTAATTCCGCACGTGTACTGCGTCTATTCATGCTTAGTAGGCGCTTAACCGGAGAATGATACGTCGCTCATTGGGCAATGCTTGAATAACTCTCAATGACATTAACTGCACAGTTGTATATAAATCAAACGATTAAATGCACTTCTTGAATAAATAGGCTGATCTTACCATGCGTAGAAACGTTGTTCAACGAAATAAATTATTTTGACGTGTGAGAGTTATGCTCTATGTGGCTGAATGACGTTATCAGATCAATTACCTATGCATCTGTTAGATATTAGCAATCATTTCTCATCAATCAAGGTTTTACAGAGGCCATTGAAACAGCATATAATTTGGTCCTTGCACAACAAACCGTCATTTCATCATATGCATGATTTATGCTTGATATTTAATGATCTCCGAATATCACCACATAAAAGCAGGATATCAAGATCTGTTTTGAGCGGTTGAGAATATCCAGAGAACCGAATGAGTGCTACAGTTTATCGAATTGTCACATAAATTTTAATTTCGTCGCTTGAAATGATGTTAAATGGTAATCAGGCTATGCCCTGAGTTTGATAAATAACATGATACAAAGCATCGCTTCCATTACCGTCACTCTTTAGGGTATATATCTGGTGAATGTTCCATTGCTCCTGGTTAATTGTCCACAGAGAATTCAAGTCAAATCATCTAATTATTGAATATATTCGTTTCTCAGTAACTGAAGTAGTTTGATACAATATTCCCAAAATCGAGGTACAGGAAACAAACTTTTGGGAAAGAATGCTGCTTGTCATGTTAACCACATCGTTCGAGGGAATCCCGCACAAAATGATATCAATTTATTAGCGCGTTGAGTTATTATGAATTTTCTGCGCCTTAAATAAGAGTACTCTTTTATCACAATCACGTTAATTAAACTGATAATGTGACCAAGTAATTACAAGTACCGCTTTGGAATGACAGGTGGAATAGAATGTATCAAGGGGAAATTGACACTGCCGTCTGTCTGCTTGTACATTCCGATAATTGCCCAGGCTATATATTAGGCAAATGGCCATAATGGATAGCTATCTCTTGTATTGGACATCAACGCTGTCATCCGAATACACTCACGCAAGCCGCTACGTCAGCAGACTTTCATATGATTGCATAGACTTAATGATACGACCAATTGGTCGGACCGAGCCGTATGCATCCCAGTGCTATCTGAATAATCTACAAGCAGTATTGCGGGAATATGGTACATGGCTCCAGACTAGTGACTAATTTGGATGCATATCAAGAGTCACACGTAATCGACAGCAGTTTTCATGCTGATTCAATAAGCACTTTAGGCGTAGCAAATAAAGAGGGATGTGACCAATTACATAACCCGGCGGTGGTACGTTAATAATCCAGGGTTAATGGCGGTCGCTTTCTGAATACAATTTGAATGAAAGTGATCCTTGGTTTACGCCAATGTCAAATACGGCCACCTGCACGTTATTCCTATCTACCCCGTAACCAGGGGTAATGCGGACAGGACCGTTGATGGTGTTAAGGCATTAAGCAGGGTGCTGCGCATTAATTAAAACCCCAGGACACCCATACTCAGGAACACATACATATATATATGTATATATATATATATATATAGATATATATATATATATATATATATATATATATATATATATATATATATATATATATATATATATATATATATATATATATATATATATATATATATATATATATATATATATATATATATATATATATATATATATATATATATATATATATATATATATATATATATATATATATATATATATATATATATGTGTGTGTGTGTGTGTGTGTGTGTCTATATATCTATACATATATATATAGAATGAATCACTGTTAGATTTAGCTTATCAGCATGGGGTTGCATATCGGGTAAATAGGGACGACATTGCAGTAAAACGTGACCGAGCCTTGCAAATATGTCTGCATTTGGTTCAAGACCTAACAAATGTGTGGACCAATGTTGGGAAGTCTTTTCTAAGTGTTAAGACACATGTTATGAACAAGACGGGGTAGATAGGCAAGTACAACCATGGCAATTGTTAATTCCTCACGTGTACAGTGGTGACTACTGCGGCTAACCATGCTTTGTAAGCGCTTTACCGGAGAATGATACGTCGTTCATTAGATAAAGCTTGAATGATTCTCAATGACATTAAGCGCAATGTTGAAAATTAATCTTAGATTGCATACACTCCTTGAATATCTGGATTAATAGTATGATCTAACCATGCGTAGATACTTTGTACAACGGAATGGAAATATATATTTAGTGAGAGTTATGTTCCATGAGGCTGAATGACGTTGTGAGATGTCTTCTCAATTATCTAAACAACTGTTAAATATTATCAATCATTTCTCATCAAACCCAGGGGTTTCACAGAGGTCATTGAAACAGTGTATAATACGGTCCTGGTGGCACAACAAAGCGTCACTTTATCATATGCATGATTCATGCAAGATATTTAATCAACTCCGAATATTACCACATAAAAGCAGCATATCGAGATATGTTTTGAGCTGTTGCGAATATCCAGAGAACCCCATGGGACGCAATGAAGGGCAGTGAACCGACAGGAGCGGCCAACCGAGGGTGCTATCGTTCATCGAATTGTCACATATTTTATTTCGCTGTTTGAAATTATGCCAAATGATGATTAGACTATGCCCTGAGTTTGATGAATAACATGACACAAAGCATCGCTCCGATTGCCGTCACTCTCTATGAATGTATATCCGGTGAATATTCCAAAGCTCCTGCTTTATTGTTCATAGAGAATTCAACTTCTTTCGGTTTTACGATGGAGAAAAAAAGGCGAAATAATCTGATTATTGAATATATTTGGACTTTCATCGTTTCTCAGCAACTGAAGTAGTATGATCAAATCTTCCCACAAATGGAGGTACAGGAAACAAACTGTTGGAAAAGAATGCATATTAATCACATCGTTCGAGGGAATCCCGCACAAAATGATATCCAATCTATTAGCGCGTCGAGTTATTGTGAATTTGCTGCGCCTACAATAACAGTACTCTTAAATCACAATTACGTTAGTTTAACTGATAATGTGACCAAGTAATTGCAAGGCGAAGTTAACCAAGCACCGCTCTGGAATGATAGGTGAAGCAGTACGTATCAAGCGGAAATTGACACTGGCGTCTGTCTGCTTGTACATTCTGATAATTGCCCGGGCTACATATTAGGCGAATGGCAATAATGGATAGCTATCTCTTGTATTCAACATCAAATCTGTGATCAGAATACACTCATGCAACAGGCTACGTTGGCTGACTTTCATATAACGGCATAGACTTAATGATGCGATCAATTGGTCGGACCCAGCCGCAGGAACCCCAATGCTGCCTCAGTAATCTAAAAGCAATATTATTATCAGGAAAATGGTGCATGACTCCAGTCTATTGACTTACTTGGATTCATATAAAACGTCACTCGATAAACCGCCCTCAAGTGCGTATGCACAATCGACAACAGTGTGTGTGCTGACTCGATAAGCACTTGAGGCGTAGAAAAGTAAAGAGGGGTATGACCAATTTCCCAATCTGGCGATGGTACGTAAATAAGCCCTGGTTTATATCTATGTCAAATACGGCCATCTGCAAGGTATTCGTATCTACCCTGTAACCATGAGTAATGCGGACAGGACCGTTAAAAGAGTTAAGGCATTGAGCAGGCACCACACACAATATCACGGACAAACACACACACACACACACACACACACACACACACACACACACACACACACACACACACACACACACACACACATATATATAGAGAGATATATATATATATATATATAGATATATAGATATATAGATAGATATAGATATATAAGATAGATAATATAGGGACATATCTAGAGATATATAGAGAGATATATATAGATATATATATATATATATATATATATATATATATCCATACATCCCATCTATCCATAGATATATATATATATATATATATATATATATAGAGAGAGAATATATATATATATTGATATGTATATATATGTTATATCTATATATATATATATCTATATATATATATATATATATATATATATACACACACACACATATATATATATATATATATATATATATATATATATATATATATATATATATATATATATATATATATATATATATATATATATATATATATATATCTCTATATATATATATATATATATCTATATCTATATAAATACCGTATTGATTTTCATCGGTCGTTAGGAATTAAACGGAAGGGCAGCAACTATTTAAACTCCACGTTTTGCTGTAAGATAAGTCTTTTGGTGTAACATCTTATTAGATGTGTATAGGTATATTTACGTATTTACGGTGTTGGCTTGCACACGAGCACTTACGGCCTGGTTAAGTGTAAACAGTACATTGTAACCTGGTTATCTGTGTAATTCAATATAGAATATATGTTCGGCTAATGCAAACTATTAGTTTACATTGTTATTGTTGCGTGGGATGAAGCAGAAAATTGTCAACCAGCATCTGATCAAGAATGCACCCATTCAGACTAATCTACTGTATCTCACGTTCAAACATATTTTCAAACAATCTCTGGCCAGCGATGTCACTCTCAATATCTGATCGTTTCCAGCGGTTCCATGACTATGTCGAACAACATGATAGATGAACCCAACATGGCAAATGGTATCCGCAAGCATATTGTGATGCACAAAATAAATAATTCGCTTCATTTAGAATTATGTTTGTGAAAAAACGATTTTTACAACCTAACCGATTTGTCTGCTGTTCGGCCAGTGTATTGCAGCCCAATGCATAATAGTTCGTTGTAAAGCGAAGCTATAAGGTTACCGATAAGGTGTTATCATGATTTCAAATTTGATATATAGAAGATATAAAAGATGTGTAACAATAAACATATATAAGCATAAGCCAGGTGTGACTGCTAATGGTTCAATCAATAGCTATAATTTAAGATGTTCATTGATCAGCTGAGCAGCTGGTGGTTAGTGCGTTGCAACTTGCTTGACTTGGAGGTTCTGAATGCTCTCACTCTGCTGAGTACATGCAATATTAATATGGTTTATCCTCAGATCGCGCCCTTCGGCCGTCATTCACTGGTTGAAAGGCAAGGCCAACGGCGATCATCACGTAGCTCCCTCGTTCTGCGTGATATAATCCAGCTCTCGTTGTCTCCGTTGGCGTGAGAACAAGGCCACAGCATAGTCATTTACTGTTCAAGCCTGTTCCATGGAGACCTTAGTCTGGCCTTCAGTGAATAAATTATCTCTTAGCTATGTTCTTATGAACGCCACCGGGCTATAGAGCTATTGAATCCAGACCGTTCATTAGCTCGATGCATAATCTGGCAGGTTTAGAACCAATTCAACAGACATGTGCACATATGAACATTAACAGGTCAATCAGTGTAATCTGTGTATATATATATAATATTGCCCGCCAGAAACGACGCTGTTTTTCTGGGACTTTTCATTGACTTCTTGCATTATAAACCTGCTTTTTTATGTTCCCTTAACGTGACACTGCATTGAATTGCACAAATCATGGGGCTTAACACGTTTCGGTATAATGGCAAGATAACATGTATGAGTCATTCTTACTGCATTAATTTCTCCTATGAATGGTTTGTGCATTCATTAATGGCGCCGTGGTTCACCACTGTCAATAATTCATGCGGCTTCTGGCTCTTAAATGGCGTTTTTAAACCATCACATATATTCCCATTCATCGATATCACCTCATTGATAAAAGCGACGTTAAACCTAGTACTTCATTTCATTTGGTCAGTTGACGTCCCAGTGATACTTGACATGCCTGTCAATGGAAATTCTGCTTATGGTGCTAGCAATGTTACCTAAACAGGAGCATATGCTGACATTAATCTGAACATATATTGTTCGGCACTGGCATAGAACCGATGATTTCAATAACAACTCAACCATATTGCATTAACATCATTACCATCCAATAGTTGTGACATATCTCTATTGTCAATGCCAAACGCAAAACCAATGTCATCACTATGATAATGTAGTCAATAATCCATTCTCAATACCAAAAAGACGTAATATATTTTATGTGCTTTACTCTGAGACTCAATAACAAACCAAACAGGTTAGTTATATTTATGCAATATTAACCTTATCAGAGGGGTATGCTTGTTTTTTAACAGTACAGTGCTGGCTCGTTGGAGATGTGAATGCTGATGCTGTGGCCGAGACTGCACAATAGTTATGTACATAGGACGTGAGCGATATTTTAGTTTAGTTTATGTTCGTGAATGTGCAGCGACAGATTTGGTTTCTACACCATGTAGATGCATTGATATTTCAGTTTTCTGTTACATAAGTATTATTTACAGGTTTCAGATCGAATTTATTTGTCTATTAGTAACTGTGATTAAGACATCTAAAGCACGAAGATCTGCTATGGTGAAATGTCTGTCAGCCACGTTTGCATATCTGCACTTTGACTTGAACAATGAATACATGCTCGTCCTCTATAGTCAAGAGCCTCCTGTTTACAAGTTACATTGTACTGGCACGTCCGCGCCAACTATCATAATCCGACCACTATACCGTTTTAGAAATAACAACTGAAGATCGAAAGGTCCATTTTAAATGTAGACGTTATCATAAAAGGCTTTTGGTTAATGATGATGTTTGACTTAGATCGCTTACTTCATATTACTGTAATGTACGACTGCACTTTCGGTTATAGTTGTCACGGAATTGCTCACATATCATAGCCTGGGAACGTAAGTACATAGGAACGGGTCGTTTTCATAGTTCCAAACAAATTACCATATTACGTTCGTACGTATAATGACGATTATTTCCACCGTATTTATGGGACATTATATTCAACGGATGGAGATATATTCAAAGTATAACGGTAAGGAAGTCTCACATTATCAATTCTCAGTGTCTTTGTAATTGGTATAATGACTTCATTACAGCAGACCATTGGCTCATTGATTTGAAACTGTCCAGTGAGTGCTTAGGAGCAGCATCGTTCAATAAAATGTGAGACCCTGTAGGACAGAATGAGAATTTACCACAGAATCCTATGGTTATCATGAATAAAAATCACAGCCAGACTGTTGTGACTTCCCTATATTGCTAATGTCAAGGTCTTTCTGATTGTTCTAGCATAGTTAAAGTGGATTTCTCCATATTTATCAGACACAAATAGCAAAGGAATTGTTACCCTTGAAATATCCTGAAGTAACAGCCAATAATAGTTATCCATGCGCGCTAGGTAATGGCTTTGAAAACTGCATATATACGATGGTGATGGTGTTATTATGTAATGGAATATCGCTCTCAACTGTCCATTTGCATTTACATGGCATAGTCGAAGCCAAATAGCTTTTCAAATTGTCGAATTATTTCCGTCGCGAATAGTCGCGATTTTCTGTATTAGATCTTATAAATTAGCTATGCTCTGTCTGGAAGCAGGGGACAAACTATGCACTTTCTAAAGTTTGGAGCACATGATTCAGAAAGAATCTTCATTGATGTTTAGAATACACATACTCATATAACAATCGCAATCAGGGGTGAACTCTTCCCATGCCAGAGCTCAGAACATATTTATACCTTTTCCCGCTGGGCGAAAGCAACAATGTTTGCCACTGGGATATACACCTGTACATAAAAATCCCAGTACTGTGTCTCCCATAATTGCACTCACAAGACAAATGGCTGGCAATCCGAGAAAACATAATGGTAATACGCATAATGTACTATCTGCTGCACACTTACTCAAAGCAATATATTAATATGTCAATAGTTGCACACAACGGATATGGAAATTGTTTGCTTATCCAAACGTAAACAGCATTCGTCGAACATGTTCGTGGTATCAGTCTCATAATCAGTTTATGTACTTGTTTGACATCCGTGATGGCAGTAACGTCAAGTGGACATTAGTCTGGGTGACCATATGGCGATAGATTATAGGAGCCAATCAAAGATTGTAATCTTGCTATCATTTCGGGAGTTACCATGTGACTAAAAAGCCTTGCGTGATATCGATAGGCAGTTGATGAGGTAGAAGGGACTTATCTTATTAAAGTTGAAGTTTGATTTTGGTTATACATCCTCATCTTACCTTAAGAGATCAAGCATGCACTTTGTAACCTCTCCGTGGGAAAAACTTCACGCGACAAGCTCTCTCGCTCGACATCGAATGCAAAGATGTGGAGGTAGAGCTCAAATTTAATTTTAACTGCAAAATAAAATTCTCGTTCAATTTGTAATTCGACTGCAATATCGAGTTTTTAGTGGAAGTTTCCACAGATGCAGGCGCCAATTTACCTTCTGCTAGTGCGAGTTCATTTTTTACATGCGATGAATGTTAAGGCAATACAAGAGCAAAGACGAAATACCCGGTCATTTTTATTTCATAAATCCAGTCATTTTTTCCATATAACCATGATTTGTGATTAAAAAATATAAATATCTTATATATATATACTATAATATATATATATAATATATTTATATATATTATACAGGTTAATATATATATATATTTTTGAAATGATTTTTGTTTTGAGGTTGGATTCACTGAAGTTGTATTAATTTAAGCAATCATTTTGAATCACTCCGGATTTAAGCAATATTTTGAAATTCCGGACCTTATTTTGAAATTTGTATATTTTTACCTTGCAACCAATTTGTCGCTTGATTAAAAACACATTCTTCCCTATTTATTTCGAATATGCTCGTACATACTATGAACAACTTGCCAAATCAATGTTTGGCCACACTGTGAACAAATTTTAACAACATCTTGCAACTTTCCACAAATTTTGAAGAATACATATTTTCATCGCACGCTGCCACAATTTGTCAAGCTTGGCTTTGTCAGCAATTTGCGTATGTTGAGATAGCTTAATAACCATCGGCGGCGTATTTCAAAGGTTAGTCAGCGCATTCTTATGGTATTCCAAATCGATTATTGATATCAATGATAGCGCTTAATTATTTTACTTTTGACTTATTGATTTGCGAACTGTATGAATGTCCATGACAAATTAAAATATAACAGACAACAGAGTGTATTTATGCTGCTCATTCCATGTGCTCCAGGCAGCACATGTTGAAATATAGTCGCGTCTCTACGAGCATATGTAGTATGTAACAATATGGTTATTGTTTTGCATGACCATTAATTTTTGAACCGCCTTTTTTAACCAAAATATATATATTCCCTCTCACTAAAATATTAATAAAAATTAACGTAATTTGACAGCAGCAAATTATCATTGGACTATGAAAACATAAGTTAAAAATGATTTGTCATCGCCATGATTTGTTTTGGGCAAAAAACCCAAAATGGTGGTATATATGGATATTGTACAAAATGGTAGCTATTGTAAGTATATGTATATATATATATATAATATATATATATATATATATATATATATATATATAGATATATATATATATATATATATATATAGATATATATATATATATATATATATATATATATATATATATATATATATACACACACATATATATATATATATATATATATATATATATATATATATATATATATATATATATATATATATATATATATATATGTATATATATATACAATAATATATGCAGAGATATACATACTGTCACGAATGTTCATGTGTTAAACTTTGGGTTGTAGTTGTTTTAAGCAAATGAAGATACTCTGATGACGACGATTAACGGACGCACAATTGTTGTTTTGGATGGCACTTTCACTTGATCCAAGCTGCTCCACAGCACGAAAAAAATTTATACCGTGTGTGCAGTTAACTGGAAAGGCAGGATTATATCGTTACCTCCGCATCTGTTAGATATAAGCAATCATTCTCGTCGCATATAATTCGGTCTTTGCACAACAAAGCATAACTTTGCATATCAAATGCATGATTTATTTATGATATTTAATCGTCTCCGAATATTACCATGTAAAAGCAGGGTATCAAGATCTGTGCTGAGCTGTTGAGAATATCCAGAAAACCAAATGGGACGGAATGAGAGGCAGTGAACCGACAGGATAGGCCAACCGAAGGTGCTATGGTACATCGAATTGTCACATACATTTTAATTTCGCCGTTTGAAATGATGTTAAATGGTGATTAGGGTATGCTCTGGGTTTGATTAATATCACGATACAAAGCATCGCTCCCATTCCTTATTGGATGTATATCCGGTGAATGCTCCATTGCACCTGCTTTATTGTTCATACAGAATTCAATTCAACTTTTTTCGGTTTTTCGATGAAGAGAAAAAGGAGAAATAATCTGATTATTGAATATATTTGGACTAAGCCACTTGCGTAGTTAGAACCAATATTTCCAAAATGGAAGTACATGAAACAAACAGTTGGGAAAGAACGCTACTTGGCGTATTAATCACATCGTCCAAGAGAATCCCGCACAAAATGATTTCCAATTTATTAGCGCATCGAGTTTTTTGTGAATTTGCTGCGCCTACAATAAGAGTACTCTTTTATCACAATCACGTTTTTTAAACTGATAACGTGACCAAGTAATTGCAATACGCAATTAACCAAGCACCGCTTTGAAATGATAGGTGGAGCAGTATGTATCAGGCGCAAATTGTTACTGCCGTCTGTCTGCTTGAGCATTCAGATAATTGCCCAGGCTATATATTAGGCGAATGGCAATAATGGATAGCTATCTCTTGTATTGGACATCAACTCTGTGATCAGAATACACTCACGTTACAGGCCACGTTCATATGACAGGATGGACTTAATGATACGACCAATTGGTCGGACCGATCCGACCGACCAACCAACCCAGTGATACCTCAATAATCTAAAAGCAATATTGTAGCATCAGATAAATGGTGCATGGCTCCAGACTATTGACAAACTAGAATGAATATAAAAGGTCACTCGATAAACCGCCCTCTGGTGCTTATGGGCAATTGTCAGAAGTGTTATTGAGGCGTAGAAAAATGAAGAGGGGTCAGACCAATTTCACAACCTGGCGATGGTATGTAAATATGCCAGGGTTAATGGCGGTCGCTTTCTGAATATAAAAAATATTTGAACGTATTTGGTCCTTGGTTTATATCAATGTCAAATAATGCCATCTGCAGGATATTCCTATCTACCACGCAACCAGGAGTACTGCGTATTAAAAACACATAAACACGCACATTCAAGGACAAACACACACGCATAAATGTACAACTAGCATTCACACTTTGCGTTTGAGCACGTTGATATCGACACAAAGTTTATCTACGGACACTCGTCGTTTTTGTGTAAGTGTTATTAATCGCTGTCCGTGTGGTACTTCGGTGAATGTGCTATGATCATAGTGTAACTGGATCATTGTGTAACGTCCTGTTGCAACGGACCACCAAGTGCAGCATATTTTGCAAGCGTACAAACTGTTGAACTTATCTCTATCAGGCGTAAGTAAAATAGCGATGACATATCACTGTTGGGCCTCCAGCCTTACGTGTATCCATATATTATTGTGCAGGGATGCATACCCTTTGACTTACCGCTAGTGTTTAATTAATGAGTATGAAACTAATCATTAAAGGTTCGTCCAACTTTTCCTTGTATACAATTACCCAAATATACTCTGTAAATGGCTTATCGTTGCTGCCATGTCGAGCACTGGGTACAGCTTTGCTTAAATGTCACACGAGTGTTTCTAGAGAAATTCTGCAATAAGTCTGATTAGCTGTACGTAGTAATGAAACTAACATGTCATGATGATCTACCATTGTATATTATTCAGTGCCATGGGACAATTTAATTCAAACAGAAGAAGATTTAATACAGCGTGATCATACCTATGGATGAAGCTTTTATGCCAGACGTTCATTCTGCATCCGCTGATAGCAGTCGATTTGTCAACCTGCATAAGGGGGTGGGTAATTGATTGAATGCTACTTTTTATAGGCTTTTACCTTTACTCGATCTCATCCCTTATAACGAGGAGCGCAAGGTATGTAGGGTTGAATTACAGTTTAGTTAAATAGATATATAACTTTAGTGGAAGGAAAAAATCCTCTCCCCTAACTGGCGACACAAGTCGAACTTCGGTCGAAATGTTTTTTGATATTCACGGACTAAACAAAATTACAGCATACAATTTGAATCAAAACACATATATATTATGTTCTTGATTCCTTGGAAGAGTGGAGCAATCATAATCAGGTATATCAGCCACCTTTAGTGGGCAATACACCAAGCTACTTGCAAAAATTAAGAATCGTCTCTTCCGTATTTGCTAAAATAGTATGTGATAATTTTGCCCTACTCAATTAGCTTGGATATTGCTGCAAACACATGGAATATTTATAGTGCATCACGAGATGTACATTTGTAACCGCAAGTCGTTTAATATAGAATGTTTCCCTCATCAAGTAACAAAGCAACACATAATTCAAAGATCTGCAATTAGTCATTTGACTTACACAAAAAAGAGAGAATAATGACGATTATATACTCACCGTTAGCAATTAAGCAGGGAATAAACGTCAATACGATCTAATTAGCCGTCATCATATAGAATATAAATATATATATATATATATATATATACATATATATATATATATATATATATATATATATATATATATATATATATATATATATATATATACTATATATATATACATGTATATAGAAAGTATATATATAGCTATATATATATATACATATATATACATACTTATACATACATATATGTATATATATATATATATATATATATATGTATATATATATACATATATATATATATATATATATATATATATATATATATATATATATTATATATATATATATATATATATATATATATATATATATATATATATATATATATATATATATATATATATATATATATATATATATATATATATATATATATATATACGTGCCCACGTGCCTCTGGCAGTACGTGAGTGATTCCTATATACAGATATCTGGTTGCATTGACCCCACGTACCTATTAAATCCCAACGTAGTCGTCAATCCACAACGTCCGAAATCCATCGGATTACGTAAGCAGTGAGTTCAAGAGACGGCATACAAATCCTTCAAACAGTAATTCGGTAAGTGGATGGGACATAGTTGTTTTAAAATAAACGCTGCATTATCGTAATCATTAACTTTAGAAACTGTGGCTTTGCAATGCGTTTGTGTTGATTTGCAAATGCACAACATGTAAACTCTATTTTTATTTCTAGACAATGATGTACCGCAGATACCTGCAATGTTATCCATCAGAACATAATTTGTCGATCATTCCCCACTTTATGCTATTGTATGTGTACGATAATTTTATAACAATGTATTTCATTTTCTGTTGTGCACATGTACAGTACCGTCTTTATTATTAGTATAACGACGTCATTCAATACAGCAGACCATTGGCTCATTGATTTGCAATATCACGGCAGTGACAGCTACTACCCAGTGAGTGCTTAGGAGCTCCATTATTCGATAAACTGCGCAACCTTTTAAGGACAGAATGAGAATTGAACACAGAATCCCAAGGTTATCATGAATAACAATCACAGCAAGACTGTTGTGACTTCCCAATAATGGTAATGTCAAGACCTATCTATTTGTGCTAGCATTGTTAAAGTGGATTCCTCTTTATTTATCAGACACCAAGTGCAAAAGAATTGTTACCCTTGATATATCCCGAAGAAAAAGCCCATAATAGCTATCCATGCATGCTGGGTAAAGGCTTTGAAAACTGCACATATACGAAGGTGATGGTTTCAATATGTAATGGAATATCTTTCTCAACAATAGACCGTCTTTTTGGTATTTCCTATTCGAAGCCAAATAGCTTTTGAAATTGTCGAATTATTTCCGTTGCGAATAGTCGCGATCTTCTGAATAAGAATCTTACAAATGAGCTTCTCCACCCTTGTGGCATGCAGTGTAATTTTGTATACATTCTAGTCATTGGTCATGACAGTGTTGTAAACGTGGGACATTGTCGGGTGTTATATGGGTGTATACTCGAGGCTCAATCCAAATACTACACATGACTCACATTGCGATGTCTCGGAATCACTTTCGATCGTGTTGGCATGCCCTTATTACTGCCTTCAGTGAGAGTCTGTTGGTGAACTTGTTATAGGTATCTACATTGATGATGAGTTTATTGATGATGAAGATGATAATGATGATGATGGATGATGATGATGATGATGATGATGATGATGATGATGATGATGATGATGGTGGTGGTGGTGGTGGATTGTGGTCAATGGGATTACTGCGCTGAGGGTAATTTCCATTGAAGAATATTGCAAAGAATGGACTGTGACCAATTGTAGTTCATTGGACTAGGGCCATTTCAATGTAAAATAGGTCCATCTCATCATCTTGTACCTGATACAACACGCATAGCAATCAACACGATTGATGGGCATTAATGATGGAACAATGTGACTTCAAGGCAGAGGATATTTAATCAAACTTTGGTTTCAGATTCCGGATGCCACGAGTGAAGTGCACTGGAACCTCGAGTGCAGCGTAGTTGATCCCGCACATCATATGCATCCCGAATTCTGAAACAAACATTCTCTACCGACACCTCGTGTCACTTCCTGCATAAGTTACTCGCAACGGGTGGGTTGTTACAGACGTTGATACATGATGCCATATGAACACTGTTAAAGCAGCACAGTAATACCAAGTTCTTATATCAACTTTCAAAGCTCGAAAACGTTTGCCATGTACGACTCATAATTGCTATGA
>CM067344.1:25557801-25582660 GCA_034190875.2 Urechis unicinctus
AAAGGCATTATAAATTATCAATCATGACAGAGTCACTGACAGTTATTGGCTGTACAAGTTTATTTTAAGATCTGGATGAGCAGTCTGTGAGCAGTAGGAGAACAATTGCAGGAAATGCAGTGGGAGCGATCGATAGACAGAAAGAGAGAGATCGAGAGAGAGAGAGAGAGAGAGAGAGAGAGAGAGAGAGAGAGAGAGAGAAGAAAGAGAGAAAGAGAGCAGTAAGCAAGAGATAGTACACAACATCAGTTAAGCATATTGGATATTCTATTGCGAATAAACACGGAAGCGAAAGAGGACAGTAGCATCTAAAATCTGTCGAAATTAAATCAATTTTACTACAGAGAGCTCAGCGTTAACAGGGAAAACTGCATCGGATTCTATCCGATAGTGGCCACGGACGTCATTCTGAAAGAATAAGGTCTGAATGATTTTGTCAACACTAGTCGACGACAGTCAGCGGCACTAGCCAATAAGAAGACTAATATGTATTCATGATTTAGTTTGTGGGTTTAATCTGTCGACAAAAATAGCATTTAGATAAAGAAGTGTATTAACACATTTGGTTGGAGAATATTTGGAAAACTTTTACTGATTTATTTTTGTTATTTGCAGTCAGAGAAACCCCACATAAATTACCTCACATGTAGAAGAGTAAGAAAAAATATAGTGTACACCTCTACTTAACGGCCAGTTGCAACCGACCGTAGGTAACGGCACAGCGCACTCGTAGCGGTCTAGCAGAGCCCTACTAATTAACATATGGTGGCAGGGAGGATTTTCATTTCGTAAAGTTACCTAACCGTCCCGAGACCAAACATTATAGGTTTTTGTTTCAGTCACATTTATTACAAATCGTTCAAAGTTGAGACGAAAAGTATTGGCATTTGATTGTGTTCATCATATCATTGCAGCGTTAAAGTATTCATAAAGCCAACCAAAGTTACTTGAATGAGAATGCATATGCAAAACGTGTGCTTTATCATAATACACATAATCAAACATTTGAATAAATTAAGTCAATATGAAGCAAGAGATAATTCAAACAAACACAGTCGAGTAAATAAACTGTATTGCAATATGATATATACCACTACGACGCCACATTAGCGCTCAATGCAATAATTATTTTTCATGTCACTAGAGAAATATATTAAGTGTATATCGCAATCGTTTTGGTGCTTGTTATAATTGAAAGCTGTGACATAATTCGGATCACTGTCAGTCAGAATTAATGACATTATTATTTTACGTTATGTAAAAGGTACTCAGTCCAGTCTTATGGTATTATTGGTACAAATGTTGGTTAGAATTTTGCCTCATTTGCAAAACACAATCATTTCTGAAGTGACCTTTATGGTACAATAATGATAATGCTCTGAGACCCATCGTGTGTTATATATTGTACATAGTATTGCTGAAGGGTTTATTTCGAAGTTTGGGAGATTATGAGGTTGTAAAGGTGTCAATTCACGAATGCTTTCTGCTGTGCATTATGATATTTGCTATAAAGCTAAAAGAACATAATTAAGGTTACTTTGCTAATGCACAGATTAAGCACGATCTATTCCCTGTTGTAACGCTAGGCCGTCTCCGCGAATGATGTAACATTGTACCTGGAATGTTGCGTGAAGTGCTTGTTTCACCCAACGATATAATGTGACCTGTATAGATGCTTACGTATAATAAGTAAAAGCGATCCTTGGTATTAATTATGTACTGCAACTTATACAGCGGATCACAATTTATGCTGGCTAACAAGTTGAGACTATGATTTTGTCGGATATATTCTTGCCGCATTCTTTACAGAACACATTCACCACACGGATACCAGAATAAATGCTTGTATGTCGATCACGCACACTTTATGACATGTATACCAATCTTTCGGCAGCAACATTTGCAAAAATGCAGCAGCCAATATTACCAATTCTATACTTGCCTTAAAACATGCACCTGCAGAGCGAATTTTATCCTTTATCAACATAATTAATGTAGGATTATTTTACGATTCTAGAGTGGCATTCAGCAAAAACATTGAGAGAGAGAGATAGTGAGCGGCGACTTATCGCCTTAATACATTGACCTACCTGACCAGATGAGTGCCCACAAAGAAGATAAATAGAAACCACCCGTCACTCATGAAGAGGCAATGCAATGTGTATTTTCATTCCATATTAAGCATTATGTTCGGTATTGGTATGCAGCTGAGTAGCAAAGCCAACATCAATTGCATTTATTGGGGATGGTTATCGCCATCCCTTTTAAGAATTACCTAGTATTGAATTGATCCTACTCAGCATGGCCCCGTAGCGTAACTGTGATACAAACATGGCTATACTTAGTTTCAACGTATTGTTCATGCTGAGCAGTATATGGACCGCTTGCGTATTTCTGAATTGACATAACTGTTTTTATGAGGTTTGACAGTAGCGTTTGTGTTTTATTGTATAAAACACTATGCTCCTTCTAGCTCTCTGCATGACAGCCTGCGCCGCCTCTAATGCATAAATTGCAAGCGCACGTTTTTGATGATAACTTGTCTATCATTCAGCTTTATATCTAGCAAGTAAAACCCACTTGCAGAAGTAGAGGTTTTGGGATACATTAATTTAATATAATTGTGTCCCAGCAGGTCCGTGATCAAAGATATTTCCTTGGTAGCCATGCAAGAATCATCAGCGATATTTATAAATTTCTCAATGTACATGTCTTAAGGTTATCGAGAAAAAAAGCAATTATTCTTACTTCCTTTCATTACGGATTATCAGTCAAAATGACGGCCTCGTTACTAAGGCAGTCACTACACTGAATGGTTAATAATTGGTGCAAGGGTTTTGTAAATCTAAGCTATAACGGAAACCGCATTGTTAATTATTTCACTTCGCATAGCACTTTTCCATATGAGCCAAGCTACTGCTTTTATTTTTTGTATTAATATAAACACAGCACGACCAGCAGGCTCACTGTTACATCTATAAAATCCATCGTGTTTATGATATTGCGTTCTTTCCTTAATATTTGCCATGGCGTTGTTATTTGTGCAACGCAATATATGTACAAATATGTAAGAAGCAAGATACTTGTCCGGATATCCTCACTGCTTATCAGATAGAACCAAAGAAGAATGGTAAAACATTCATGCAAGGTGCAGATAAGCCATAAGTGGCATTATTTCCCGTTTTTAATAACCACTGATAAAGTATCCAAACTATGTATTTATTGCAAAATGGGATCGTGTGTGTTATATTATGTATGCTATACACGAGAAACCCCCGTAGTTTTTTCACATATAGCAGTGACCCCTCTAGTTGTCACGTGTCACTCTAACTGGTATAAATACCCCAGAAGTCGGGTTTATATCCCTCCCTCCTATCTCAAACTGGACATAGAATACGTCTTCATCTCCCCGTGTTAGCGCATTCAAATGTAACAGTGTGTACACAAATTACTCGTCTGTGTTCATATATAGAATATGATATAGCGTGTGGAATAATCCTGTGACATTGTTAAATAGCATCGTTTTCAGTCAACCACAGGCGTGCATACAGATACAGATAATTACAATGCATGCATTAAATTCTCTCTGTGATTGTAATAATGAGTGTAATCTAAAAGATAATTACACAGAATTACAACATAAATTGCTCTTAACACAAAAAGCACCGCCATGGCCGTTACAGCGTTAACCATAAAGCACCACTGTCTATGCATTCATGCCAAATTGGCTTACAGTTTGAATTCTGCATATACCTGTGACAATTACGTTATCATATACACATATATAGTTGCAGACGTGCACCTGATCCAGCACTTACAACGTACGTAGCTCAAACACGGATATGAAGAAAAGCATAATGGCTCCATCGATTTGCCTAATGGAGACGTTGACATCTGGTCTCTATCATAATTATAATCTGCCTCGTCTGGAGCCTGAAACGATATTGCTGAGAAGGAGGATAAATTTGCATCCTAGAATGTTTTTGGGCCATAAGCTATTGCGTTTCATTATATGGATTCGATCCGGTCTGATGTATGAAAGCGTTATGCACAGCTCCATGTCTGACACACAGATGTGCTTGGTAGGACAAGTTGGTTCTCTTGTCGTTAACAGCAACACACACGATATAACGCAATTGCATGTGTATGAAAATGTTTTAACCTTGTTCGCAAAACAATAGTCCAGTAGTACTGAACTAAAGAGAAGCTCACGTATGAGATATCATTTGTTTGGATCATTTATTATTCCTTAACGTTTATTGAAAATTTTTTGAGTAATTACGCATTACTGGTGACTCTTCTGGGTAACACGATGCTTTTAAATATCACAAGACCATGCAACTACGCGAATTTTATGGCGCATGCGGTTTCACGACAAACGCGTGAGTAACATCCGATTGCACAAGGCTTCAAAGAAACGTTTGTTAAGGAATGTTATGAACCGAATAATGGCCAACCCTTATGAAGGGATCTCACTTATGCCAATGGACATAATGCATGCTTTTGAAGTTTACTACGTGTCAGACCCAAAACCAGCACACCCTTTAAGCAGAAATATTTGGCGCCATAAAAGATAATTACAACCAGCAACAGTATTTATGCGTTACGTGTTTCGCTGCATACAGGATGCGTTACTGCATGGCAATGCAATGTCATTCAGCTTCATCTGACCTGGCCAATAGATTGATAATTTGGTATTTATAAATATTAGTTGAATAAATAATCACCAAATAAGTACCGAGACATGGCTGACATTTCTCTGGCTTACATGGGACTTGAAGACTTGAAATAAGCTCATAATTGGTTTGTAAGCGATCTGTAACCGCTTGTGAACAACTTTCTTGGGGTTGCTAAAGTTATATTTATTGCAATCTTTTATTAAATGATAGCGTATAAGAATGTATGGTGGTGAAGAAAACCGAGCATTACAAGAACGGCAAAACCGTGTAAATGCGCTTGATGTTACGAGAGAATGTCTTTTTTTTTGGTGACAATGTAGAAATAGGCAACCCGGTTCTGGCAGAGAAGGGTCAGATTGTTGCGTGAAACCTGGTATGGCTGAGTGGGTGTCGGTTTTGCTTATGGCAAAATAAAACGGTTTTGGTAGTGTCAAAGGAATGTGCTTTTTAGCGTGTGTTGGATAATGTTTTTACGAATAAGTAACATTTGCAATGTGTTTTTATGATTGCTGTGTATATATTTTATGGATACTGCTAATTATTTAAATAGTTTACCCATTAAAACGTCGACAGGTGTATCTACATTTTACATCCGACATGCCAACTGGCTTTACGTGCTATGATTTATCAATAAAATGATCATGAGCATCCACTGGCGTTCCTTGACAAATACATCGCAATTCGTTAACTTGGAGAATAATCCGCACACGATTTGAGCCATCCATTCAACTTATTTGCCACTCTTGATCGTGCTCTGTATATTGTGGGTTGTGTAGTGTACAAACACTCCCTTTCAAGAATCAGAGCACAATGACGATACTCTGCGCGATGTAGGAAGCAACTTAACATGGAAGAAGATGACAGGAATTTGATGAAGAGATAATTGATGAGTTCCGTAAATTTATGTTCGTTGATAATTGTTCTGTCACTCACTGCTCAAAAGATGCCTTGGTGCCGGAACAAACTGAGCGACCCATCAAGCAATGTTGATGAGAAACCATACAAGTTACATATTGCGCACTATTGACTCATAATAGCTACAATTGTATAAGGGTATCATTCCAAAGCCGTATCCAAAATGAAAGGCAGGCGACAAAAAAAGGTTGTGACTCGGGCAATGAGATTATGCATGTATTCAGTACAATCCAAACTTAGTGTAGAATGCGCATTCAAAGGCGATTGAAGCGCATACTATTAAAACAAAGCAACTAATGTGAGACGCCAACCTTGTTTGTGAGATTGGGAACAACATGAAGTGAGCGCATTAGACATATGTGTGTTAACTATATAATCAGACAATTTACAGGGTTTCTGAGACAATGTACAAAAGAGATAAGACAACGATAATCGTTGGAGGAAAGCTATGACGTCTCATTTGCACTAGGTCGCATGTTATAAAAACTATCATATACTAACGGTTGTTAACCTGCTACGTCTTGAATCAAAATAGGTTTTCATGATTTTCTATCAAATGAGCAAAAAGTGTATGATTTCAAGTTAATTTGGTATATAATTGTGGGTCACAAGCGTAATGACTTCATAATGACCTCATTATGACTCATTAACTGAATCACACACATACTTGTTTGGTCTTATGGACGACAAGCTCTATGGTATAGCAATGCGAATGCATCCATTAGGAGAAGCAATGCATTATTAGGGCTATAATACGGGGGATTTACCTCCAATAATTACATGCAACACATCCGAGAAGCCATTAATGCTTATTTAATTGTGCATGGGACCATTATGATAAGCCGGGTAAGTGCGCAAACAAACCCTCCTCTTAACGTGTAATCGTGTCCTGGGAGCCCATTATGCCATTAACTATTCATCAAGCGTTGTCACTTGTCAAATACATTAAGAATGGGCACTGCAAGATGATTAATACTGCTAGTCGTTTTGTAATGTATGGAGTATACGATAATTCATGGCGATGGAGACACATGCTTCTGAGTCAACAACTGGCTCCGTATCTCGTATCAACATGCACAATGTATGCGTTTGGTATTATTATCTGAATTAAGTCACGTCTGTGGCGTTAGTAGCGTACATTTAGCCACAACATTGCATGCTATTATGCTATTATGTTTTCATGATCCTATTTCATGATAACATAATCGGAATATAGCGAGTGTCAAGGTGTAGGTTTTATTGTGTATACTTGCTGGGGTGCTCGGGAAGGGGTTTGGGTGAGGATGTTTCGCAGCATTTTGTGCCGTGAATTATTTCTTACGGCGAACGAATGGATCATGCAGCGTTTTAGACATTGCTGGGAAACAGACCATCCACATGGCGACACTGAAAACAGCAGTCTAGGTGTGTGTTTGGTGTCGATAAGCAGAAAGTGTTGAGCCCAAACGTTCCTTGCTGTGTAGATGTATGCAATGTTACATGCACACTCCCGACACAAAGGAATAACCTTCATCTTAAACGATATATAGTATATCATACGTATATAAGATATCACCACATATATCTACCTATATAGTTAAGTATACATACATGACTTTCACAATGGCATAATACAAATCTTTTAGAATTGCAGTAAACATTGTTACACACACACGGATATATATAGAGAGATATATATATATAGATATATATAGATATATATAGAGAGAGAGATATATATATATAGAGAGAGATATATATAGATATCTATATATATATATATATATATATAAGATAGATATATATATATATATATAGAGAGATATATATATATACCATATATATAGAGATAGAGACAGATATATATATCTACCTATATATGATATATATATAGGGATATATATATTTATATAGATATATATAAATATATATATATATATATTTATATACAAAATTATATATATTATATATATATATATATATATCGATATATTATACATATATATATATATATATATATATATATATATATATATATATATATATGCAAATATATATATATATATATATATATATATATAAATATTTCCTTATATATAAATATCCATATATATACATATATATTTATATACCTACATGTATATAAACATATATATATACACATTGATATATGTATCTGAGCTAAGATGATTTTATAATTCACAGATTCCGAATTCTTCTACCGTCACCTCATTACATAAATAATATATATAAATTGGCTCAACATTTTAATCGACAATATAAACGTGAAACGTGATGATATAAAGAGAGTTGCTATAATTCCGACTGTATATAAGCTATTAAAGGAGAATAACCAAAGAAGGTTTGTTGTTGTTGTTGTGATAGGAGTGATTATATAAGATTATATACTTGAAGCAAAATATGCACAAAAATTATATCTTTTTTAACATTAAATCATTTTAGGCACTAAACAAGATTTCTCATAGATAACAAGTGCTCCTTCTACACATTATGACACTTATGACGTCGGGGAAAAGAGCGCACTGCACACCTTGATAATATCATCCGATGATATCATATATATTGCAGTTATCAGACGTAACTGCAACCTTTTCTCTATTGATTGTCCAACCATTAAGCGCAGTAAATTAATCCCGATGTTCGCCAAGGGCGCTACTTTCGGCCTACATTCGCTAAGCACCGGTAAATAAATTTATTTAATGAACGCGAGGATCTGCATGGTACGTCGACTTACTTTATTGGAATTTACATAGCGGTTTCATAGTCATTATTATGATTTTTGTCAGCTGGGCATCTAAATCAGGGAAACCCCCGACCATCATCGCGGTAATGCGCTTATGTATTTTATGCGTGTCTTAACCATGACCTTGCTTCAGAGTTTCCCATTCAATCAATCAAGTAATGGGAGTATCTTACCAGACGCCATGACCTGACTTGTAGTCTCCTTTTCTTAGCAGCAAAATCAACTGGTTATTGATGCAAAGAAACGGTAGACGTAAGAACGATTTTCTACTTTTGCCGTACATGCTAAGACCATAGATTCATGTTGTTGGTTCGATTTGTATTACCGACACATATACTGAGGGAACAGTTCATTGCTACCCATCCGTTATGCCGCTTTACAATTTGTGTTTCAGATTACTTTCAGTTGTTGCTCATATGAGACATGGCTGTCACAAGTTACTTTGCACATCAGTTGCCGAGGATAACAACGCGTGCCTAAAACCACTGCTTCGAGTGATAGGTCAGGATGCAATCAGACTAAGGCTTACCAATTATTGTGATCTCTCCTTGCTTCAATGCAGGTGTTACATATTATTCATTACAACTTTTATGTAATGAATTCCTTAGACGATTCACTAGGAACTATGAAAATATTCTCAATGAAGAGAGAAATAGCCTTTTATGCATTGAATATTGAGTACTATTATAATTTTTCGAGTGGGTCGGTCCTCAGTTGGTAAATGTACAAATATGTGTAATCCAAGGGTAAATAGCAGTTGTTTTGCTAACAGCACTCGTTGATAACAAAAACATTCCGTGGACCAATTGTCATTTTTGTCGCTTCGACGAAACCCGGCATAACACTGTGAGAACAATAGACCATCAGTAGCATATATCGGGTATGCCAACTTGATCAGACACGAGCCATTTCTACATGGGTTTGATCGAAAAAATAGAAATAGCCAGTTCCATGATGAGATTAAGGATATCTAAGTGTGATGAGTAAACAATGAAATTACTTCTATCATTAATGGCATTCATGATAACGCTTTCAATGAGGTTTTGCGCTAACTGGTCATGGCGCTTTATGTTATGACATGATTGCTTCCACATATATAGGCACCCTGTTAATAATGCATTCTGTCAAAGATGTTTGAAGCCTCCGGTTTAGAATGATGGTTTAAAACTGTCGTACATTATGTACTTTGCGTTACATTGACGGTTATTTTCGTAACCAAAAGCTTTTGTGTAAATCTGTTATCGACGTGAGCGTAAAGTACGAGGAAGAGGAGAGAAAATAGTCCACAACTCGGTTTTGACTTACAACCTGATAGTTATTGCAGAATCACTCCACTCTTCTTCACATTACTGACGTCCGCTAGCTACACTGCAAGTAAGGATCTCCTTCGAATGTATCAAATCTTCCTTGTTGGAAATCGTTCTCGTATATTAACAATATTCTCGTTTCATCACTTGCATATTGACAATTAACGTCAAAGATGCTCAATATAAAAGTGCAACCAAAACGTTAACAGACATGCTCGGTCACGCATGGAAGACAAACTCTATAATATTGCAGTACAAATGGATTCCTCAGAGGAATATATTCAAATTACAACGCTCGGCACATATGTTTTCCATATTGATGTGGGATCTTGACTATGTCTATTCAAAGGCCTATTAACCAGCGTAAAATACAATACATACCATACATTATTTATGCGTACACACCCTGGTGGGTGGTAAGGTAAGAACAGTAATACAACCTGTATACATCACACTTTGCTCATCAAAGCATGAATTTAAAATGCTTTAGCTTTATGCTAAATTTAAGTGATCAGGTTATCAAAGGAAGCGCAGTTTACTGCCACAATGTATTAGGCTAAGGCGGCTATTTTTGCAGAACCTCAAACATGACATTGACCATTAAATGCTATTATTCTGTATGTATGATTATTGTTACTGATGATACAGCGTCAGTGTTAGTCACAATTGATACTTGAGCGCTGTCATATAATCACATGGCATCACAGGAAATCCCCGAAATAGAACACGAATTTCACCTGTGAATGTATCGATGCAATCTACCGGCTGATGTATGCTATGCCGTCTCTGACGAGTGGCTTGAAAAATAAATGTGTGTCTATATTGTGCCAAACATTTGGGCCATTCGTTCTGTTGCCGACATCGATTGACAGTTCAGCTGTCTAACCCTCCGTTTAAACTCATGATTTACGGTTTAATAGGTGGGTATGAGTGTGTGAAGGTGGAGGATGGTGGTGGTGGTGCATTCTGGACGGATGACGGATCGGGAAAACGGAAAATTGCGGGTAAGGCAACGCGTATAATCACGCATGACCTTTAGTGTGATTTTGACCTTTTCACCATATCTTATTTCATATCGATGAAAGTAAACACACATACCGCGGAATCCTGTCGATGCCAGATGTCGTCATGGAATATAGGCATTAGTTACTCCACGTGTACTTTAAGGATGACGCATCTGAACGAAAAACGACGAACGATAGCACAAATCATGAATTGCTCTTGGCGATTAAAAAAAACATAAGACACTTGTCAACTTGGCAATTAAAGGGACGTAACGCTTACCGCTATTACCGGCCGCTGATTTAACAGTACGCATTATGATGTGATGAGTTCGCAGTTATAGACATCATTGTATTAGATGCGAAATACGATTTAACCCGATTTGACTTTATATCATATTTATGCTGCTAGGCTGTTGCTGAGAAGTGCCCGCTACTGTCAATGAAATGCTCTCACCGTGTAATTTATGGTATTCAGACTATACTTTGTTGGACAAACGCTCAACGCATACTTCACCTGTGATTTACAACAATAGTTTTGAACGGCTGTCTATCCACGAGGCCTAAGTTGCTATTAAAGGAATGACTTTCACAACTTTCTGCTTTATGCATAGATTATTTATTTATATCCATGTTATATCATCCTATACTTACGGGGTTTTAACGTGCTCTCCCACCAATGGGCAAAATGTGAAACATTTGCGCATGTTGTATCTTGAAATGTTTGTATTGGTGGAGTCCGGAAGTAATGGAATGGCAACACATTGAACATCCGAAATATCCCTAAAATGAATAACAAGAGGTGCGGTTACTCTTGAGGGTATTCCAAGATGATAATGGCAGGCAACAACAATACTCAATTATGAGCTAATACATGCGCTGAGTAGGATAAATAAACGGTTTGAAGCGGTAAGGCTATTACCACCAAGCAAGTAATATGAGTTAGATGGCCGTGAAGTCGTCCTCGCTCTGACACTGAATGCACTGAAACTGAATTGTCTCTACCTTTATCATATACATGTTGCTTTTAGATGAGACAAGCAAGTAGCAATTCAGGATTACCTTACGAGACACAAATCCCCCGATGCCTACTTCATATCGCGTAATTCTCGCACACAGATATGTTCTTCGCCTAGGTTTGGAGCAGGTGAACTGCGCTAGGCGTACCAATTAAATATTTATAACAGAATCGTGTAATACGGCAGCAAATGAAATAAGTAATGTAATAAATCAATAGCTTAGCAATTTGACGAAACCAAATGCAGACATTATTATTCAGAATAAGGGACATTCACTAGTACCAAAGACATTTTCACCAGGCGCGTTGTGACATTGGACAATGATGAAGTTTGATTTACTTATTAGCCCTATGGTGAAGCACAATTTAAGTAGTCATTAATTCCGATAACCAGAAAAAAGCTAGTGGTGATTACGTTCAATCAGGCATGTAATACAAATGTGGCACAAAGGCATGTTTCTTATTAAATTGCTATTTGGTATGGCTGCAGCACAGCGATCGATGTTTATAGATTTATCGCCCAAGCAATGTATCAATTCATCGACAAATGCGTGCAGAATACTGGCCGTACAGGAAATACCGCACTAACTGGATGAGGACGGTGTTGAATGAGCTGCTACAGAAAGCAAGCCAGAACAATTAAGACCATTTGTCTTAAGTATGTAATGGCAACCAAGTCTTTCAAAAAGCCCGAATATGCTGATTCATTTGCAATTTAATGAAGTACATTATCTTAAGTTGGAAGGGTTCGACCTATGCGCAAGCACGATTATACAAGTACTTGGTCCAATGCATATATTCTCGCAACATTAACAATGCAAGACCAACGAGCATATTGAACTCGACAGGACATCACATACCTCAATCAATCTGGATGGGATTTAAGGAATAATCGAGCTTGGAATAATGCGGTTCCATAACATGAAAAAGCTTGATCGTCTGAAGATCATAGTTGCGCATTTGTTACTGAGCATTGAAAGCTCAATAGAACTATGCGTCTGCTCAACAGTTTATTAGCGTAAGCCAACAGGGTGCAACCTTTTGTGTTACGTAGCATTCAACGGAAATATATTTTCATTGTGTATTAGTTGCATTACTTTGAGACGACGGCGAATGTTTCAAGATGCTGTACCAAACAACGAATGTCTACACTTACTAGACCGTATGAAAGGCTTGCACAATTAAAGAATTGTTAGAAAAGACTCAAAATTATTCGTGTTCTACTCAAATAATAAATTTCAACTCTATCGTGTACCACATTTCATGATATAGCATATGATAATTGGACTATCAGTATGCCGAGAAGATCTGTCAACCCGCACAATTATACCCGCTGTTATTCAGATGAATATCTTGCATTGACGTGTTGTATAAACCTTACCCACCACCCTCTTAAATACTGAACACTGCTACTTTAAAGTTTGGTTATATTTCAGTAGCCTATTTAACGTTGCTACAACATTCTTCCTGGTCTTGCCTATGCACATGCAACTTAGCCACGCCTACACAGGCACCAATAAGATGGTGTAAGATGTTCATTCACACACTGAAACTTTGCAAACAGGTTCATTAAATATGACGAAACGAATCGCATGCAACTAATATTTTACTCCCGGAAACATAGAAACATCTTAATAGAGTACATAAACTTCCATTTAAGCGAATTTAGGATACTGCTTCATCCAGTTTGAGGAGACACTCCCCTTACTCATTTTCACATGCTGAATAGTCGCTGCACTCTGCCTTACCGAGCACTGTAAATTGTCTACCCGATGCTATGCATTGGAGCATAACATTTGCCTTAAGAAGGACTTCTTGAATACCAGCAAAATCCCCAAAAAGATTAATAGATCCCCAGGTAAACTTATTCGTTAAACCTTTACCTTAATTATGGGTGTATGCATTCACTGTCCGTCGCAACATTGTAAATGCGTGAAGTTCATCGCTCAGGCCGAACCATTTCCATATATAAATAACTGGTGAACTAATATACTCCTCGCTTTTTCAACATGAATAATATAAATATGCGGTTATATACTGTATGTGCGAGATATTGAACGACATGGCAGTGCCTCTCTCACCGCTTCATCTTCTTCTGCTTCAGGAGTACAGCTATGAAAAAAACCCTCCTCTCTCAATTTGTAATGTGGCACGTGTGCGTAAATCGGATGAGATAGAACATAACCATGCTCCTACACACCTGATGTATTCTGTTTGATAACTAACAGCGAGGTTGTCTTTCGATGCTTATAAGATAGGCTATAGCTATATATATGTGACATTAACCTTGCAGAATAATCCTGTCTGAAATTAGGTATTACTGAATACATAGCTGCTATCTGGCTAAACGAACACTATATGACTAATGGGGCCGTATTGCATTACTGGATTCGTTACAGTCATAGAGGTGACAATGTGTGTTACAAAAAGAGGCAAACAGATCCGTATATAATTGTCTTGTCTTGAATACCGCACAGTACCAAAATGCTCTGGACTCGTTGCCTTAATCGTCCGCAACACTGCAGTGTGTGATATTTGACAATTTTTTTCACTTCTGTCTAGAAAAGTCTACGAACAGAGCTTTCATGATTTATGATAGTTTTCCTCAATGTTGGGCAGTTCCAGGGACAAATCCTCTGGCATTTTCATGCAATCGCGAAATTGTGCCGGCTTGTGCATCGATCTGTTCTGAGGATCGTATTCATTATATGTCGCATAAATTCTAATACTATTATTTTACCAAGCATTACCTTTGTTTCTACCTATATATATATATATATATATATATATATATATATATATATATATATATATATATATATATATATATATATATATATATATATCTATATATATATATATATATATATATATATATATATATATATATATACTATATATATATATATATATATATATATATATATATATATATATATATATATATATATATATATATATACATGTGCAGTATGTGTATGCATGTTTGTATGTATGTATTATATAAAGGCATATGTTAGGCATGTATGACACAATCATTGCCCATTGTATGCGCGACAGTCCAACATATGTCGACTAGTAAGATAAGTACCTGAATAAGATGCATTTCATGCTTTCCGTCATCCAGGACCACTATTGGCATGTTTCCATTGGCAACAGTTATCGGGAAGAGCTAGAATGTAGCAGCCATCTATTAAAGTGACATTGCAAAACTTGATGAATAAAATTATATATAACAGCTTTTCCTATTACAATAAGTATATAGTGTGAGTGAGTAAATACAGCACATGTTCGCTGGAATTGAACTTCTCAGACCTACTGTTCTACCCCCAGAACATTTCGGTAGTAGTCAAACGATGCCGATCTTTTGTTCTGATGTAGAACCGCAATATATCGAATAAAACAGTTATCCCTTCGAGTTCGCTACTTCGCTCACTTCCATAAAAAAATGTAGCTTTTCTTACTGACATGAATTAGTGTCAGGTGTGATAAAGTAGACACGCCGTGTGTTTATTCGCGCATATGAATTGAACTAATGATGACTTTGTGCTACTGTCGCTTATAAAGGGATGTTTAGTGAATACAAAGCTGATGGGTCACAAGCACAGAAATAGGCTTTATTCTAGAGGCCCAAGTGTTGGATTCCATTTTCCATTTCCGTCAATAGTTGCATGGTACCATGATTCTGACATATATTATTATCAGTTTTGCATTAAAATAAACAGCAATACACCTTTGCTGTTAAAAACAACTCTTTGCGGAGCAGAACTTGATATGAAAAGATGCAGTACCGCTTCCATTATGCATTGACCTGTATACACTATATGAGCGTTAAAGCATGACATGTAGTTGCTGTTTATATGCCAGCAGTAACGTCATATCAAGCCAGTCGCTCAAATAAATATGCATGTTGATACTCCGCTGACCTAGATACAAGCATTCCGCCCAATTTACTGCTTCTCTTTGCAGCCCTCTGTTCTTATTCCTCCACTGCATGAATGTGGCAATGAAATATAACGCCTCTCGTAATATCATGCTACATTGTATCTAGTAGCACGTGTAAAAACCCACGATTAATACAGAGCCCTTTCGCAGACCGATTACAGATGCCCTTTTCTCTGGTATATAATGTAAAGCCCAGGCACATTATTTTTATTACGACATTGCAAGTAATAACCAACCTTGCATCAGGGACAGATAACAGAAGTCGACATAAGTTGCTAAGTAAGCAATGAACATATAGACATTTTGTTTTTGCATTCATACAGTGATGTATTTGTTGCTGAATAAGTTGAAAATAACACAGCATAATGTCAAATAGCAATCGCAAATACACAAATGACTACTGCCAAGTATAAATTTGTTGATTGTTATGGGTAGGAAAAAGCACAAATTAAAGCCGCTGTCTATGTTGTTATGTTGTGATGGCGCTCGGAAGCGGCTCAGCGTTAAGAAGTTTGGCATCAGCAACCGAGCCTCCTGTGTTTCAGTACTTTCATGTAGCCAATTATGCCTGCTTTCTATCAGGCAATTCCAAATACTGTGCAGCTATTGCCTACTTGAAGAATCCGATTGCAGCAGTTTGATTGTTATTTCATGATATAGACAGCCTTATTGTGAACCTGATTTAACATCCTAAATGACTTTGACCACTCGTAGCCATCGATAAGATATATGTCGCTGACTTTATTTATGCTATAGATTGATCCATCTGTTTGATCCGTTTAAAAACATGTGGACCACAGTATTCAACAGAATGTAGAAGACCTTACTCTCAAAATGGTATGTTAATCACACTTTATTAACAACTGGCTTTTTATCAATAAATCAGTTGAAATTATACACAAAGTCAAATTGAAACTCCTACATAGCTGCGCAGCGATTAACATTTGAAGTCGCCAGGTTTGTGCTTCCATCCCACCAGATTACATAAGTGTAGATTTATGCAACGGTGACAACTGAAATTGGCAGTGTGCTCTTTTAATTCAGGTTTTATCGATGAGGGCACTATCTTGATATAATCGTCCGGATTTTGTACACATTGAGTTCTGGGTTGCCGAGAAAGAAAGGTTTCGCTTCACCTATGATCCATCCGATGCATGATACTGTACCTTTAGATTGCAACTATGTTTCACTATAATGCATATATGCCGAGGTCTTGTGTGTACATATTCCTGCATAATCTGTGCAGGATGTTTGTGAATTTACCTTACCGAATGAGTTCAAAGCGACCGCCCATAGTTTCACTTCTTCATTGCTATATATATCAAAATACTATCTGTTGCTATAGACTATATGAACCGCCATTGGAAGTAATGGAGTCGTGGTTCCATTGAAATTAATGGAGTCGCGGTTCTAATGGTATTAAAAATATGCCTTATAATGAGAAAGTAGTATAAGCTACCTTATATTGGCCTCTAGTTCCATAACCGCTGTAACACCCTGTTTATCAATTTGACATTCTAACTCGGCATTCGTTTCACAGAATCGATAAAGTAACTGCTTTCGATCCTTTGTTAAGTGCATAAACGGTATTGGAATCAATATCTTAGTGTCCAGTCGTTAGCTGCTATGCCGTATGACCTATCGGTTCCATTCAAATGTATGTGAACCTCACAATATTGTGAGTTGGGAATAACTAAATATCAGAATGGAGATGTGCTGGTCCCCAAGCTGCTAACTTACTTGGGAGCTTATATTAACAACAGCCTTCCGATTGGGAGCAATGTCTGAATGTTAAGCGGAGTACACAAATGATCGAATTTCAACCATTACACATAACACACCAGTCAACAATTGATGTCGCCCTCATTACGTGACTTGCATTATGCTATTCATCTAGCATAGAGCTAGAATATAAATATAGGAGGACGAACATTACTAGCATCAAGAATGCATCACCAGCCGATGAGGCTGCCAGGTAACAAACGATGTAATCAATAATACTTTTCGCTAGTGCGCCACGGAGGGATATACATGTATTATTACATCTATCCAACTTATACACAATTACCTTGCTAGAACGGTTTGCTCTTTCAAATATGATTCCGGTCAAAAGTAATGTATTCCCAGCAACTATCAAACAGATGTGTTCATATATTGCTTATGACATGGTCATATTGTATTTTATTCTACTTTATATTCCAATGTTCCTCTATTTTACTTAGTAGAACTCCAATTTGTTTATTAAAAATGCAATTAAGATGATTCAGGACAATAGAGGACACGAGGGAATTCAGGGAGAAGGCCTAACGATCCGCTACTCACCGTGGTAAAGGTGAGGTCATAATTCAAAATATATCGCTTCTTTATCCATCCATTTCTTCTACTTCTTCAGCTGTGATACAGAACTTTGCTCGTAATGATTCAGTTTATCTACAAGAAGTAATATGAGTACAAACCATGTGCAATAACGCGTTAAACAGCTCGAAGGAGCCGAACAGCCCAGTTATCCTGATATACAACCCCTATCATGTGTGTGAACAAGAAACTGACTCATAAATGTAAAACATAATGTGTTGTAGGGCCAGTTCTTATTTTGATCAATAATTTAATCATTTTCAGTTATCCATGTTGGCTGTCACGCCACGATAAATATATGCCGAATTAAATATCATAATTGTTGTGTTTAGCGCAAAATGTAAAGCCTTCAGTTGAATATTGTATAGTTACGTTACAACGATGATCGTGTCATTCGAGACATCAGGTACGTCTGTCATACTTTGAACCACTCTTGAACATTATGGTGGTCAGACGGGGGTATGCGGTGCAGGACTATGTAGTCATGATGCAAAAACAACAGGGACCGTATTCACAAAGATTCTTAATGATTCTTCGATCTCAGATCGTAATCATGAAACAATAACTTGGCGGTCTCAGCTAATTCCACCAGCTCAATGCTGGCAAGCAGCCAAACATAAATTAATGGCAATCATTTCACACATACACAATCGCGATCACAATTTGTTTTTTACGAGAATAAATATTATGTAGTGTTCATAAGACAGTCATAAGACTATTCTAAAGATGGTGTGTATAACAGTCTACGGGTCTTAACATTGACTTTAAAATTGAGGGAAATTCCTAATATAATTGCTGGATTGATATTTTAATCTATCGTATATGTATTCACATATGCGCAGTCTGCTTACATTATGATACTTGTTAACCGTGATGAGCATGTTAAAAAGTTCTGAAATGCCACATTCGTAAACGAATGTTGTCTTGGCCTGTGGTGATGAATGAACAACAAACATATCTTAGTAAGTAAAGGAAGGACAGCCTATATGTAGTGGGTGCATCATACCATATCGTCCTTTGGAAGCTGTAGTCAAATTTGGTTTCACTTTATACGATGTCATATTAATACACTAGTGCACTTTTACAAGCCTCAAGACCTTATGTTATACGCACGAACATCTGTACCGCGTGCCTTTTTGATCACCAGTGTAAGTGTGTCTGATCAGGAGGGGGGTGGGTAGCAATCGATGCCTGTTGTGTTTTAATCATGCTTAACATAATAGCAACATCGTTAGTCACAGATGCTTTGACATTATATGGTTGGTTTAAAGCGATCCAAGGAAACCGGGGCAAGGTTTCATGAAAGAACTCTACGGCACAACATAAAATTATGATTAGTTTAGCAAATTGAAGAACAATGACATTCTACTATTAATAATAGGGTTCGATCCGGGCAATAAACTTAGATAGTATTGTTGGAACAATAACACAAACTGATAAGCTGCAATATAGAAGAATGAATTAGGTGATAGTATTCTGTGATAAAACAATATTGTATCTGACGAAAATCGTGTGCCATTGGACCGACTCTAGTATGCCGGCGGAATAATTGATGGAGTGTGTGTTAATTCCAGTTCTTGTCATTTATCCGATGTTCTTGATTGCGTTTTGTGCTTGAATTCTGTCTGCCAACATTGTGACAGCGTCTTGGACTAGATTAAATCAGGCAGGTGCGATGTGGCGTGCAGTTTTGAAATTCACTAAATTTTGTGGCAAACTGTGGCTATACGGCATTTGATACCCAGAGGCGAGTTTGAACTATCATATTTCAATATCCGTCATCAGACGCAGGTAAAGTACGGATCATTGAAGTAGTTTATTATGTCACCGAAACAATCCTTTGAAATATATGCAGAATATCTCCGAGTGTAATAGACGTATTTATGCTATCGTTGTATCACCAATTATGGATAAATATGCGAGAATCTAGTCTTCGCTGAAGCATTCACTTCGACATTTTGTCAAGCACTGTATAGTAATTGATGGAAAACATATGCTGATAAAATGCACAAATTATATTAAATGCCAATACGCCATCGGTGCCAATTTGAGGAGTCACACTTGTATTGAGTTGATCACATTCCGTAAATCGATCCTACCACATCGTCCATAAGACATTCAAACACTGTACTGCAGACTAGAACGTGTTCCATATCGTATTCGAATCAAAACCTACTCAATTTTACACAAAGGTTGGGCAGCCTTTTGACGCTTGATAAATGGCACAATTTCCATAGCAGAAGCTTAGATAGTCCTGGCCATTGTTGAATAGCGTGGCCGATTATATCAGTCTCAATAAAACTGACTTTTCACTTCTTTATTGAAACTTATTTATGCGTATCTAAAACCATTATTTGAATGATCAATGACAACAGCGGCAGCATGTTACATTATTCGTAGCCATAAAATACTCTCAGCATTGGGTTGATATCCTTTATCCTTGACGTGTATATAACACATAGGCACCCACTTCAGTCGCCTGGGAAAAGAGCTATAGATATTGTCCATTTGTGTATGATATCATAATGACATCTTGTGTCACATGCTGCTATCCTCTAACGGGAAGGAGTGATAATGAAAAACACGGCGTCAGAGCAACGGATGGGATTTTACAGCCATTGCTGCCCTTTGAAGAAAACGGGTGGGGCATAACTAATTTATTGTGTCATCATGGGTACCCTTTGACATAATGCCTGCCCTTCTCTACAGTATTGAGCCAAATGTGATAGGAAACCAAATAGACCGTAATGTTACACACCATTGACAAAACAACATATCCGTTCGCCATTCATTTACAACATTAAAAAAACAAACGACGCTTTTATGGAAGACGCAAAAATAATACTGCACAAAAACGCGCTTAGCAGGCAACCGTTTAGATGATATTTAGTTTAATTCGATTAATTAAGCATAACACAACTGTTAATTAAGTCTCCGCTTACATCAGTAAAGTGGTTGCATCTTTGAGCTGTACCATCTTTGTGCGTCTGCCGATTGGGGCTTAGATAGGACAATGCCTTGATAAGAGGCTAGATGATGACCAATACCTAAACTGTGTTACAAAGAATAATAATTGCTTAACATTTACTTGATCAATATGCTTAACGTATTGCAGTGTTGCACCTGCTGCATCGAGTTACGCAGGTTTAATCACCGTCTCATAAAAACCACATGTTCCATATTGTGAAATGCCATAACTAGATTTATGGCTAGCAGCCGCATTGATGCATATCTAGTGAGCTGCTCTTTCATGGCGCACACTTGTGGTAAAGGCAATAAATAAAAAAGTGTTCTAAGGATATGAAACACTGAAGACCGGGTCACTAGGTTCGAGATTTATATCGGTCCATCTTGGCACATCATTGCTCCTGTTTATAGCAGCCACACCACTAGGCTTTCATGATAAATTGTAATTGCCATCGTAAATGGTTGAAAGTGAATGACCGTTATCAGCAGATAAAGGCTCAATAATACTAACTAGAAAACAGGTCGGCTCTTGCTAGCAGTTAGGTAAACATACAAATAAACTTATAACACATCGTCCAACATGTACAAGAAAAGCAACACTTGTGTTAGCACAACGCAGCTAATCTTCAACTCTTATTACGCCTGACATAATGAATAGCACTGAGAGTCTGCCGGTTCGAGGACTATCGGTTGTTCACTTGGTGAATATGTTAAAAGGCCAAATAAAAAATGGCTTTGAAGTTATCTATTCCGCACAAATGCCAATCAGATCATGCAACATTGAAAAGTGCTCAGTATTTGTCATTGCTATAAGCATGCTTTTCGCATACTGGAATGATATTTATGCAGCCATATCTCAAAAGTCATCAAGCACAGAGCTATTCTGGGGGGGGGGACGGAAATATATGCCATTAATCGCATAGATCACGAGAGCATTGTTATGAATATCGACACAGGGCCAATACCCAATGACCAGGTTTGGAACCACATTTGCGTACATTGAAAATGACCCGCGCGATTTTTTTCTGAAGACATTCATTTACCATTACATCACAAACACGGCGGAACAAATCCAGCAACCTCACCAACTGTTATCTTTAGCCAGAAGCTACAATTCCATGTAGCTGCCACAATGCTACAAATAACGAATATCCTTAATAGTCATATATTATTCTTATTGACTTTATCCAATGATTTTGATATATTCTGCAATTATATATATACGGTTTGATACCTTGGACACAACACAAAAAGCCGCTGTTAGCCTCACTTGTGTAAAGCTGTAACTGGTATCTAAACGTCTTGATCTTTTATGATACATTAGACAATTTGGCTTGTTGATTCGCACCCAAGCCCCTGCTCTGTTTGTTCTCAAGAGAGTTATTCAGGTTTGGTGCATTCAGCAATTTAGGTAAGGTCATGTGGTACGAGAGAGATTTACATGCCTCTTGCGAGGTTCACTCGCCTTAATACTTAATATAGTATGCATCGGTAGCATTATATCGTACTGAACTGTACTATGTTGTACCCATCTAAACTAAAACAACATTCCGGTCAATCTACGCAGCTTATTAAGGATGGTCCTCAAAATGGGACCAATCTGCTAGCTGTAAGGTTGCAAAGTGGGTTTACCAATTGCAGAGATAGTGGATTCATTATTTTAGTGATATGCAATAGGTTCATGATAAGTATATTATGAACTTTGAAGTACCGTACTCCAATAAGAGCTATGAAGTCCAACTTCATATCAAAAGATATATGCAACTTGATAGCCGTTTGTGCTACAAAACGCTTGAGGTAATATGTATATATATTTACATATATATATATATATATATATATATATATATATATATATATATATATATATATATATATATATATATATATATATATATATATATATATATATATATATATATTTATATTTTTTATATGAATTTATATATATATATATATTAAATTAAATATTTATACATATATATACATATATATATATATATATATATATATATATATATATATATATATATATATATATATATATATATATATATATATATGTATGTGTGTGTGTGTTTGTGTGTGTGTGTGTGTATTGATATATATTTATATGAGGATGTATGTATGCGATATCGTTACATAACGTTACAAAAGATATAGGTAGTTTAATATTACACAATAATGAGATAATGTAATACCATTATGCCATAATCTTACCCTGTAAAATACACATAACATTGAACTATTTCGAGAAAGCAAAGTTGGAAGCAAGAGCACTCGAGAGAATTATTGCACTTGACTGAACGTGCATAAAGCATAGCGCACGCCCGGATTGCAATTTACAAATGGCTTGTCATACATTTCTCTTTGATCATACCGATTTCCTGAGGACAATAAATCCACCTCGTTGCTGCAATTAATAGTTGCATGCCTTGAAGGTCCGCAGTTATTTAGAGTACATGACTTTATGGCGTAGTTTATGGCATCAGAAAAATCGGAAGGACGGCTTGTAACAGTGTATTGCACAATATATTTCATCATTGCCACATTGAAAGGTTGAATCAAACTTACATACTCACCTCATCTATTGCTTTTAGCTACATAAGCTGATAGATATCGAATCGATCGAAGTAATTGGATGTAAAAACGTGTCCGATAGATGGATTTGGTTATTACGCATAACGCATCAATCTATCCGCCGAGAAGTGGTAAGTACTCAAGGGTTATAAAGAAACGTGCCGATTCATTACAGCCCTACATTGAATAGCTTGTATATTTTTCAGTGTAATTACATCATGCCATTTCGGAATTAATCTAAATAGGAGGTTTGTATTTCCGAGGAATATTTTTTAAATCGGCCTCTTACATAGTCAGCAAGTTAACGGTTTTATTCCTCTTGCATTTTGGGCTACCAGTATAAATCACTCCGGTTTTAACAATTACGCTCTGGGCAATAAACGTTTATTTATGTAGCCGCATTTATGAGCGACGAGAGGTTTACAAACGCATGACAAAGTGGTTGATGCTTTGTTTTGTGGCCCATCAGCTAGCTTGGCCAGTTTGGGCTGTACACCCCCCCCCCCCCCCCCCAAAGCAGATTAAATGATTGTTCTGCACCTCAATATATGCCCCAAAGATACTATTTGCAAAAGTGTTATTGTCGTTATGGGAGTAATTAGTATGCAGTTGTCCCGAATGTTGGTTGCCTGGCAAGAACAGAATTGCATTCTGCATAGTCTGTTAACCTTTATCTTAGATTTGGACACATAACTTTTGCGTTATACATCAATATACAAATGAATACATTCCCGTGTTTATCGCTTAGGTTGGGCGTATTATTTGACTTATTAAAACCACCACTACAGATTTGTGCCTCTGTCTTTTCTGCCTTACAGTTAATGTATTCATAGCAATGATTAAGCGACAGGTCAACCAGCAATTACTGTTAAAGCGGGAAAACTGCTTTCGATGTATAATCACTGTCATGCAAGTAATATGCACGATATCAGAAAAAATCAATGGCGAATATATATTACATTTTTATGTTCCAAATTCCATGAGGATAGAAAAGTGATTAAAAGTTGTGTTCCATGTCATTTTAAAGAGACTGTTCAGCCCCATATAAGGAAAGTGGTTGCCTAGCAAGCTGCTTTGTAACAGCACCTTGGAAACCAAAAATGTTACATTTTCAGACTTTCACTCGCTACGCGGCGCTGCGGTCTTTGAAAGTAGATCCTAACTCCCGCCGTCTGCAGTTTTGTTGTTGTTGTGAGAAATTACGCTTGCGAGGGGGTATCTCTTGTAGCACTTTACCTTCACTGGCCAGTCCCTCCAATATCACCGCAACGGGTAAATGGGTTGTGGAAGTGGAACCGCTTGGGGTCTCAAGTCTCTCGTAATCTGCAGCCTACGCAGACTGAATGGGC
>CM067344.1:25582760-25612760 GCA_034190875.2 Urechis unicinctus
AGTACGATCGGCTATCAAGTAGCATATATCTTCTGATAAGAAGTTGAACTTCGTTGCTTATCTAGAACCTCTTACATATTACTAAAATAATAAATCCTAAATTGGATATTACTGGTCGTTTTTACTCTTTACTATACAACTTCCGTAAGAAACAAAAAGATGACTCTTTCATGATGATGTTATAAGAAAAAGTAACTACCTCTACAATAGGTAAACCAACTTTGCAACCTTACAACGAGTAGATTTGTCCCATTTTGATGACAACCCTTTATGAGCTGCGTTGATAGTAGTTTAGATGGCTACAACATGGTACAACTCAGTTTCAATCTTTCAAGATATAACGCTCACGATGCATACTCTGTTAAATGATAAAGCAAGTGAACCTCGCAAAAGTAAATCTCGCTCGTACCACATGACCTTATATAAATTGCTGCATGCACCAAGTCTGAATAACTCCCTTAAGACCAAACAGAGCAGGAGCGTGCGTGCAAAGCAATAAGCCATATCATCTAATGCATCACAAAGGAGCAAAACGTTTAGATACCAATTACAGCAGTATTCAAGTGGGGCTAACAGCGGCTTATTGTGTTGTGTCCAAGGTACCGAACCGTAATATAGTTTAAAAGCAGAGTATGTAAAAAGCATTGGTCAATAAGAATGATATACAACCATTTAAGATATTTCCAATTTGTAGTATTGTTGCATCCATCTGAAATTGTAGCTTTCGGCTAAAGAGAACAGTTTGTGAGGTTGGATGACTTGTTTGGCATGCTCCTCCGTGTTTTGTCGTCACCAAAAAATCGTCAGCATGTGAGGTGACGTCATTATGATATCATACACAAATGGAATATGGAATATTTCAATAGCTCTCTTCCCAGGCGACTGAAGTGGGTCGTATGTGTTATATACACGTCAAGGATAAATTATATCAACCCAATGCTGAGAGTATTTGATGGCCACGAATAATGTAACATGCTGCTGCTGTTGTAATTGATCATTAAAATAATGGTTTAAGATACGGCGTGAATAAGTTTCAATAAAGAAGTGAACAGTCAGTTTTATTGACACTGATATAGTCGACCAAGCCATTCAACAATGGCCATGACTATTCAAGCTTCTGCTATGGAAATTGTGCCATTTATTAAGCGTCCAAAGGCTACCAAACTTTGTGTAAGATTGCGTAAGATGTGAATCGATTGCGTTATGGTACACGTTCTAGCCTGCAGGGTTTGGATTTCTTATGGATGATGTGCAGGGATAGATTTATGGAATGTGATCAACTCGATACAACTGTGACTCCTTAAATTGGCAATGATGGCGTATTGGCATTTAATATCAGCATATGTTTTCCATTCAATACTATGCAGTGCTTGACAAATGTCGGAGCTACTGTTTCAGCGAAAACTAGATTCTCGCATGTGATACAACGATAGTATTATTACGTCTATTACACTCAGCATATATTTTAAAGGATTATTTCGGCGACATAAGAAACTACTTTAATGTTCCGTATTTGATCTGCGTCAGACGACGGATATGGAAATATGATAGTTCAAACTCGTTTCTGTGTGTCAAATGCAGTATAACCACAGTTTGTCACAAAATTGAGTGAATGTCAAATTTGCACGCCACATCGGACTTGCCTTATTTGATCTAGTCCAAAACACTGTCACAATGTTGACAGACCGAATTCTTGCTTTGACGCAAGCACAAAACGAAACCAAGAACATGAGATAACGACAAGAACTGGAATTAACACCCACTCCATCAATTATTCCGCCGGCATACAATAGTCGGTTCAACGGCACAACATTTTCGTCAGAAACAATATTGTTTTATCGCAGAATACTACGTTATTCATTCTTCTTTATTGCAGCTTATCAGTTTGTGTTATTGTTCCAAACATAGTTTGTTGCCCGGATCAAACCCCAATTGTTAATATTAGAATGTCATTGTTCTTGAATTTGCTAAACTCATCATAGATTTATGTTGTGCCGTAGGGTTCTTTCATTTAACCTTGCGTCGGTTTCCTAGGATCGCCTTAAACCAACCATATTATGTTAAAGGCATCCGTGACTAACGATGTTGCTATTATGCTAAGCATGCAAAAACACAACAGGCATCGATTGGTACCCATCCCCCTCCACATCAGACACACTTACACTGGTGATCAAAATAACCAACATAAATAACTGAGAATGACCAAATAATTGGTCACAATTCAAACAAAATTTACTAATCTTAAATCACCTTTATTTTTAGAAGAACTAGCCCTACAACACATTACGTTTTACATTTATGGGTCAGTTTCTTGTTCAGTGAATCCCTAATGATAGGGTTTGTATATCAGGATAACTGGGCTGTTCGGCTCCTTCGAGCTGTGTAACGCGTTATTGCACATGGTTTTTACTCATATTACGTCTTGTAGATAAACTGAATCATTACGAGCAAAGTTCTGTATCACAGCTGAAGAAGTAGAAGAAATGGATGGATAAAGAAGCGATATATTTTGAATTATGACCTCACCTTTACCACGGTGAGTAGTGGATCGTAAGCATTCTCCCTGAATTCCCTCGTGTCCTCTATTGCCCTGAATCATCTTAATTGCATTTTTAATAAACAAATTGGAGTGCTACTAAGTAAAATAGAGGAACATTGGAATATAAGGTAGTATAAAATACAATATGAACATGTCATAAGCAAAATATGAACACATCTGTTTGATAGTTGCTTGGAATACATTACTTTGACCGGAATCATATTTGAAAGAGTAAACCGTTCTAGCAAGGTAATTGTGTATAAGTTGGATAGATGTAATAATACATACATATCCCTCCGTGGCGCACTAGCGAAGAGTATTATTGATTACATCGTTTGTTACCTGGCAGCCTCATCGGCTGGTGATGCAGTCTTGATGCCAGTAATGTTCGTCTTCCAACATTTATATTCTTGCTCTACGCTAGATGAATGGCATAATGCAAGTCACGTAATCAGGCGACATCAATTGTTGACTGGTGTGTTATGTGTAATGGTTGAAATTCGATCATTTGTGCACTCCGCTTAACATTCAGACATTGTTCTCAATCGGAAGGCTGTTGTTAATATAAGCTCCCAAGAATGTTAGCAGCTTGGGGACCAGCACATCTCCATTTTGATATTTAGTTATTCCCAGCTCACAATATTGTGAGGTTCACATACATTTGAATGGAATTGATAGGTCATACGGCATAGCAGCTAACGACTGGACATTAAGATCTTGATTCCATTACCATTTATGCACTTATGTTACTTTATCGATTCTGTGAAACGAATGCCGTGTTAGAATGTCAAATTGATAAACAGTGTGTTACAGTGGTTATGGAACTAAAGACCAATATAAGGTACCTTATACTACTTTCTCATTATATAGCATATTTTTAATACCATCAGAACAGCGACTCCATTAATTTCAATGGAACCACGACTCCATTACTTCCAATGGCGGTTCATATAGTCTATAGCAACAGATAGTATTTTGATATATATATAGAAGTGAAGAGGTGAAACTATGCGCGGTCGCTTTGAACTCATTCGGTAAGGTAAATTCACAAACATCCTGCACAGATTATGCAGGAATATGTACACACAAGACCTCAGCATATATGCATTATAGTGAACATAGTTGCAATCTTAAGGTACAGTATCATGCATCGGATGGATCATAAAGTCTCTAGGTGAAGCGAAACCTTTCTTTCTCGGCAACCCAGAACTCAATGTGTACAAAATCCGGACGATTATATCAAGATAGTGCCCTCATCGAAAAAACCTGAATTAAAAGAGCACACCGCCAATTTCAGTTGTCATCGTTGCATAAATCTACACTTATGTAATCTGGTGGGATGGAAGCACAAACCTGGCGACTTCAAACGTTAATCGCTGCGCAGCTATGTAGCAGTTGTTAATAGATTGTGATAAACATACCATTTTGATAGTAAGATCTTCTAAATTCTGTTGAATACTGTGGTCCACATGTTTTATAAACGGATCAAACAGATGGATCTGTCTATAGCATAAATAAGGTCAGCGACATATATCTTATCGATGGCTACGAAGGTGGTCAAAGTCATTTAGGATGTTAAATCAGGTTCACAATAAGGCTGCCTATATCATGAAATAACAATCAAACTGCTGCAATCGGATTCTTCAAGTAGGCAATAGCTGCACAGTATTTGGAATTGCCTGATAGAAAGCAGGCATAATTGGCTACATGAAAGTACTGAAACAAAGGAGGCTCGGTTGCTGATGCCAAACTTCTAAATGCTGAGCCGCTTCCGAGCGCCATCACAACATAATATAGACAGCGGCTTTAATTGGTGCTTTTTCCTACCCATAACAATCAACAAATGTATACTTGGCAGTAGTCATTTGTCTATTTGCGATTGCTATTTGACATTATGCTGTGTTATTTTCACCTTATTCAGCAACAAAAACATCACTGTATGAATGCAAAAACAAAATGTCTATATGTTCATTGCTTACTTGGCAACTGATGTCGACTTCTGTTAACTGTCCCTGATGCAAGGTTGGTTATTACTTGCAATGCCGTAATAAAAATAATATGCCTGGGCTTTACATGATATACCAGAGCAAAGGGCATCTGTAATCGGTCTGCAAAAGGGCTCTGTATTAATCGTGGGTTTTTACACGTGCTACTTGATACAATATAGCATGATATTACGAGGGGCGTTATATTTCATTGCCACATTCATGGAGTGGTTGAATATGAACAGAGGGAAGCGAAGCAGTAAAATCGGAGTAATGAGCTCGTCTGTATCTAGGTCAGCGGAGCATCAACATGCATATCCATTCGAGCGACTGGCTTGATATGACGTTACTGCTGGCATATAAATAACAACTACATGTCATGATTTAATGCTCATAGAGTGTATACAGGTAAATGCGTAATGGAATAGGCAGCATCTTTTCATATCAAATTTTACGCCGCGAAGAGTTTTTCTCAACAGAAAAAACGTGTATCGCTGTTCATTATAAAGCAAAACTGACAATGATATATGTCAGAGCCATGGTACTATATTTTTATCAGCGACAGAAGCACAAATGTTTCACTAATTCCATTCATATGCGCGAACAAACACACGGCGTGTCTACTTTATCGCACCTGACACTAATTCATATTAGTAAGAAAAGCTATATTTTTTTTATTGAAGTGAGAGAAATTGTGAACTCGTAAGGATAACTATTTTATTCGATATATTGCGGTTCTACAAGAGGACAACCAATCAGCATCGTTAGACAACTGCCGAAAAAAGCAAATAATGTCGCGCATACAATGGGCAATGATTGTGTCAGATACGCCTAATATATGCCTTTATATAATACATACATACAAACATGCATCAATACATACATTCGAGTATATATATATATATATATATATATATATATATATATATATATATATATATATATATATATATATATATAAATAAATATATATATATATGTATATATATATATTAAAATATATGTACATATATATATCTTTCTCTCGATTTATATATATATATATTTATTTGTATATATATATATATATATATATATATATATATATATATATATATATATATATATATGCATACATATACATAAATACATATCTAGATATATATATATATATCCATATATACCTCTGCATATATATATATATATATATATATATATATATATATATATATATATATATATATATATATATATATATATATATATATATATATATATATATATATTACTTATCTACACTGAAGGTAACAAATGAAGCCATAGTTAAAACTATTGTCAAATATAACCCACTGCTGTGTTGCGGATGATTACGGCAACGAGTCCCGACAAGGTTTGTCATATAGTGTTCGTTTTACCTGATAGCAGCTATGTATTCACTACTGCCTAATTTCGGACAGAAGGTTAATGTCACATAACCGATATTATAAGCATCGAAAGACATCCTTGCTGACACACATAAGGTAACTTGTTAGTTATCACACAGAATACATCAGGTGTGTGCGAGCATGGTTATGTTATATCTCATCCAATTTACACACATGTGCCACATTACAAAATTGTATAAACTAAGGAGGTTTCTTTTATAGTTGCACTCCTGAAGCAGACGATGATGAAGCGCTGAGATAATTGAACGAGAAGCACTAACTATGGTTTAACGTGTCGAAGATAACTTAGCTGCTAGATCGCGAGGAACCATGGTTTTATCACGCAAACAGTGCAAAACGACGACTGTAAATATAGAGATGATGTATGCATTCTTTGTAAAACTAGTTGTTGTGTAGCTTGCCGCACGGCCATGTCGTTCCATATCTCGCAGGTGCAGTATATAACCGCATATTTATATTATTCACGTAGAAAAAGCGATGAGTATATTATTTCACCATATATTTATATATGGAAATGGTTCGGCCTAGGCAATGAACATTTTCTATGTTGTGACGGACAGTGAATGCATTAACCCATAATTTAGGTAACAGTTTAACGAACATGTTTACCTGGGGATCTATAAAACAGCATCAGTGCACAACTAAGATAGGCTGAATGAAAGCTAAAACAATTTGATAAGTCAAAAGTAGATTTTGCAGGTATTCAAGAAGTCCTTCTTAATGCAAATGTTATACTTCGATGCATAGCATCGGGTAGACCACACTAAATGTACAGTGCTCGGTATGTGATAATGAGTTAGGGGAGCGTCTCTTTACACTCAAAGAAGCACTTTCCTAAATGTGCTTAAGTGGAAGTTTATGTGCTCTATTACGATATTTCCATGGTTCTAGGAGTACAAAAAAATAGTTGCATGCAATTCGATTCGTCATGTTTAATGAACTTGTTGGCAAAGTGTCAGTGAGTGAATGAACATCTTACACCATCCTATACATGCCTGCGTAGGCGTGACGAAGTTGCATGCGCATAGGCCAGACCAGGAAGAATGCTGTAACAACATTATCTTCTACAGTATACAGGGATGTAACCATTCATAATGACTCCAGTCATTGAGTGGAATGTATCCATCTCAGTCTAACTAGAGAGATGTAGATCGTTAATACATCATCATAAATGACTGCATAACAATTGACTACTTCTGAATCCTGCTCAGTGTAATGTACCGATATAGAGCCACCTCTCAATCAAACGAAATGTAAAACAAAGGGTATGCCAATATTGCAGTTCATAGATACTATCTCCAGAAAAAATTGCACTGGTAATAGAGTATGATGCATTTATCTTGCGTCTTAATTGAATTGATCGCCATGTAAGATACTGCATTTGCATTGCTAATTCAAAAACGTTCGTGAAAGAGGCCGTTGCAATATAACCAAGCTTTAATGCAGCAGAGTTCAGTATTTAAGTGGATGGTGGGTCAGGTTTGAAACTAGTTCCTATACAACACGTCATTACAGGTTATTCATCTGAATAACGCGATAATTGTGCAGGTTGACAGAGTCACATTGCGGGTAACGATCTTCTCTGCATCCTGATAGGCATATTTCCATATGCTACATGTAATGCGGTACACGATTAAGTTGAAATGTATCATTTGAGTAGAACACGTACAATCATTTAGGGGTTTTCTAACAATTCTTGAATTATGTAAGCCTTTTTTTATATGTGTCAGTAATACGAATCGAATCAACAACATGAATTAAGGTTCTTAGCATTAACGACTTAAGTAGGAAATTGTTCTTCCATGTACCGTTTCTTTGCATCAATAACCAGTGAATTTTGTTGCTAGAAAAAGGAGATTATCCAGCCCGTTGAGCGGACAAAAAGTGGGTTATCCACGCCAATATATTGCCACATAAGTCGCAATCAGGTCAGGTCATGGCTTCTGGCCATTACTTGATTGCTTTAATGGTAAACTCCGAAGTAAGGTCCTTGTTAAGACAAGCATATAATAAATAAGCGCATTAACTCAATGATGGTCGGGGGTTTCCCTGATTTAGATACCCAGCTGCAGACATCATAATTACGACTACGAAACCACTAAATAAATTTCAATAAAGCAAATCGACGTATCATGCAGAATTTGCGTTCATAAAACAAATTTTTTACCGATGTTTAGCGAATGTGGGACGAAAAGAGCGCCCCTAGCGAACATAGGGAATTATTTACCGGTGTTTATTTACCTGGGCCTAATGGTTGGACAATCAACGGAGACATATAAGAAAGGATGCATTTACGTCCGATAGCTGCAATATATATGATATCACCGAATGATATTATCACGGTGTGCAGTGCACTCTTTCAGTTTCCTCGACGTCATAAGTGTCATAATGTGTAGACGGAACACTAGTCACCTTTGAGTGATCTTGTTTAGTGCATACAATGGATTAATGTTAACAAAAGATGTTTGCTTCAATTATATTATTTTATATGATCACCTCCATCACAACAAGAACAACAACAACAAACCTTCTTTGGTTATTCTCATTTAATAGCTAATGTACAATCGGAATTATAACAGCTCTTTATATATCACTTCTGCTTATCGGCGCCGAATACACTCCTGGGCTGCTGTTTCAGTTTCGCCATGTAGATGGTCAGTTTCCAAGCAAAGTCTTCAACTCTGCATGATCCATTCAACAGCTTCGTTCGCAGTGAGAAATAATTCACGGCGCAAAACGTTGCGACAGCTGTTTCGTTGGGTTGCAAGGCACTGGCTGATGTCCCATGTTAAATTGGCTTGAGTTGTAGCACATTAAGCTTTGTTGCTCTAAATCTGCAATGCTAGGTAGATAGCAATATTTCCATGCAATGTTTCACCGTGTCACTCGCTTTATTCCGATTATGTTATTATAAAATGGACGCTACACAGGACACAAACTAGACTTAATTCAGATTACAACGCCTTATGCATACATTGTCGGTACGAGATACGGAGCCAGATCTAAACTCAGAGGCACGCGTCTCCATCGCCATGAATTATCGTATACTCCCTACATTTCAAAACCAGCAATATTAATCAACTTGCAGGGCTCATTCTTAATGCATTTGACCAGTGACATCACTTGATGAATAGTAAATGGCATAATGGGCTCCTAGGACACGATTACACGGTTAGAGGAGGGTTTGTTTGTGCGCTAACGCCTATGTGCACTTACCCGGCTTATCATAATGGCCCCATGCACAACTAAATAAGCATTGATGGCTACTCGGATGTGCTGCATGTAATTATTGGAGGTAAACTCCCCGTATTATAGCCGTTACAATGTATTGCTTCTCCTGATGAATCTATTCGCATTGCTATACCATAGAGCTTGTCGTCCATAAGACCAAACAAGAATGCGTGTGAGTCAGTTAAATGAGTCATTAAGAGGTCATTATGAAGTCATTACGCTTGTGAGCCACAATTATATGGCAAATTAACTGGAAATCATACATTTTTTGCTCATTTGATAAACCTCATGAAAATCTATTTTGATTCCTGACGTTGCAGGTTAACAACCGTTAGAATATGATAGTTTTTGTAAAATGTGGCCTAGTGCAAATGAGACGTCATAGCTTTCTACCAACGATTATCGTTGTCTTACCTTTTGTGTACATTGTCTCAAAAACCCTGTAGATTGTCTGATTATATGCTAAACGCACAAATGTCGAATGCGCTCACTTCATGTTGTTTCCAAGCTCACAAACAAGGGATGGTATCTCACATTCGTTGCTTTGTTTTAATGGTATGCGCTTTAATCGCATTTGAATACGCATTCTACACTACGTTTAGATAGTAATGAATACATACATAAGCTCATGGCCGGAATCACAACCTGTTTTGCCACCTGCCATTCATTTTGGAATGTTACCCTTATACAATTGTAGCTATTATGAGTTAATAGTGCTCAAAATGTAACTGGTATGGGTTTCTCATCAACATTGCCCGATGTGTCACTTAGTTTGTTCTGGCACCATGGCCACTTTTGAGCAGTGAGTGACAGGACAATTATCAACGAACATAAGCTACGGAACTCATCAATTATCTCTTCATCGAATCCCTGTCATCTTCTTCCGCGTCAAGTTGTTGCTTCCTTCGTCATTTTGCTCTGATTCTTGAAAGGGAGTGTTTGTACACTACACAACTCACGATCAAGAGTGACCAAATAAGATGAATGAACGGCCTTAATCGAATAGCGATGTATTTGGCAAGAAACGCCAATGTATGCTCATGTTGATAATTTTATTGATAAATCATAGGACGTAAAGCCAGTTGGCATGTCGGATGTTATATGTAGATACATCTGTCGACGTTTGAATGGGTAAACTAGTTGAATAATTGGCAGTATCCATAAAATATATACACAGCATTCATAAAAACACAACACAAATGGTACTTATTCGTAAAACCATTATCCAACTTGCGCTAAAAAGTACATTCCATTGACACTACCAAAACCGTTGTTTTGCATCGGCAAAGCCGACACCCCACTCAGCCAGACCAGGTGTCACCACGCATAAATCTGACCCTTCTCGGACACAACCGGGTTACCTACTTCTACATTGTCACAAGAAAAGTCTTTCTCTCGTCATTGGTGACGTAACATCACGCGCATATACACGGTTTTGGCCGTTCCGATAATGCTCGGTATTTTTCATCCCCAGATATTCAAATACACTTACTTTATTAATACAATCGTTTATGTGTCAACTCCGATACCATTATGGTACTCTTATACGTCTTATTGACAATCCGTCCATTCATACAAATGTAAAACACAAAAAATATCCCTGCTGAGAAAGAATATTTTCCAAGCTGAACTATTCATACAAAAAACAAAACAGTAGTTTGGCTCAAATGGAATAGTGCTATGCGAAGTGAAATAATTAACAATGCGGTTTCCGATACGGCTTAGATTCACAAAACCCTTGCATCAATTATTAACCATTCAGTGTAATAACGAGGCCGTCATCTCGATTCATAAATCCGTAATGATAGTAAGTATGAATTATTGCTTTTTGTCTAGATAAGATTAAGACATGTACATTGAGCAGCTACTAAATACCGCAGAAATTACTTGCATGGCTACCAACAAAATATCTTTGATCACGGACTCCGCTGGGACGCAATTATATTCAATTAATGTATCCCAAAACCTCTGCTGCTGCAAGTGCATTTTACTTGCTAGATATCAAGCTGAATGATAGCTTAGACAAGTTAGCATCAAAAACGGGCGCTTGTAATTCATGCATTAGAGGCGGCGCTGGTGGTCATGCAGAGAGCTAGAAAGAACATAGTGTTTTATACAATAAAACAAATACGCTGCTGTCAAACCTCATAAACACATGTCAATTCAGAAGTACGCAAGCGCTCCATGTACTGCTTAGCATGAAATATACGTTGCAACTGAGTAAAGCCATGTTTGTTTTCACAATTGCGCATCACTGTAATGCCATTGAGCACTTGCATAAGGTATGAATAGTATTGTACTGTACTATGCTTTCCTGGTAGAGTGTATGCCTATAAATGGTAAGCTACCATTTCAGGTGGATACGCTACGACTCCTTCAAGACTATGCTGAGTAGGATCGATTCATTACTAGGTAATTCTTAAAAGGGATGGCGATAACCTTCCTCAATAAATGCAATTAATGTTGGCTTTGCAACTCAACTGCATACCAATACCGAACATTATGGTTAATATGGGATGAAAATACACATTTCCTTGCCTCTTCATGAGTGGTTTCTGTTTATCGTCTTTGTGGGCACTTATCTGGTCAGGTACGTCAATGTAATAAGGCGATAAGTCGCCGCTCGCTATCTCTCTTTTTATCTCTCACTCTGGTTCTCAATCTTTCTCGCTTTTGCTGAATGACATTCTAGAATTGTATAGAAAAGTAATATCACATTTGTTTTAAACCATGGTGTAATTTGGAAAACATTGATATTTCACGATGCTACATAAATCATAATGTTTCTTATTCTAAATATAGTCCAGATTATTTTCTGACCAGGAGAGCTATCAACCTTACATGGATACACGCGATTTTGATTATCAGCTGTCAAAAGTGATCAACGGTATTACGACTTAACATAGCCATGATAGTGGGACAATCATCGCCATCTTAACCAATATGGTGATTTTATAAGCCTCATGCCTATCCACTGGGACAATCATAAGCTTTGGACTGCAACCTAAAGGCTATAAATCGATAGTATTGGCCAAATATTGCGAGAATCATTACTCTAGAGCATTCAATTATGATTACCCTAACTCCTCCACAGAGACAACATGGGACGCGCTAGCTGTTTGGACGTTTCGATAAATCCTGCGTTGGCATAATGGAAGTGATCGTATTTGATTTTAAGGATGAAATGTTACGGTCACGCATTGCATATCTTGCGATGTAAGTGTGCATTGTGACACTGATGGTAAATGATATATCATCAAATGTAAGGCAGTACTAAACTATATGATACATTAATCCTCGTAGCAGTTAACAGGCAAGGCAAGGTTCTATGGTCAGCAATGATGGCAGCAATGATGACAGGGTTTAACATTGTCCTACAGGTTCCGCTAGCCCAGGTCGGGTATGTAAAACCAAGATAAAATATTCAGTAGCTGTGTCTAAAGACCAACCATGTGACGGTGAACGTTCGACTGCCCCGATGATGCCGATAATGGGAGACTCATTCAGCGAGTGTAGAAGCAGATATTTGGCTAACCATGATGGCCAATGACATTCTATATGTACTAATATACCTGCTCTTACACATAATTATTGATTGCGTGGGAGAAAAAAAATATTGCGCCCGATGATAATGCAGCCCATTCAATTGTGACATGATCCCATTTTCCCATTCCATTGGAAATGTAAATTACAATCAACAGGCCACCTTCAACTGACAAATTAAAAGAGATATCAAAACTATTCACACCCTAAGCATACCTGGCATTAAAGCACGATCATGCATTAATATTTACAGTAGTTTAGCAGCAACGACAGCTTTTATGGTCAGCAAAGATTACTGCCGTATTTTCTTGCAAAATGAGGCAGCTCACTGATTCATTTATAACTCAAGGGACTATCTTAATCATTTACATGAAGCACATCGCGGAGCAAACGTAGAATAGATGTATAGACGATCTTTCTTTATCTACCTTGTATTGTGACAATATCTGATGGTTCTGTGTGATGATCAAGGAATACACACAGCACAAAGGATCCTGAATTTGCATTTTATCTGCTATCCTCCTGGGCGTCGTGATTCCATTATTGTTCCCCAAGGTTGTCTGTATGTCTGATAACTAAACTGTTGTACGTGTGTGCGATTCGCAAGAATATCAAGATGGTACTTAGTAGCTATTTGCAAAATCATGGTTATATATTATCTTGAGCACGCTTATTGCAGTCAGTGTATCCTGAATTAGAGGTCTTTATGAGCTTTATGTGTCAGTGAAAGCATTGCATATTTCCACCATTCTGCCTTCATAAAACGTTACTGATGTGCACGGCCTTTGGCTGCAGTAATGTAAGAAATAAAAGTGTACATGTTTATATATATATATATATATATATATATATATATATATATATATATATATATATATATATATATATATATATATATATATATATATATATATATATATATATATATATATATATATATATATATGGTGGTCCTTTTGCTACAAATGTGGTCCTTTTGTTAAATATTGTGTGGTCCTTTTGTAACATTGTGGTCCTATTGTAACATTCATGGTTCTTTTGCTACTGGATTGTCCTCTTGTTACAATTAAAGGTCCTTATGCTACTTGAGAACCGTCTATGACTTATATGACAAACATGTAATGCCTCCACTTACCGAGAAATGGTGAATGTGGGAACTTATTGATTAGAATTCAGTTATCTCGACAGCTATATTCCTTCTCTATAATGAGTGACATCAGTTTTAACAGGCTTATTTCAAGATGGATAACAAATATTACCAGGGCCCAAATGCAGAAGGGCAACACAGATTAAGTATTGATTAACTCGTTGTAATTTCCCCATGTTTTATTCCATGTATACAAATATTATTCGTATGTTTAATTGCCATCCAGCCGGTATACTGTCATCACTGCTTAGATATAACAGTGGTGTGAAGCAATATATTTAAATTTATGCATCTGTATGGCTTTAATATTGTATCTAATAACACACCAGGGCTACACACTAACCCTAAACAAGTGGCCTGACGTTACACTTGCCTGGTAAAATTATTATTTGACATAAAAACTTTTAATGATAAACGGCTTTAATAACTTCCGAACAAACAAACACACTTCCAATCCTGCCCCCACCCCCCTCCCTGCGTTTACATAGCAAAGGAGAGATTCTATAATACCCTAGGGGTCAGAGGAAATGCAGTTTGTAACATCAAGATAAAGCTACAGATTCTGATACAGGTATGGTTCGAAAACATATTAATTATCATTAACCTCTGACAACTTATGCAAAATAACCCTCATCTTCCTGTACTGGAGTCCTGTCGACGTTTGGTCACTTGATACACAAGTATTCCACATAAGTGTCATCTTGTGCCATCAAAGCGATATCACTTAATGTTATACCATTGTTTGGGCAGATACTTGCCCTTGCCCAAATCCAATGCTTTTCTCTCGAAGACATTGATATCCTCTTCAGCATAGACTCTGCAGTGGCCTGAATAATACTGTTACTTTTTAGAACAAGTGCATTTGTATGTTATGGCAAGATGACTTTAGAATTGTATTATCAACTACCATTGTCTAGATTGGAACATAATATTCCAAATTAATAATTTCCCAGCCAAATCAAAGGATCTCTTTGTCTTAAATGATATAGCTAAATGGTCCCTACCAGAGTATGCATCCTCATCTGCATCGTCTTCAGATACTCTGTCGGGGTCCTCTGCATCCTCCTCAGACACGTTAACTATAACAGAATATTATGTTGACATACAATGGTAACGATTTTAAATAGTATGATTACAAACAAGCCTCAAGAAGATCTCTTTTAATCTATAAGTGCATCATTTGATTATGTGACCCCTGTTTTTAAGGGGGATTATCACAACAATGGCTAAAATCATATCTACACACCTTTCGGGAGCTTTTTTTAGGCTTCACAAGCTTCAACACACATGCTACATTATTGCTCAGCATGTACAATACAATATATATGTATATATATATATATATATATATATATATATATAGATATATATATATATATATATAGGAGATGTATCTATATATATATAGAGATCTGAGAGGAGATATCTCTATAGCTAGAGATATCTCTCTCTCTAGAGAGATAGATCTCTCTCTCTCTCTCTCTCTCTCTATCTCTATCTCTATCTCTCTCTATATCTCTATCTCTCTATCTATCTATCTCTATATCTCTATCTATCTCTATATAGAGATATATATATATATATATATGACTTGCCCAACTGGACAAGAATTGCTCAGAGTTAGTGTTTCTCCCTATATATATATATATATAGATCTATATATATATCTATATATATTATATAGATATATATATATCTCTATCTATATATCTCTATCTCTATAGATATCTCTCTCTATCTCCTCTCTCTCTCTCTTTCTCTCTCTCTCTCTCTCTCTCTCTCTATCTCTATCTCTCCCTCTCTATCTATATATCTATCTCTCTCTATCTATAATATCTCTATATCTCTATATCTATATCTATATTTCTCCCTATGTATATATGTGTGTGTGTACATTTATCTATATATATATATATATGCAAATTTCTTTCTTTTACAGTTTCAGCCCTGAAAGGCTTGTCATTTGATGAACTCTGTATTGAAAATCATATGCAGCCATACATTTAAAGGCTTAATCAATCTTACATGGTTGTGTCCATCTAAGACAAATTGAAGTCTTGGAAGCTGGAAAGAAAACAGAAATGTTATGGTGTAGTGAAACACACTGAAAAGGGGCAAAAGTAGTAACATTAGAATACAATATTCAAATCGACTAATGTGCACAAATATTAACAAATGGAGTGCCCAAATGCTTATGATAGGGCAGGGTTGCATGAATGGCCTTAATTCTAACTCAAATCGGAAGCATGAAGAACTAAACACACTCACAAACACGCGCGAGCGCGCACTTACTCGCGAAGAGACATACTTACAACGCTGCTATCCCTCTTTGAGTCTTCCATTTCCATAGCATTTGTCAGAGCTGCAGAAAGCCATGATAATTGAATGTTATGATAAGTCAGTATAACACACTGTGCGGGTGCTTAAGTGAATGAGTGGGTGAGTGAGTGAATGATTGAGTAAGTAAACAAGTGAACACAAATGGATACCTATCCGAGTGAGTGAGTGAGAGAGATAGAGAATGGGTGGGTTTGTGAATGATTAAGAGAGTGGATATGGATGTAAAGGGCATTATTTCGCCAAGCGAACATACCCATATTATCATCATAATGAATTGCACCTTTGGATTGTTGTGCCGTTACATTCTTATCTCTATGAAGCAACATTTCTCCAACTGCCGGGTTTTCCGGCTCATGTGGGCTGCGTTCCTCTGTACCTTCAACAGTTTGATATTCAATTTGCATTTAAACATACATGTTGTTAATATGTACAGATTTGGTTTATTCAGAATTACTTATAATTCTTTATCACGATAATTTGGCTATGTGTCGTGCAATTTACGGCGTTCATTGTTCAGCTATGGATAGTCTAGTATTAGAAATCAACAATCAAGAAAACAAGAACAGAATTGTAACCTGTTAAATCTAATGAGATCAAAATGCTGTAATTTAAGCAGTATTCAAATATTGCCTTTTCAATATGGCTTAGCATTCAGCTAATCGATTTGAACCTACATGCTGTATTCATGTTCGAGTGATGATGTGAATCCACGGTTACATACATACAAAATTCACAGAGAATAAACTATAGCTAGTGAATGTAAAGGTTGTCTATGGATTAAGCTGCTAATGAGTTTTACCTGCTCCATTTTTGTTTGATCCTCCAAGTTTGGTGCGCTTATTCTGAAATAACATAGCAGCAATGCGACGACACTAAGTAGAGCAGTCATATGTTGGGGAGACATATAATGATTACCTCAGTTTACCCCCATCACATTCCATCTGAGCAAAATAATATTTTACTCCTATCTGCGATTTTGTCATTTGTCGATGCAGTATTCCAATGCATGCTTCCACTTAAAATACGGTGCATGTCAGTGTCAGCCACTCTCAAATATGCAAATGAAATGCTTTCGCAAATTTTACATAATATTTACCTCAGTCCTCCACCACCGGTTTCCGATTCCGTCCTCATAATTGTAGAGAAGCTCCTTTCCAGATTGTATGCTCTTCGTTGCAAACAGACTCAAAACTTCAGTGTTGTTTAGGTGAAGCTTCTTCATGACACAAGTTGTTTTAGTGCAATCACCATCATTGATCATATTACCCAGGCATCCAGTAGTGTTTGTAGCATCGATCCTGATTCACAGAGCATATAGAAACGCAAGCTTGGCGAGAAGCAAAATGTTGGGAATTCTGCTCATCTTAAATTGTGAATAAGCACATAATGTTTTTACCAACAACTTTCAATGTTAGGCTTTTTATATACAAGATATACAAAGGGTGATGACAACAGTTAACAGACCCACAACCTCAACCGCATAGCAGATATATATATAATGCACCGATTGTGGGGTGCATGTATCATTCAAAGTGGATGCACTTTTTACGCAGATCCAATATCATTTGAACACACATAGACAACACATCGGCAGGTGATAATGCAATACACATATCAACTACAGTCATTCTGATCCCAAATCTACAATAACTCTTAATCAAGACACATCAGAACAAGAGTAACAGCATAATACTATGTTGATATTATTTTCAGTTATAGGTTATGACAAGATCAAATAATAATGTTTATGGCTTTCATATTGTATTCAATGACCACCAAGGCTGAGCTCAAACTCAAAAATCCACTTGTACTGCAGGAAAAGTGGCCAGCATATCCACTTGTCTGGGAAAAAAATTCACAAACCCGGTATTTATGCAAATAATTATAACATTTTGGCAGAGGTCAGAGACCATACTGATATGAATTGTAGTTTACAAGGAGATATTGACATGATAAGTCCTTATGTTTGATTTGAGACCACTGGCTTGCATTATCACAAAAGTTGGCATCAATACTTTCAATATTAAACAACTTTAATAACTTCCAAACTTCCAAACACACTTCCAATTCCCCACTGAGTTTACATAGCACAGGAGATACTATAATACCCCCGGGCTCAAAGATAATGCAGGGCTGCTTTTAAGTTTGTAACATCAATATAAGACAGGAGAAAGATCCAGAATTTTTTTTCCTAAATTTCATCAAAAATTGTGACCGATATCGCCTGCCAATTTTTTTTTTACAAACACACACCCACACACAAACCCGACTAACGAACATAACTTGGCAAAAGCAGTCGCCAAGTTAATGATGATACAAGTATGGTACCAAACATCTTAATTATCATTTACCTTTGACATCTTACATAGGGTATCCCTCATCGTCCTGTACTGGAGACACCATTGTTTGCCGAGATACTTGCCCTTTCCCAAATCCAACGATTTTCTCTTGATATCCTCTTTAGCATAGGTTCAGTAGTTCAGTAGTGGTTACTTTTTAGAGTCTGTGCATTTGTATATTATGGCAAGATGACGTCAGTATTGTGTTATCAACTACAATTCTCTGGATAGCAAATTAAATTAGATAAATAGTCCCTGCCATTATGTATGCATCCTAATCCGCATCCTTGTCGGGGTCCTCTGCATCCTCTTCAGATACTTTGCCGGGGTCTTCTACATCCTCTTCAGATACTTTGCCGGGGTCCTCTGCATCTTCCTCTGATACTTAGTCTAAGTCCTCTGCATCACCTTCACGGAATTTGGGCATCAATATTACACCTTCAGATATCAAAAATATATATTTAATATAGCTATAACAGAACATTTCTTGACTTTCAATGGTTAAGAATACAATCTACTGACCAGTACATGAGGGAGACACGCCCATTGTTATCACCCTTAAGTCATACCCAGGGACTTCTAGGTACACAAACACAATTATGTCAACATTTTGTCAAATTAAGTGTGATGCAATGCATCATGATTAATATTATTAATTAAACCTCAGGAAGAAAACACTTCAGCTCCTTTGAAGTTCTTGTCTTGAAACTCGATAAGGTAAGTATAGGATTTAACGGCACATTATACCCTATACTTACCTTATCGAGTTTCATGACAAGAACTTAAAAGGAGCTGAATCGAAGAGAATTTTCTTACGGATTGTTGATATTCTGACATTTTTAGCTGTAGAGAGATATTTATTTAAAGATCGCTGTTGAATCTTACTGCTATGGGACATAAGATTTGTAAGGTCATTGCGATGCTAGAACATCGGGCAACAGGCCAGACACCAATGTTGTGGCCATGTGAAGCATTTCGGTCATGGTGATGCTAGAAACTTAGAATTACAAATAAAATATATTAATCCTCCAGTAACTGTCTTAATTAGTATTTGCATTTCATAAACTTTGATAACCTGAATGAAAAAAATAGTTTGGGAAGGCTTCATAATGTATCTACTGTTATTCGACTCCAGCATGACCTGGCTCTGTAGTCAGGGCAGCAGCTACTCCACCAGCATCCATCTGACGTCAACCCCGGGAAACAAACATATTTGTAATATTTGATCTTACTCTGTGGGAGGTCATGTATGTATTGACATCACAACTTCAGCAGGTCCACAAAAACCACATGGATGTTCTACCTGTTTTTGGCCGATTCAAATTCAGAAACAAACATACTTGTGCGACAACCTGTTAATCATCACTACTGTATATACCCAAATGGGTAGAGGTATGTGTTAGCATGTGAAGATATGTGTAAAAGTGTCTGTCATGATAAGTTCATAGGGTTGGGTATCGATTTGTTTTCGTACAGGTGTGGGCAGAGGTGTCTGTAGGGATGTGTGCAAAGATGTTCGTGGCTATTGAGGTGTTTTTGTGTAGAGGCTTGAATTTAGATGTATGAGGAAGGAAGGGGGTAAGGAGGTAGGAGATTATTTAATTAGTAAGTAGGTGAGTAACTGAGTGAATGATTGTTCACAAATGGATAGGTGTGTGTGCAGAGGTGCATGCGAGGTAATGAGCTAGAAGGGGAGGTAAGGATTTATGTAGGGCATGGGTAAGTGAATGGTTGAGTCGTTGATAGTTCATAAGCGGGTATAGGCATCTACATGCTGAGGCGCGTATGTGTAGATGTGTGTATAGTGGGTGAGTAATGATAAGTAAGTGGGTGAGTAAAGGTAAATAGGAGCGATTATGGGAGTGAGAGAGTGGGTTAGAACAGATATACATACCTGTGTGGTAATTAAATTGTGAACAAATGAGTTAGTATTGAGAGTAAATTAATGAGTTAATGAATGTATGATTTGATGAATGAAAGTGTGTGTACGAAAAAGCGAAATAAAGCGGCCGGGGTGGGGGGAGGGGGGGGGGGGCTGTTGGTTAGCTAAATCTGTAACTGCATGACTGACCAGGTGTAGGTCATACTTATTAAAAATAGCCTGCTCGATAGTTTGTAGGGTGTACTTTAAAATCTGTTTACAGAGCATTTACATACGTTTACATCACCGTTATGACCATGCAGTGTTTTGTGCTCGAATAAGCGGGGCACAATTCAGACAACTACAGAACTCCGATGAATGTCTATTTAATTCGACCCTCATGTATGATATTGTAACTAGCAACGCCTATAATGCAATTCATTATGATCCAAACAGATTTATTTAATATACTTGTCGTGTTTTGGAACAAAATATGCAACCAAATAACTGATAATCTGTGGTAAATAAATTGAGCTCACCTGCTCACGGCGTCGCTCCCCCAAAAAACTTTCGGCAGTGTGCCCGTGATGTTTCGTACACTGCAAGTTAAAGTTTTCACTGCCCCAATCGTATTCTAACGAACAATCATAAACTATGGCTAATATTACCACTATTTGTAGTCGGATATTGCAGTTGATAAACTTTTATTCCATTTGGTAAAAGAAAATACAACAGCATATCAAAAGAGTGTTAACTGCTCATAGTTTTGAGAGATAACAGTTTTTGTACATCCATTATAAAATGTCGACCCATGGGTTATGTTTATATGACTTTGCCATCCTTCATGTATATTCTGAAACGGTCAAAATCTAGGTATTTAAGAAAACGAATCACGTTATAATTCCATAATGAGATTCTGTTATATTATTTTGGAATCTCTCAGCAATCTTTCCCAGAGAGCGCTTCTGAATCTAAATTGCATGCTATCGCAGAGGAAATCTAAAAATATACTTTATCAGAAAGCTCAATTATCTCGATAACCAATTTCGTTCAGTATGATTATTTGTTCAGTCACGTTAGTTCGGCGTGTTAGAGAGAAACTATGCAAACCGAACACTCTCGGATGTTCACCAAGACATTTAATTGGTAAGGACAATTTAATTCAGAAAGCACTGGGCATATTCAGCACCTGTGGTGGCTCCGGTCGAACGGTTATGTGAATATATACCGTTCTGCTTCAACATTGTCTGCGCGTCCAAGAAAACGCATTTGGCTAAAGTGCTGCCCTACGCCTATGTAAAATAACATATAGCAAAAGTCCGTACAACACAAAGTCCCTACGCACCCAAAAACTCACCCCCATTTGACGCCATTCTTCAAGAAATGACATCGATATATCATTTCTAAAAAATCGCGATACGATGACCGCCATTTTGGAACATATTGGGTCGCGTGATTTCCCGCCGCCTCATCCGCATTGCCTCCCGCCGCCTCATCCGCATTGCCTTAGCATCACGGGGGGGGGGGGGCACTTGGCGCTAACTCGGATAGGAGTGTGCCGCGGGACCTCGAAAACCCGTACCCGTTGTACAAGGTATTATGCGAATGTATAACCCGTCGTACAAGTCGTGAGGCCGAAAAAACATACCCCTTCGCGCGGCATATGTATACTACCTCTATACACTTAAAATGCCCCCCCCCCGGGCTTAGCATTAGTCGTCGATGGGTCACGTCATTATGACCATGCGCAATGCACGTGGTCTTGAACTTGAAAACAAACATGTTGCTGTGTTTCGGACTTTTTACCGCTTCCCAAATTGATCGAGCTATAACTAATTACCATGGATGAAATCCCCCGCCGAAAAGGGATAAAATTGTCCGTGAACATCATTGCATTCTAAAACATCACTTGATCTCAAAATTTTTACATTGCGTCGGCTGAAGAGAAAGTAAGACGTCTACTCAGACGTCTTGTAGGGCTACACCTGCGGGCACGCAAACTACAGTGCGAGATCGCTTTCTGTGGTGTTTCCTTTACGACAAATTCACTCCAGACGGGATGCCTAGAAAGTGAATCTATTCTGTATTCGTGAATTTCTCCGGTGTAAACGAAAGCCAATTAAAATAAAAACAACGTAGTTGACAACCAGAACAAATATGAGTTTTGCCGACATGATCAATTCAAATTTTTTTTTGAGTCGCATTCATCTTTCCCGTTGAGGATTTTGTGCCAATGCTACTCACGAAGTAAAAGAACCATGTGGTACTATGTTCGAGACCCATGTGCAGTAAATATTACCAAGTTGTTGATTTGTCCTCTAGTAAAGCAGACACAAAATATTCATTTCCTTTGATAGGAATATAAAGAATGTTTTGCATTTTGACATCCTTGGAGCAAAATAATTATTATTATACGTAAGCATCTTTACATGTCACATTATGTCGTTGCTTTATGTACTGAAACACGCACTCCACACAACATTCCGGGTAGGGTGTTCCCTCCATAAAAAAAAATATCGTTCATCCGAATCCAGGAAATACGGTCAATCGAATAACTCATCAATTTATGCATTATCTAAATTACCTTGATTGCGTTAATAATACTATAAGACTGGGCAGAGTATACCAGGCTTGAGTAACTTTTACATAACGTCAAATAATTTGGTCATTAATTCTGATTAACAGTGATCCCAATTATGTCACAGCTTTCATTTATAACAAGCACCAACACTAATGCGACATACAATATATATTTCTCTAGGGACATGAAATATCATTATTGCATTAAGTGCTAATGTGGTATTTATCATTTAGCTATGCAGAATATTTACTCGACTGTGTTTGTATTGAAACACTCTTCATATTGAATTTATTCAAATGTATGATTATGTATTATATGATTAAGCGCACGTTATGCATATGCATTCTCATTAAAATAGTTTTGGCTTTATGAATACTTTAATGCTGCAATGACACAATCAAATGAAAATACTTTTTAAGCAGCTATCCCGTATACATTGAGCCATTTGTTATAAATGTAACTCGAACAAACACCCATAATTTTTGGTCTCGGGACGGTTAGGTAACTTTAAGAAATACAAATCATCCCACCATATGTTATGGTCGTTTGCATCTGGCCGTTAAGTAAAGGTGTGCACTATTTTATTTCTACGTTGCTACATAAGAGGTCATTTTTGTCGGCTTTTTCTGACTGCTAAAAAAAACAGGGAAATGTTGCAAAATATTTTTCAACCAAGTAAGTAGATACACTTCTCCATCTAAATGCTAGTTTTGCGACAGATTAAACCAACCAATTAAATCATGAATTTATATTAGTCTTCCTAATTGGCTAGTGCCGCTGACTGTCGTCGATTAGTGTTGATAATAATCGACTAAGTACAGATTTTTTTTGTCACATTCAAACCTTATTCCTTCAGAATGTTGTCCGAGGCCACTATCGGATGGAATCCGATGCAGTTGTGCCTGTTAACGCATAGCTCTCTGTAGGATAAATAGATTTAAATTAGACGAATTTGAAATGCTTTCTGTCTATCGATCTCTCCTACTGCTAGGAGTTCCACCGTCGCGCAAAGCGCTTTTGATCTGGAAAAGGGTCATTCTGCTTACTGTCAAACTGTCAATGCGTTATTAGTGCACCTAAGCGATGTTGTTTTGCGTCCTTGCGTTGGAGCGGGCTTTCCTGTCGTGCGATTTTAAAGGTGTCAAAAGACATCCCTGAAAATGTTCAGTGAATTATGGTCTGACTATTTGAATTGATTCGCAGCTCTTCATTTAAGTTATTTATCCTAACTTAAACTCATGTTTAGCGATTAAACTTCCTGTTTTAAGGGACTCCCTGAGTTTAAAACACAAGAAAACGCGAGCTACATTTACAATTGGGTTCACTAATGCGTGCGCACTAATGTGTTATGTTACCATTTCCCCAATCTTACCGAAACTAAAGTACGGTGAAGCGGTTTTGGCTTTTACAAGTAGACTAGCTGCCAAGTGATGCTTGAATAAGGGTTCTTACTTTCTCAGGAAATGAAGTACAGCTATGATATAGCACTCTGTGGCTGGATTGCTACGCAGAGATATATACCGTTGCCATTGTGAGCATTTTCTTCTGCTTGCTCTGTAGCGCTATCCCCTTTTGGCGAGTTCTACAATTACAAATAACCAATAACTTTGATGTATACAGACTGTTCTTTCATAGCCATTACGGTTTCCGCTCAAAGCATTCGGCCGAGTATGCAGCACGGAGTAAGTCGATAACATCACACCACGAATGAATACCGTAAGTATGTACATGAGTATTTTTTGAAGGGGCTCCTAAAGATTTAAAAAAAACCGATGAGAGACAATATGTGTCTTATATATGTCATCAGATTTACATGGGTCAATACATGGGTCTTTCATTGCTTATCATTTATTAGAATGAGCTTACTTAAGCGGACGAGATATTTGATAAATTGCTCTATTCAAATGACACAACGCTAGCAACCAGTCGTACGAACAATTCAAAGAATTTCCCGAAAGTAAAATATTATCTAAGTTAAGCCTTCAGGTCCAGACATGAGCTAGATGGCTGTATCTGAACACAGTTTTGGGTAAAAACGTTGAAAAGTAAGGTCATTTTAAAATCAATAAATAAGAAATTTGTGACAGAATAACTGCTCCAAATGAATGGGAAACCAATAGAACGGACAAATGATTTAAACTTTAGTGGAAATAAACACCGACAGCAACATCTGTTAGAAGAGCCATTCATCCGTTTCATCCGTTTTGTCACTAGCACACTGATCACTCCATATAGTGCGTAACTGCCAAGTCCACGTAATAATTACCATTATTCAAACCTAACCCTTGTATATCCTGCTATCAACCACATATGTCATGCACTGTATCCTTTTAAATATCAAGGCCGAGGTCGTGGTAAATGATGTGCCTCTAAACATGATTACTAATGCATTACCTCATCCTTGAAACAGAATGAAAAATGTTATCAAAGAAGACCATTAGTTCATCGCTTTTCATGATTGTAGCCACACGGAAGTTGCCCGATTTTTCTTTACCACTGCCTGTGTCATCAGCTGTACATTATGCTGTCCGCCGGCTCATCTATTAAATATGTGAAATATCACCACCGGAACGAGTAGAAATTTACATGAAGGGATAGTCGATTATAACCGCTTCCACAGATTCCATCTCCAATAAGCTTCAGCTAATCGGGCCATAATAATATCAGCGGTCCGCTATTAGTCATAAAAGCGCCTGCTCGCAAGTTAAAATACCTTGAGAGATAACAAGGTCAATGCATATTGTCAACCTAGGAGATAGCGACACAACCTTTCCAATCCAGCTCTGGCCGTTAAAACATGCAAAACTCATCATTCCACACTTGTTTCAAAACGCACATCAACCAGTACACAAATCGGATAGACAGTCGAGTTGCAGATTGATGTAACCCTAAAATGCAATATATGATCTGTTCTCGAATAGTCTTTGTTCAATAATTTTATATTTTACATTGTATTTGATCGTATACAAACATTACCAGCGGTAGGGCATATTATTGCTTGTAGTGCCGTTTGCAATGCCCAAATATCCAGATATTTTCGTCACTCGCCCTCTATTTGTTGGTTTGTTTATTGAAATGAATATGATTATGCGGTCGAATTTCTACCCGATTTTTACATTGGGAATATTGCTGTGTGTGTAATAATCGTTAAGTGTGACCATTATTTGAAGCTTGGATATGTTTTGATGCTCTTCAGCCGAAAGAACTATTGCGGTTGTGTCATTGAGGACTGTTTTGCATTATAACCTGATTATAACGAAAAAAAACCACACAAATCGGTGGGTGATTACGGACAACGATTCCCAAAACTCAAACACACACCGAAACAATACATATTTGTGTTAAATGGCAAAAAGGTTCTGTTGAGTACGCGGTAATGCATATACATAACATTTGGCGAGTTATAAATGAACCGTGGTTGCCATAACATAAGGGAATAATCTGGAATCATTATTATCATTTGAATATTATTGAATGCCAGCAGTCTTTCGATATGTCGCAACGTATGTACTTCCGCTTCATTTTCTTTACCTGACTAGCCTTACAATGTCGAGTATCATAATAATATCAATTAAGACTTTCGTGAAAATTGTCATCAGCCCATCCATTAGTGTGTAACATTCCATGGACGATGTCATATTAACCTGAATCTCTATTAATAGCAAAAGTCAATACGTTCCATAACCGACGGATATAATGACGAATTGACTAAAGATACCGTAGTAAGGCAGGACGCTTTGTGTTTTATTGACAGCCAGAGGGAGGCAACGTCTGGATCTACTTATGATGTCAGCGTCAACGCAGACTAACATAAGTGACGCCTCTTGAGATCTACATGTCAGCGCCATACGTGTAGTTTGTAGGCATATATATATATAGAGATATATATATATATATAGATAGATATATATATATATAGAGATATATATATATATATATATAGATATATATATATAGAGATAGATATATAGATATATATATACACATATATATATAGAGGTATGGATATATAAGATATAGCTATCTATATAAATATATATCTATAAAATATATATATATTTTCGTATATAAATATATATAGATAAAGGGGTATAGACATATAGATAGATATATATGTAGATATATATATATATAGATATAGATATAGAGATATAAAATATAGAGAGAGATATATATATATCTCTATATATATCTCTCTATATATATATATATATATATATATATTTCTTATATATATATATATATATATATATATATATATATCTATATATATATATATATATATATATGTATATATATATATATCGAGAATATGCGAATAAGAAGGAGCTACTGTTTAGGGTCCACAATACTTGCAGACAATTCAGGATCACATCAAAAACGGAAATTACCCTTAAAAGCTCTCCACTTCTGTGCAATAAGGAGTTCGACCAAAAGGTAAATACCCCTTGTATTTGAATTAACTAATCAAGGCATCCTATATGCATAGCTTATCTTAGCAAACATCAGCGCCCCCCTCTCTTCTTTGTGTACAAACAAAGAGGAGCGATATTTAGGGGTAACATGTGTAAAAACAGCATTGCAGACCGTGAAAAATAAGTTGACACATTGTCTCCATTTGACTAAAATACATCCCTGCTTCTAGATAACTAGTTAAGAATAATTAGCTTAAGCGTAAAACGACCATTCCAGGATATGCCTATGTCATTGTATTTTTTTCATATATATGCTTTGGTTTGGGCCCTTTGTCTTAGCCAATTGAGAGGTCGGATGCATGAGTTGATCGCGCAATTAAAGCGACCCAAATAGGCCGTGCAGAGCTTAAAGGTCCAATACAATGATTTTTTTATTCCATTTTTCCAAAGTTCTATGTTTTAAAAGGGTATCATAACCAAAATAAGCTGACTGTGCGCTTTTTTTCTTTTAGAAAAATGATTTTTAAATGTACATTTTCCACGTCGAATCTGACAAGATACCGCTCGGTAAAATTCGTTAATTTCCGGACAGTGACGTCATTCGGGTTATCGCGAGTATTCCTCGCCATCTTCAGCCTTCACGGTTTGTTGACAGCGTATGACTTACTCGTAGGATTTCGTATGAAACAGAACAGAGCTCAAGCCATCACTGAAGGAGGTCAGTCCCAATGGAGAATGTCTTACCCCAAAGCCAGACAAGGAGACCCAGTTGTCAAGCCTGTCAAAGTACCAATTTCTTTTGGTGTGTACATGCATTAATCTAAAATGAAACACATGTTATTTTGACATTTATTACCGAAACCTAAATAAGTTTAATCTGCGCAAACATTGTTACCCAATTCAATATGGGCATATAATATAACTAACTTATCATATGACTATCATAAAATATGAATAACATTTGATCTCAGGCAAAATTACCCAAGCTACAGACTTGGTGAGGTCCTTGCAGAGGACAGGACTGTCCCACCACCTATTGTCTCCCAGTACGAGAAACCTGAAAAGGATCTTCTCGTAGGTGCTCACAGGTGTCGATTCAACCTGACCAAGAAATCTTCTGCTCTATTGTAGATTATCTGTATATTTGCCGCTCGGGTCAGGGAAGGATTCTCTAACAGCTGTTACCACACAGGCTGCCTGCACTTTCCTGTTTCTTTTGCCCAGTCTGTGCCACATCCAGAATGCAAACTGGTGGTAGGCTAGATACTTGAATAATCTGAAACAATATGTCAATTAGTTGTCTATGGTTTTGAAATAAGTTGTATAGTTAAAAAAACAATTGTCATTTGTCAACCATTCCCTCACTTTGTAATTTTATTATAAGCTCTGCCTCTGGATTTCATGTTACTGGTATTATTTATTCTTGGCTATGTGAAATATATGGTAGTTTATCAATATGAACACTTGATATTTTACACAGCCGGATTGATGTTCCCTTAGCAATAAATATGATTGTTCAACCTTAAACCGTTCTTTTTGGTAGCAATAATGGCTAACTTACTCATAGTAGAGACCTCATCTCCAACAGGTCCATCGATTCGAATAGATTCAAGTACATTTTTATTCAGGCAGTTTGCCAGGAATCTGGGATGCTTCGTGATGCATGTCCATTCCTCCGTTATAGCCATCATTCTCTCCAAACTTCTGCAGCACACTCTGTCCGTGTCCATTGGGATGCAGTGATGACAGCTACATCTAAGTAAGAGAAATAATTAAAGAGTCATTGTAAATTTATATTTGTGGTACAATGAATCAATATAAAAAGACAATACTTTATATACTGCATGCAAACATCTGTCCACAATATTTAATGTGCTGATGGTACAATGACAAAGCTACATTAACTAGCCAAGTACTATTTGTTGTAGTAGTTACGTCTGTCAACATACCATCCTCACCTTACAGAATGTGTAAATATATTGGGTAACTGAAACTAATGGTTAAAATTTTACTGGTAAATATAGTTCAATAAAGCTTGGGAAGGGTGTTCTAAAACTCACCATTCGTCGAAATCTTTTGTGGATTCTTTATCTGAAGCGGACCCTTGAGTTAGAGCTCCCGGTGTCATTTCGAAGTGTGACTTCGATGATTCAACTCCCGCCCGTATAAGCTCAAATAAATAGTCATGGACATAATTTGCCCCAATGTTATGCTATGGGGCCTCGTAATCTTCATCAGAAGACGACATGGCTTCATGTAAATACGGTGTTTTCTTAAAATCCAAACAATCGCTTTTCGCTTCGCTCGCTATCAAATTCTCTTGGAGGCCGCGCAACAGGTATGACGTCACGCAACCTGCCCCTAGCGGCCAACTGAGGCAAAAAGGCATCGAGAAGATGGCTTGGTATTTTCTTCCGAGTGGAACTTTATCGGTGGATTTTTAGTACTTATGCATGCCGGTGCAATGAATTATTGGTCCCCGTTGGTTAATGAGTTATTAAAGAAATGATGAAAAGCGTTGTATGTGACCTTTAAGAGATTTGCCGAACCGATTTAACCGGAGGGAGAACGCCAAAGTCGTTGGGATCCATTCTG
>CM067344.1:25617760-25634941 GCA_034190875.2 Urechis unicinctus
TAGCCCAGTTTGGTTATGTTGATTTTCTCTACCTTATCTACTTGGTTTGACGCTGTTTTTGTATTGTTTTTCCCTGATACTCCTATCACGTTCCCACTGAATGCCCGAAGTCTCTATGAGCAGCATTGCATTAAACGAATTCTTGTTATCTGATTTACAACGATAAACTTCAATGAGAGCTGGTACATGTATTAATGCATTCTCCACACTCACACTGTCAACGCCAACGCAGCTGCGCTGTACAAGGCCATTGCATCGTTATCACTCTGGTCTGATTCATGGAAATGTCTGCACTAAGCATTGACCGGAAAATGCCTTATATTAAGTTGTGTATCAAGCTCTGATTCTTTTATTGTTGAGAATATAAAGCAATAGAATACCCTAGAAAAACAATTTCATATAGCAATATACACATCAGCCCAGATAATGTGAGGGACATAGAGATAGAAAGGTATTTTCTACCAATAGGTTTATATGATTTAAAGTGTAAGTTCCAAATAATATAATGCGACTAGCTTACTGCTGTGCATCAACAACTATATTCGCTGCATCTATATAGGATCGCTGTCACGATTGTGGCAATACACGACTCACTGCACTTGTTTCTGATCAACAAGTGACAGTTGCCTTGCCGCAAATACATACAATGGTTATAAAGGCGTATTGCTAACTAATCAACAATCTTAATGAGGCTTGGTGGTGAGAAAGTAAGACGAATCAGAGCTGCTATATGTCTCTATATACATTGACTTAGGATTTGATCTAGCTCATTTGCAATGGTGTGGCAGTACTCATGTTTACCGGTTTCAATGACAGCCCAGCAGTTCGAATGTTCAATTATATTTTAATCTGTGATAACTAAGCAAATATTGTAAAACATGGATGGAAGAGTAAGGCATAAACTGTAAGACAATACACCACGGGAAGTATTGTTTCAGAAAGATTGCAACACATCGTTTCAGCATTGACAACCGAGTCCATAATAGGAGCAGAGGTTACATTCATCATGTTGAAAAGGGTATCAAAATTGCTTCGTGTTCCACGAGGATGCTTGTAGCATTCACATTGTGTGCAAGAACCATTGCAATATAATGCTTTCACGAGACTCTGACCGTATAAGCCCAAGTAAAGTTGGTGTGATGGCGCAACACCTTTGATGCAGATGTTTGATTCTGGAGCAGTGTTAAAATGTTTATCCGTTACATAGGGTACATATATCTTGGTTTTGCATATGTACCATTAATGCTAAACAGGGGTTGAAATCATCTAGCCTGCTACGCTACAAACTGCTCATCTTGGCACCACAGCTATAAAACCCCTACTGTCAAAATTAACTCGGTATTACTTTTATAAAGAAGGGATTACATGAAAGTAGGTGATTTTTTTTGAAGATTTAAGCTTCAGCGTTGTGTGGCCGTGTATTATTAAATACTCATATGAGCGTTACGTATCAGCCACACGGACTCATATACGATCTATTAGGGGAACATATCATATCAGATATTAAGGAATTGTATTCTGCGTATGATAAAATATAAAGCTTTTCAATTTTTGGAAAGAAACAAATGCATTCGATTTATTGTATTTGATACATTTCTGGCATTATATGATGCCTCCAATGAAGACATGTGTCTTTCTGTGGCCTTATGATTAATCAAATCGCAAAATATATGGTGTGCACTATCCCTGTTTCAAGTGATACAGTTTTTTCTGACGAGAGCGTATTCCCAATCGGACTTACCCAATCATATAACACGATAAAACATTACACTTTATCAATTTAACCTACTGATCGGTCACATTATGCACGGGGTACGTACTCCAGAAATAACCTCTTACGTAGAGGCAGTCAGATTCTGCTATTTGTCAGCTCTCATGTACCATAAGGGTCCCATGTGATGCGCAGCCGTGCGCATTAAATAGTTGGTCATTGCGGGAATTACAGTATGGAATAGCATTGGCCAAAAAAACCTTGATGAATATCAGCTTAACCCTAGGTGATATCGACCATAATATTAAACAACACAGATGGATGATAAACATGCAGGAGCAGCAATTCGAGGCTAATGTCCTATTTGACCCCTGTCCATGACTGACCTGCCCATCAAGTATTGACGTTACGTAAACCGGGCTTAAATTCAAACTAACAAACCAAAAAGCGTGGAATTATGTAAGCATGTATAGTTGAAGCCCAATGGACTATCGGAATAAACGATTCACTTTGCGTTTCAAACCATAGGTTGTTAATTGATCCTTAGGTGTGACTGAGCTCTCTGGTAACTGGGAATCGCGTCGAACCCTCATAGCGATCAGGTCGGATTTGCAGCAAAGTCTCCTCAGGGTTTTATGACACATGGGAGCTGCTCAGTCATTACAGTTATCTACATCCATCGTCGTTGGCAACTTTGATGTGAATGCTTTTTAAACCCATTACCATTCATCATAATGTATTGTCTCTATCCTTTGCATAATTGCCTTTGTTTCGACTCTTGTTTTTCCAAAGGAGGCTATAATGTTTTTACATAAAGTGAGGAGTGCTGTTCCCGGTGGGATTATTAGCTTCCACGTTTGTATACCCAATGTAATAACTATGCAAATTTCAATTTGACGTTTAATCCAAAATACATTGGGTCAACAGTATTGCATGTTTTTGCATTTGTAGATAAAATATTTAGGTTTTTTCGGAGCCTTAAACGCACATCCATGCTATTGTAGCATACGAACAGACAACAGGCCACACATACCCCAACATTAATCAAAACCATACCTTAAATTTGTGACTATTCTGATTATGTGAAGCCTATCCAGGTAGGATCCATTTTCCAGGGAACAGTACCGCGCAAAGTTATCTGGCAATAGCTGACTATGTTATTCTCGCAGCACAGAGTTTATGATCTGAACCTACCGAGGCATACGACCGAATCCTCGATTTATAATAACTCCCTTGTACAGTTATACCTACGCAGCGTACGACTATCGGATTTGTGTCACCACTATCTCGCTGTACTGTCTATTAACAATGTTCACACTATACTGCGTAAGGTTGTAATGGACTTACACTGTCTATTACAATTGTCATGCCCAAAAATAAGACACAACCGGATGAATAGCTATCTGACGCAATTGTTAGGCTTGGTTAAGAGGGGTTTTTTTATCCCTACGGCATAGCTTAATCGTTGCATTTGTTTGTGATATCGAAATGTTAAAAAATGATAGTTGTTAGAAATGATAACCCACCATTATCCACCAGATATGAATCCAAAGAGATGTTGTGGTCAAACTATTCCGACAATTCTAGATTAGGCAACAGGCCATGTACGGATATGACACTTAAAATATCGTTTTGTGATTCTATAAATACTCTTACCAGTTTATACCCGATACCCGAAACCGCGTCATTGGCTAAGCGAGGGAAGTGACATGCCATGGCCCATTAAAGGTAAATTGCATTTTACGTAACGCCTATAAGATTTAATATCAACGGCACTGTCTTGCAAATATTGCACATATCGACATCAGAATTGACCTAATGATCACGTTCCAGCAAACAGTGTGTCACATAATTCACATTCACATCAAAATATTCGCTAATCGGCGGGTAAATTGAACGCTGAAGAGCAGAGGCAGGAGGGTGAGGTCGCTTGGTCCGACATTCCGTATTTTAAGTGTCATTTTACAGACATCGCGCAATTGTAGCCCTATATTTGTATCTGATACAGATGATATAGGTGCAGGAGCAGGAACGCCGTTAAGATCAAATTGCAGTTCAAGGGCTGTGTTCTAAGTAATGAAAGCATAAATCGTCCCTCAATTTGTAAAGCTATTTTGAAATTAAGTGCGTTGAATGTTAAGCTTGGGGCTTAGTGGCTTAGTGCCTTTCGACCTCCAAACGCATGGTCCCAATTCTATATAAATGGTGATTATTTATGTGAGGATTACCAATGATTACATCCAACCATTCACGGAAAGTGACGGTTTTGTTCTCACGATGCCATATGCTGCCATTACTAAAGAGGTGCTGTGTTCCCTGAATTAACCAATAGTTGTCTGTGTAGTAAGATGGATGGTGTAAGCGGAGACATACTGGCAATTGTGGAACCTGGACTGGCCCACCTAACTTTTTACAATGTTAAATGCTCGGAAGGCAACAAAGTGGAGCAAAGCTTTTATTCATGATTATATCATGGCTCAATAAGCTGACCAAGTGATCCCTTACTTGAATACCGTATGCACTTTCGTATATGCGTTTGTATGGGTTCTGCATACTTAAAGATAAAAACCCTGAGTTATGTGCAAATAACAGCATCAGTTGGAATGATTTAACAATGCCTATGTCACGTCATTGCTCGATTATTTTTCCAAGAAGTCTTTTTGAATACTACTGGTATGTTGCTCCCACCTCAGATGTAATCAAAAGCATTGTACTGCAATAACAATAACCCATCTTAGTTTTTGAAAATGTATGCATTTCGCACGATGATTTTCGAATAGTTGAGTTATTTGACCACGATCCAAACGCGTCAAATTGGAAAGATCAGCGAAGACTCTTCAGAACGAAATAATCACTAGACGCCCGTAGCAGTGGCCATATATGGGTGGTAATGCTTATATCTGCAGTCGGAATCATGCGGATGGTCCGTTATTGAATATTATTTGCATTCAGTGCTCCACAAACGTTTGGTAGCCTCACGAACTAGTTAATGCGAATATTGGGATTTCAGTTACAAAGACACTGTACTAGTGATTATAATTAAGTGATTTACGAAAAGTTTGGAGTCATTATAGGGTTATTATTCTAAGGCAAGTGAACATAATAGTATCTTATGATGAAAGCCATACTTACTATCGCTCTAATTAAACAGACGTTTTTCTTAATCACGTAATCTTGTCACAGAATCATTGGTAGTTCAAGTCTCAGCTACAAACTGTTGATTGCTCAGACTTTGAACTAGCACACCATTGAGAGCGGCTAGCTATTTAGCACTAAAGGTCACGTCAGCTGTGATCGATGCATGTCTGATCCTGTTTTGCGACTGTGACGATAGGTTGTCTAGGTTATGAATGCCTCGTTGGTTTTTTTCATGTCAATATTTAATGTCACCAGTGAAGATGCGTAGCGCCAAACAGCAAGAATGCAGGATTAATGCTGGTGACAGGGCTGTTTTATACATTTGAAACAATCTGGCGTGGATGTGAATACACAACACATCCATTGAAAATACCGTCTCAGCATGATGATATTTTATTCGTCGTATCAAGATGGGAACCAAAATCGGTCATTTCGCTAACCTTGTTCACAAAAACATCTGCCAATGCTTACCAGCCTGATTCAGCATGACCTAATATTGAAAACCAGGCAACGTTATATACAAGCACATGCTTATCCTCCACTACTTAATGATTTGATACAGATGCATACAGCATCCGCTTTGTTTTCCGATGGCAGTGTTAACATATTTCTTGGTTGCATCACGCAAATGCGTATTTATTTTGCCATAGCACCAAAAGCACGAGTAGGCGTACAAATTCTTCATCATTTTGTGCGGGCAATTGATAGCCTGCTGTCATGCTTTGTACATGTGCGTTGTTTGTTATTTATTCTGTTACAAATATTTCTTTGTAGCATTGCATGCAAACACCTCATCATGATGTCCATGCCTGATGTAATAAGCTAAATGCTCTTGCTATCTTGACCAGATCATCATGTGATTATCGATGCGTTTAACAAGAATGTGCCATTCTATGCCTATATATCAATACAGTGTCATCGCTACGATCACATATTCCGTTGTAAGGGTATGCTGAAAGTGTATGCAACTCCACTCCACTAGATATTGTTTTCGTGGTAGCACTGAGGTAATATTTGCACTACCAAATGACGGCGTGCTTAATGGTCTGTTGGGACGCAATATCAGTGAGCATTGAGACCACCGCATGGTATTTAACAGCACTAGCGTCAATTTTGACGAACAGCGAGCAGTTGCTGTTGTGCGCCTGTGTGTGTCAGTTGAGAATGGTAATATACGTACACTAATATATGTCAATGCCTTTGAGGAAAACCGCCTCAGTATATGTCTTGTTCTATTCATGTCTCGATATCTTTTAAATTCCACCCAGAGAAATTCAAACCCCATCATTCCATTGCTGCAGCCGATGTGTTCAACCACCGATATATTGACATGTCACGATATCGTACTTTGGCCAACAGATAATCCTGGCAGCATGAATCAGCAATCTAATGTATCATTGTCACATTTGGATGATAGAACGCTATTGAAATGCGTATAGCTAAATATGGCCAACACACTCATGACATTACCTGCGCCACTTATCGAATGATCGTGAAACCATTTGATACATATATATTTAGATTGAAATGCGTATGCATGATTTAATATATATATGCGAACACATTAGAGGACCAATATCGAATCCTTGACATATATATATATATATGGTATATATATGTATATATATATATATATATATGGCTTATATATATATATATCATGATAATATGCATATATATCTTTTAAAATATATATATATATATATATATATATATCCAGTATATATCCACATTATCTGGGATAAAGTTAACGACCTTCTCACTCAGGTGTCAACCCTGCCAAAATCTCACTAAGAACCAACTTTAATCCAGTCCTGTGATTGGAATATCATCACATGTAAGAGTGTCTCCTTTCAGACAACCAACACGTTATTACGACCGCTTGGTTTCTATGGTGGTCACCTTAGTAAGGTTTCATTGAAAAGAGGTAATCATCATGAATATGGTTCATAAATCAGGCATTATGAATAAACACTGCCTAGCAGGTATGCATTCAGAAATTGACTACACCCAGTTTACGTTTATTGATACCTCGCTGCTAAAACAGCAACACCCCACCCCTTGTCAAGACCGTCTTGTGTTTTAATAGCGAAATGATGAGGCTAGGTGTCAATAGATGGAAACTATGGCAATATTGCACTTTTACTATCCATCAACTTATTCAGACCAACGTAACAATCATCAGCCTCGTCTGCATATATTTGATTTTTACATGTGCACTCTAGCCCTAATAAGTCAATATGACCAAGCCAAAGGGCAAGCTGCCTAGTAATGCAATACAGTTTTATGGATAGATTAGGTTTCTATGGTGATATGCAGTAGGAGCGTCTCGCCCAGTACATATCTATCAAATTATGATTAAGTATGTCGCAATCTCGAGGGAGACTGGAATAAACAGAATTACTCGTGCAATTGTTTAGAGAGGCAATCTTTGTCCCGTACCATTGCCCCGACTTCGGTAATGTATATTGTAACTTGTCAGCCTGACTAGTGTCACAAGAGCACAATAAATCTATGCGAATAAGAAATGGTTGATGCGTAAAACACAGTTATCCACAGCGCAAAAAGCGTGCAGAGCCAATGACCACGTGCAGTTACATGAATAGATATTATAAAAGCTCTGAGTAACCAACTGATTGAGAACACATGGCTCAATATTGTATGGGATAATCACATTCAACAAAGATTATACAAATGAGTTGGCCAGCCCCTTTTGCCTTCCGATATTACCAACCATTATTATCCCAACCAACCTACTACTTACAGACCATCGTTTATACAACCTTGGGTTACAAAGTCCATGAAAACATAAACGACTTAAATTAAATTCCTACAAACAAGCTTACACACACTGAATTGCGCGTTTTTAGGTCTTTTGGGATCCGAAATAAACTTTTTTCGATTTCTCATTGTTTATATATAATTTGAACTGTACATTCACAATATTCAACGAGCCATGAAGAAAATAGAGAAGTTAAATTTCCGGCGCGATTCCTCGAAATGCTGACGCAATGTCTTGCTCCGAAAGGTTCCGAACCTTGCCGAGTGGCAGATGTACCCGGGGAACGGAGAAAATATGCATAAAAGTCACCTATTTCAAAGAAAAGGGAGTTCTTCAACGTACCCGTTATTAATTTGGATACAATTTTATACTTAGGTACTGCGAGTTTTAACAAGAATTAGTGATACTTAACATTCTGAAGATTGTCGTCTCTAACATTGCAGCACGGAAGATTCAAAGTAAAAAATGCACGTGGGTCATATATTTTAACATATTTATATTCCGACTCATGCATAATTAAACTTTCATCATTGATTTTATTTCTGTAACTATTATACATATAGATTGCTTTGGGCAGCTTAATGTTATTTAACCACTCTGAACACTGTAATCTGTCTGTCAATGATGTTGGACATCATCCCTCGTCCCTTCAACCGGGAGAGTCCAAACAGCTGTCACTATTTATCTCCGTGCGACATGGCGACAGTCTTGCTGTACATGGCCAAAGTTGCAAAATCCGCTCAAATTTGGTGCAACAAAAACAACAAGGTGATAATCTTAAATCAGTTTCAATTAAATGAAAGAAAAAGTGTTATATATAGTAATTGAAAGGCTGAATCTATTTGGGTGTCTCCCAAATCGGTCGGGTTGACAGACTTCGGTGAAGTTCTGAGACTGAGCAGCTAGCTATACGCTCAATGACAGTAGACACGGAGCAGTGGAGGCAGCATCACTTAGCGTTATGAACCCAGTCCTGGCTCTTATAATATACGTTTCAATGATTTATTTTCGTATTGTTAAATATTTAACTGCAATCATGCAAGCCAGCAGAGAAGTTTAGGCAACTTATCAAAGTATGTGCATGTCATATAATGATGTGTCCAACTGCATATGTTCATGCATCTATTCACAATTTGCTTCATCGAGTGTTAAACTGACCTCCAATTGATTCATTGTGGATTCTTTATTACATGTTTCATCTGTTCATTTGACAGAGCGTCATTGTCTTGCCTTACATTAGATTTATTTTGAGAATTTAACTGAATCCCATCTTTCAGAGTGAATGATATAAATCCTCTCAGGACACGATTAAAACATGGATTAAACGATCTTTAAGTTTTAAACATATCATCTTTATTCAGTTTGCCACATAATAACATGTAGTTACAAAATGGAAAAAAAAAACAAAGAGGGATCTGCATGCAATTTTCTGAAGGATTTGTTAAGGTCAAGACTAGGCAGAAGATGATTTTGTTTTGTTTATGATTAAACTTTGATTGCCTATCTAGGGACACTTAAATTCTACAAAAAATGTATCCACAATATAGGCATTCAGAGTTGATTTGTCTGAATAAATTGACTGAATGTATTGACCTCATAAGGGTTAACAATATACAGAAATCAATGATCAGGATATCATTATCAAGCAAAGCATATCTACAGATAAATTTTAACATGATCAGCAGGAACTACGAGGACAGCAGTGTCTTATGTTGCACTATCAGTAATAGACTTTCAAGAGGTCCAGCCTTGGTGGGTTTCCATAAGGACACAATTAGAGAATCCATACAACAGCTTGTCCATATAATTCAGCAAAAGATGATTCTCCTGCTGTGCCCCAGCTATAGTTGCATATTCTGTTACACACATAAAATTAACTTGTCAAACTGTCTATCAGTCTTATATCATAAGAAATAAAGGAAATCTATGTAATACATTACACAACATTAATTTTTGCCAACCTGATTAGGTTGATCATCAATACAACATGTCACATGGATCAATCTCTTGTTATTAAGTACAGGAAGTAAAAACTAATATTCTCTCATGTTGATTCTGTGACAAAACATTCACCAGATGTTCAGATTAAGTCTACAGTTCAGTCATCAGCAACAGGGCTGGAAATTAACTAAAATGGCCACCTGTCCTGACCTGTCCCGATGACGGGTGGCCATTTTAGATGTTAACCGGCCTCAAGAAACTTTACCCCTTCAAACAAAAAAGATGCCATGTTAGGCGAATCCTAGTTTGGTAACATACCTGGCTGGTGATAAGAACCCCAAGTCAGTGTAACGATTAGTTGTTGATAAGAACCCTAGGTCAGTCACATACTGGGATGGTGATAAGAACCCCAGGTCAGTGTCACGATGAGTTGGTGATAAGTACCCCAGGTCAGTGACATACTGGGCTGGTGATAAAAACCCCGGGTCAGTGTCAGGACGGGCTGGTAATAAAGAGAATCCCAGGTCTGTGTCATGCTGGGCTGGTGATGAAGAGTTGATATGAATTGCAGATAAATACAGAGCAGATTAAGTGTACATCAATGTGACACTGTACAGAGGTGCATACATCATAACTGCAGGACCATCAATTAGGACCAGGTGGAACTTAACAGTCTTCCTGGGTAAACAGAACCTCTGATAAAAATCTTCTACTTAAACCGACTGATGACCCAAACACAACCCATACAGATAATACTCATTGTTTTGGTCATTTTTGTCATTCCGATGGTTTTATGACAATTTGACATAACATGTCTTTTTAAGCCCCAGTGATTGATATATCTCAACAGGATATAATAAAAAGAGAAGCCAAAACATTTGTATACAGTAGTGAAACCAAAACATTAATGAAGCCACAACATTGATGAAGCCACAGCATTGACGAAGCCACAACACTGGTGAAGCCACAAAATTGGTGAAGTCACAATATTAGTGAAGTCACAACACTGTTGCAGCCACAACATTGGTGAAGCCACAACATTGGTGAAGCCACAGTTTTGATGAAGCCACAGTATTGGTGAAGCCACAATAATGGCAAAGCCACAACACTAGTGAAGCCACAACATTGGTGATGCCATAGTGTTTGTGAAGCCACAATATTGGTGAAGTCACAATATTAATGAAGCCACAATATCATTGAATCCACAACACTGGTGAAGCCGCAACGTTGGTGAAGCCACAACAATGTGGAAGCCATTACACTGATGAAGCCACAACACTGGTGAAGCAGCAACATTAGTGAAGCAACAGTATTGGTGAAGCCACAATATTGATGAAGCCACAATATTGGTGAAGCCACAACATTGGTGAAGCCACAGTATTGGTGAAGCCGGAATATTGGTGAAGTCATAACATTGACAAAGCCACAATATAATTCAATCCACAACTTTGGTCAAGCGGCAACAATGTTGAAGCCACAACACTGGTGAAGCCACAACATTGGTGAAGCCAAATTATTGCTGAAGCCATTACACTGATGAAGCCACAACACTGGTGAAGCCACAACATTGGTGAAGCCGCAGTATTGGAGAAGCCACAGTATTGGTGAAGTCCTAATATTAATAAAGCCACAAAATTGGTGAAGTCATAATATTGATAAAGCCACAGTAAAATTCAATCCACAACTTTGGTGAAGCGGCAACAATGTTAAAGCCACAACACTGGTGAAGCCACAACATTGGTGAAGCCAAATTATTGCTGAAGCCATTACACTGATCAAGCCACAACACTGGTGAAGCCACAACATTAGTGAAGCCACAGAATTGGAGAAGCCACAGTATTGGTGAAACCACAACGTTGGTGAAGCCACAGTATTGGTGAAGCCGCAATATTGGTGAAGTCATAATATTGATAAAGCCATAATATAATTCAATCCACAACTTTGGTGAAGTGGCAACAATGTGGAAGCCACAACACTGGTGAAGCCACAACATTGGTGAAGCCACAGTATTAGTGAAGCCACAATATTGATGAAGCCGCAATATTGGTGAAGCCACAGTATTGGTGAAGCCACAACATTGGTGAAGCTACAGTATTGGTGAAGCCAGAATATTGGTGAAGTCATAACATTGATGAAGCCACAATATCATTGAATCCACAACACTGGTGAAGCCGCAACAATGTTGAAGGCATGACACTGGTGAAGCCACAGCAATGTTGAAGCCAAAATATTGATGAAGCCACAGTATTGGTGGAGCTACAACATAGGTGAAAACACAACACTGGTGAAGCCACTTCATCGTTTATACCACAGTATTGGTGAAGCCCAAAAATTGGTAAAGCCAAAATATTGATGAAGCCACAACATTGGTGTAGCCACAGTATTGGTGACGCTACAGTATTGGTGAAACCACAACATTTATGAAGCCACAGTATTGGTAAAGCCACAGTCTTGGTGAAGCCACAATATTGGTGAAGTCATAATATTGATGAAGCCACAATTAAATTCAATCCAAAGCACTGGTGAAGCCGCAACAATGTTGAAGCCACAACACTGGTGAACCACAACAATGTTGAAGCCAAAATATTGATGAAGCAACAGTATTAATGGTGAAACCACCACAATGTAGAAGCCAAAATATTGATGAAGCCACAATATTGATGAAGCCACAGTATTTGTGAAGCTACAACATTGGTGAAACCACCACAATGTAGAAGCCAAAATATTGATGAAGCCACAATATTGATGAAACCACAGTATTAGTGAAGCTTCAACATTGGTGAAAGCACAACACTGGTGAAGCCACAAACTTGGTGATGCCAAAATATTGGTAAATCCGGAACACTGGTGAAGCCACAACACTGGTGAAGCCACAACAATGATGAAGCCACAGTATTGGTGAAGCTACAACATTGGTGAAAACACAACACTGGTGAAGCCACTTCATTGTTGATACCACAGGATTGGCGAAGCCATAAAAACAGTAAAGCCACAACACTGTTGAAGCCGCAACATTGGTGAAGCCAAAATGAAGCCACAACACTGGGGAAGTCACAACATTTGGTGAAGCCAAAATATTGGTGTAGCCACAGTATTGGTGAAGCCACAGTATTGGTGAAACGACAACACTGGTGAAGCCACAGTATTGGTGACACCACAACATTTGTGAAGCCACAGTATTGGTGAAACCACAATATTGATGAAGCCGCAATATTATTGAAGCCACAGTATTGGTGAAGCCACAATATGGTGGAGCCACAAAACTGATGAAGCCACAATATTGATGAAGTTGTGAATTTACTTTTAACATGCATGCAGAAGAATTATTATGGTGGTTTAGCACATGGACCTTAATGTTGCAAATGTAACTCATCATGTAGAATAGTGAGGAGGTGATGTTGCTTCATCTACATTGCTGTCAGTAATGTAATTGAAGCCTCATGACCTCATCACTATTCTTATGCTAAACTATACATTTATCTCAAATCACCAAATGTCTTTTCACTAAGTAAGAGCCTAGTGGTCCTAAAGCAAAACACTGCTCCCTTTGATATGAGGAGGTATCATGCAGAGATAGATGAGCATAATTGTGATGTTTGGACAGCTGATACTGTTGCCCATCTTGAACAAATAAATTTCCTAAATAGGGCAGATTAACCAAAAAAGAGGATATGTATCTCCAATATGATTAAATTGAGATACTGGGTCCATAATATTAAACCAAGAACAGGAGGTAAAGCAGTTAATCACTACCAGATCGTGAATGCTGCTGAGCAAAATGTCATCACAAACACCTATATAATCTCACAGCCTAACAATAACTACAGAATGCTGATGGCTAGTAAACTCTGCTGCTTTTGACACTAACAAGTTATGACAGCATTTAATCATAGCGTTTATAGTATAACATTGTATTCAATGACACACCAGGGCTGAACAATATCCCCCTAACCCACTTGTCAAACAACAACAGACAAGTAGTGATGCAAAAAGTTTAAGCATTTGAGCCTAATAATTTAAGTTTTTAAGAAATGATTCACCCAAACAACCATAAGCTAATAATAGCTTAATTTTTCCTTGAACAAGCAAATTTAATTTGCTTTTATCTAGCAAGTCAGGGGTCAAAAGCCATAAAGCTATGAGGTAAAGTTTGCAAGATTTGGTCAATGAAAAGTTTCTAGCTTGCATTATAAGAAAAGTGCCATCAAGAATTATTCCCCATTGAGATAATCACTCAGGAACAAAAGGTATTGCAGTGCTGATATTTACTTTGTAAGTGATCATCAATATAAGAGTGATTCATGTTTAATTTGAAACAGGTATTCCCTAAGCGGCAAGCAACAGGTCCAGGATGGGCAACAAAAAAAGTGACCATGTCATTTATAGCTTATACATGATATATTCAAATGATGTGATTGTACTATTGAACAATTGTTTGGATTACACACATTGAACATTTGACAACAATTTTATTACCAATATTGATGTGGCAGATACCCAGACAAAAGAGGCTCTTGACTTCAAAAACCTACTTAGGGTCTGATTATTTCCTTAGCCGCTAATGAAATTTGGCTGTAAACTCAAACCAGCACAGTTGTTTTGGATAGCTATTTTTGAGATCTAAAGGATCACTCTGCTGACTAATTGATAGCAAAAGTGTAACTCTGTCCATGACTGAACTATCATATAACACATAATGAAACTTATAGGAATGTAATAAAGAACTCATGTTTTAGTGTATTACAATGATACATCATATTAACAGATCATGCTATTTCCATGTTAAGGGTAACATTACTGATGCAAGTAAATACTTCAAGGAGGTGGAAAGCAAAATATCAATCTTCAACCTTTGAAAAATAAATCACATTTGAAAGAGTAACCCCACCCCACTAACACAGAGCCACCAGCTCATGTCCGCTGTCACGATCAGGCAAGGTTTACATCTGACAGATGGGGCAAAAGCCGTTTGCTAAAATGGCCAATAGTCAATGCGGTTAAATGAACGTTAAGAAATACATTTAAAAACAAATCAATGGTAATCGGTAGATCTGTCCAACCAAGCTGCAGGCATCTAGTCCTATTAACGTGGTATCTGGGTATTATTTGCCGTTGGAAAAGTGTAAGTGATCGGTAAGAGTGAGTCTGAACGGTAGAGACCACGTGCGGAACAGCCCGGTGAAGCTCGCTAACCACTGTAAACTACGGGTATTTCATAATTTGTCGTACATGAAATTTCTTTCCGCAGCAATAACGTTCATTGTCACATTAATGATATTCAATATTTAAACGTTGGAATCATACTGACCAGATTAGAATCAAATGTAAAGAGAGCGTGTAAAATGGTCATGGCTGACCGATAAACTTTGTTTATACTAGCCCTGCAAGACGTCAGTAGGTATAAATTCATGTTACCGTTATGACCGGAGCTATGTTTATACTCGCTCCTGTACCGGAAATTCCATGCGGTATGGAAAGCTTGAATTGTTACAATCCCAAAATATACCTTCAGCTTTAGCCCGCGGATGCGTTCGTGGGGACAATTTGATTTTAAGACATGAGCAAACAGATAACATAAAACGATCTGGCTAATCATTCCTTTGTTAAAAACAGTCCGTTGATACGATATGATTTCATTTATTACTTGAAACATTGCACAAAAAAACCAGAAAACCAGTGAGATTCAGCGAGATTCTCCAAACGTTTTGAATGCTGATCTGCGTCTCGAGTTCCAAGCTTAAGTGCTTCATTTGTTCTTATTTATCTAAATAAAACACTATCAAACTGATATATATTGAGAACAAAACACCAAAAATGAGTTGACAAAGACTTACAACCCCGGATTTCCCAGTAAAATCGCCATTTTTTTTATATCCGCCCGTAAAGATATTTGAGCGTGTGCCGCCAATTTTTCGTTAAACTGCTGATTTATATATTCATTCAAAATTTGTATGTTCTTCATTTCAAGCGATAATTTGTAACAAAGAATTGTTCATTGAAGTTAAAAGTCGCACAAATCATGAATCTAAGTTTGAAGCAAATATACATCGAACAAAGCCAAATAATGACCGATTATTCAACATGGCCAAAATGGTCGTTAAGGCCAAAATGTAAATTCTGGGAAAGATAGTTAAAGCCAAAAAAAAGTGGATAGTTACACCGAATAATAAGTTTCAAACCTTAGGCGGAGTATTAGCAAACAAAGTTACAATTTGGTGGGGAAAGCGCAGTTGTGTAAGCCTATGAGATGACTTCCTCTCTCTCTCATCTATCTCTCTCTCTCTCTCTCTCTCTCTCTCTCTCTCTCTCTCTCTCTCTCTCTCTCTCTCTCTCTCTCTCTCTCTCTCTCTCTCTCTCTCTCTCTCTCTCTCTCTCTCTCTCTCTCTCTCTCTCTCTCTCTCTCTCTCTCTCTCTCTCTCTCTCTCTCTCTCTCTCTCTCTCTCTCTCTCTCTCTCTCTCTCTCTCTCTCTCTCTCTCTCTCTCTCTCTCTCTCTCTCTCTCTCTCTCTCTCTCTCTCTCTCTCTCTCTCTCTCTCTCTCTCTCTCTCTCTCTCTCTCTCTCTCTCTCTCTCTCTCTCTCTCTCTCTCTCTCTCTCTCTCTCTCTCTCTCTCTCTCTCTCTCTCTCTCTCTCTCTCTCTCTCTCTCTCTCTCTCTCTCTCTCTCTCTCTCTCTCTCTCTCTCTCTCTCTCTCTCTCTCTCTCTCTCTCTCTCTCTCTCTCTCTCTCTCTCTCTCTCTCTCTCTCTCTCTCTCTCTCTCTCTCTCTCTCTCTCTCTCTCTCTCTCTCTCTCTCTCTCTCTCTCTCTCTCTCTCTCTCTCTCTCTCTCTCTCTCTCTCTCTCTCTCTCTCTCTCTCTCTCTCTCTCTCTCTCTCTCTCTCTCTCTCTCTCTCTCTCTCTCTCTCTCTCTCTCTCTCTCTCTCTCTCTCTCTCTCTCTCTCTCTCTCTCTCTCTCTCTCTCTCTCTCTCTCTCTCTCTCTCTCTCTCTCTCTCTCTCTCTCTCTCTCTCTCTCTCTCTCTCTCTCTCTCTCTCTCTCTCTCTCTCTCTCTCTCTCTCTCTCTCTCTCTCTCTCTCTCTCTCTCTCTCTCTCTCTCTCTCTCTCTCTCTCTCTCTCTCTCTCTCTCTCTCTCTCTCTCTCTCTCTCTCTCTCTCTCTCTCTCTCTCTCTCTCTCTCTCTCTCTCTCTCTCTCTCTCTCTCTCTCTCTCTCTCTCTCTCTCTCTCTCTCTCTCTCTCTCTCTCTCTCTCTCTCTCTCTCTCTCTCTCTCTCTCTCTCTCTCTCTCTCTCTCTCTCTCTCTCTCTCTCTCTCTCTCTCTCTCTCTCTCTCTCTCTCTCTCTCTCTCTCTCTCTCTCTCTCTCTCTCTCTCTCTCTCTCTCTCTCTCTCTCTCTCTCTCTCTCTCTCTCTCTCTCTCTCTCTCTCTCTCTCTCTCTCTCTCTCTCTCTCTCTCTCTCTCTCTCTCTCTCTCTCTCTCTCTCTCTCTCTCTCTCTCTCTCTCTCTCTCTCTCTCTCTCTCTCTCTCTCTCTCTCTCTCTCTCTCTCTCTCTCTCTCTCTCTCTCTCTCTCTCTCTCTCTCTCTCTCTCTCTCTCTCTCTCTCTCTCTCTCTCTCTCTC
>CM067344.1:25642435-25759935 GCA_034190875.2 Urechis unicinctus
TAAGGTAACATACAAATAAACTTATAGAAGATCATCCTACATGGACTAGAAAAGCAACATAAGTTTATGTTTGCTCAACGCGGCTGATCATGTTACTGTTGTTGTCAACTCTAATTACGCCGGACTTAATGACAAGCAGTTTGAGTTTGACTAACTGTAGGACTAACTGTTGTTCACTTGATGAATATGTTTAAAGGCTGAATATAACAAAAGCTTTCGAGTTATCTATTCCGCACAAAGGGCAGATCATGCAACAATGAAAAGAGCACAAAAGTGAATATCGACACAGGGCCAATAACAAGTGGCCAGTGATATTAAGATCAGGTTGGAACCAAAAGTGCCCACATTGAAATTCACCCGCGCGTTTTGTTGAAGACATTGATTTATCATTAAAGCACAAAACACAGAGGAGCATGCCAAACAAAGCAAACAACCTCACCAACTGTTATATGTAGCAAGAAGTTATAATTTTACATATATGCAACAATGCTAAAAATAACGAATATCTTTAATGGTCATATATCATTCTTATTGATCAATGATTTTAACATATTCTGCTATAATGTATATTACGGTTTGATACATTGGACACAACACAAACAGCCGCTTAGTTGTCTTTCATTATTAACTTTTTCCCATTCTTGACGGATATCAAAACACTTTTACTATCGTGAAAAGCAAAAACGCAATTGTTATATGTAACACGTAAAGATAAATACTTTAACATGGAAAGACTGTTCGAAACAATCTCACTGTACAGTATAGGGAAAGGCTTTCATTTCATCATTGCCACATTGACAGGTTGTATCCAGCTTACATACTCCACTCATCTATTCCTTTTAGCTACACGGGCTGGTGGGTATCAAATCGATCGAAGTAATTGGATGTAAAAAAATGTTGTTATTTTGCATAGCGCATCAATCTATCCGCGAGAATTGGTAAGTATTCAAAGTATATTACGAAATGTGCCGATTTATTACAGCCCTACATCAAGTAGCTTGTATATCGTTCAGTGTAATTACATCATGCCATTTCGGAATTAATGTAAATAGGAGGTTTGTATTGCCGAGAAATAATTTTTAAATTCGGCCTTTTGCATAGTCAGCAAGATAACGGTTTTATCCCTCTGTCATTTTAGGCTACCGGTTTTTTAAAAATTACGGTCTGGGCAATATACAATGTTTATTTATCCAGCCGTATTTATGAGCGACGAGAGATTTACAAACGCATGACAAAACTGTTGATGCTTTGTTTTTTGCCGATCAGCTAGCTTGGCCAGTATTGGCTGGAGCCCCACAAAGTAGTTTTTGGCATCCATCGAAATCAATCTAATAAAGCTTGTCGAAGTCAAATATTGCATCTTATCTCAATGCAAATTACTCATTGACATGGAAATAATGACAGTTATGCACCCAAATATTTGCCCCGTAGATACTTTCTGAAAAAGTGCTATTGTCGTTATGGGAGAAAATAGTATGCAGTTGTCCCAAATGTTGGTTGCCTGGCAAGAGCAGAATTGCATTCTGCATAGTCTGTTAGCTTTGGACATAGAACATTTTGCGTTATACATCAATATACAAATGAATACCTCCCCGTGTCAATCGTTAAGATGGGGCGTATTATTGTAAATTTACCCTCTTATAACCACCACTACAGTATCGCGCTTCTGTCTTATCTGCCGTACAGTTAATGTATTCATAGCTATGATTAAGTGACGGGTCAACCGGCAAATATTGTTTAAGCGGGAAAACTGCTTTTGATGTATAATCTCTGTTATGCATGTAATATATAAGACCGCCATACAATATATGTACCTGCACTGAGTCAATGCGTCCTTCATCTTAAATGCATTATCATACCAATGTGTCCTCCATCTTAAATGTGTTATTATTCTACAGTGTCAATGGCCCTCTCCTCTTCTTCATAGAAGTGTCGCTTCCTATGTAACGTTTCACGGGCTGTAGTTTATGGCGCAGTTTATTGCAACAGAATAAACATGATTCCATTGATAATTTGCTTATAATAAAAATGCTTCATCCGGCAGCTTCGATTCAGATATATTTCAATTCTTTGCATTTGCCTACCCTTTACTGATGTCAAAACACTCATTAGGGCCAATTCAGAATATGGAATTCTGGCGTGGTCATCATTTCCTCAATATGACATAGATATGTTTGACCGAATTCTAAGGTGTGCTGCTGGGCAAGTAGCCATTATGTATATATATATATATATATATATATATATATATATATATAAATATATATATATATATATATATATATATATATATATATATATATATATATATATATTTATTTGCATAAATATACATGAAAGTGTAGTCGTATGTGTAATAACATATCAAGCAGTTGGCAAGCAAATGTACTGTCCATGCTTTATTGAAATGATGGTTATTTGGCGTGTGTTCTCGTTGCTACCACTCTATTGAACATTCATTTGTGATACAAAGATGCAACTTAGTATCCACGTTTGTTACATTGCCCGTTTAAGTAGTTATACATGATTTATAGATGATGGGTCAGTAAAATGCTATGATATCTCGTTTAAAGGATATCTATTTATTCCGTTATGGTGAACGATATATTATGATTATGATTGCCATCATTATTCTTAGATTGACTTGGTTGATACGTGTCCCGAGGACGGGGTGATGAGATTTCTTCTCTTATCGACATTGCACTTCTCTATGGGCTTGGTTAATGCTGCTTAGATAATCAATATATAAAACAGCATCCGTCCTACACATCGAACCAAATAATGAGCTTGTAGGAAACAGGTGTTGAAAAATGCAAAAAGATGTTTGTCCAAAAATGATCAGAATGATGCTACTTTACTATTGCATTTAACTGCTTTGCACAGCAATTTGACCAATTATATTAAATTTCCGTTCACTCATTAGCATATTCAAAATATATAATTAAAGGTCTATAATAGAAAAAATCTTTGTTGAATGTGATTATCCCATACAATATTGAGCCATGTGTTCTCAATCAGTTGGTTACTCAGAGCTTTTTATAATATCTATTCATGTAACTGCACGTGGTCATTGGCTTCTGCACGCTGTTTGTGCTGAGCGTTTGTCTTATATTACTCATATCTTGGCCGCTGACGCCTAAATTTTAAGCAGCTCTCCGTCAGATTGTAAGCAGCTTTTTCTTCGGCAGCGTTCATTTTGCCAGGCGGGTTATTACCAAATTTTTGCTTTAATGATATTAAGCGGGTCTATATCTGCATATATATTCTGAACTACTATAATGAGATTGTGTATCGGGAGGATTTAAGTGTATTATCCGTTATATAAATTGATGAAGGAATCGTAAGTGTCGTCACTACACGTCTTGATATCGTCTCATTTAACGTCTATCTAGGATCTCCACCCAACAGCTTAAAGCATCAATGATGTTGCAGGACATTATTGCCAGATCTAACGGTGCTAACTGAGCCTGTTCGATACCGATACTTTTACACGTTCTGTACAATACAACGGTGGAATGGGTACTGTTTTGAAGTGGGCCCACATGTGCAGTAACTTCTAACCAAACCCAAGTTGCAAAATGCATTGGTAACTGTGTTTTACGCATCAGCCACTTCTCATTTGCATAGATTTAGTGTGCTCTTGTGCCACTAGTCAGTCTGACAAGTTCAAATAAACAGCACCGAAGTCGAAGCAATGCTACGGGTCAATAATTGCCTGTCTGACATTTGTGCCAGCTGAACAATTGCATGAGTAATTCTATTTATTCCAGTCTCCCTTGAGATTGCGACATACTTAATCATAATTTGCTAGATGACAGACTGGGCTAGACGCTCCTACAGCATATCACCAGAGAAACCTAATCTATTCATAAAACTTTTGGTACGCATGACGAAAACGCAATGCATTATTAGTCAGCTTGCCATTTGGCTTTGTCATATTGACTTATTAGGGCTAGAGTACACATGTAAAAATCAAATATTTGTAGACGTGGTTGATGATAAGTTGATGGATAATAAAAGTGCAATGTTGCCATATTTTCCATCTATGGACACCTAGCCTCATCATTTCGCTATAAAACCACAAGAAGACATAGACAAGGGGCGTAGATAGGCTGTTAAAGCCGCGAGGTATCAATAAACGTAAACTGGATGAAGACAACCTCTGAATACATACCTGCTAGGCAGTGTTAACTCATAATGCCTGATTTATGAACCATATTCATGATGATTACCTCTTTTCAATGAAACCTTACTAAGGTGACCACAATAGAAACGGAGTCAAAGTGGTCGTAAAAACGTGTTGGTTGTCAAAAGGGGCAATCTTACATGTGATGATATTCCAATAACAGGACTGGGTAATAACAGATTGTCATCTTAGTGAGATTTTGGCTGGAGCATGACAAGCGCGGAAAGGTTTTGTCAAATGTGATAACTTTATCCCATGATAATGTGGATATATACTGGAGTGTTATCATTTATATTAATTAATTTAAAATATATATATATATGTTTTGCATGATTATCATGATATTAGAACACACTACAGTAAGCCATATAAAATCTAAGACAGTGCACATAGCAGACGGTCACAATGGTACCAGTGAATATTTATGTCAAGGAATATATATTGTCCTCTTCGGAGTTCGCATTTATATTGTCATGCAGTTGAGGCTAAATATATGGTAACATATGGTTTCATTCAGGCTCCTTAGTGGTACACTCATGATAAGTGTGTCGCAGCTATTTTAGATAGCATTCTCACACTAAATGACAAGCCATTAGGATATCGCCGGATTATTTGTTGCGAAACTCGTAGTCATGCAATACGGTTTAACATCGGCCTAAGGAAAACCGGGTTTGAATTTCATTGCATTAAATTTAACGCATATACAAATTGACAAGCCCTACACATACTGAGGCGGTTTTATATTGGTCTTGGTATATATTGTGTACGTATAAATACACACACACACACACACACACACACACACACACACACACACACACACACACACACACACACACACACACACACACACACACACACACACACACACACACACACACACACACACACACACACACACACACATGATAATCGGTTGAGATTGCAAGATCGATTTAACTATTACATCAGGCTTGGGCACCATGATGAGGAGCTTGCATGCAATGCTACAAAGAAATATTTGTTACACTGCTACAGAAGAAGAATAAATAAGAACAACGCACATGTACAAAACATGATAGCATCAACATGATGAAGAATTTGTACGCCTACTCGTGCTATGGCAAAATAAACACTTATTTGCTTGATGAAACCGAGAATTATTTTAACACTGCCATCGGAAAACAAAGCGGATACGGTATGCATCGTTATCCACCGAAAATCATTATGTAGTGGAAGATGAGCATGTGCTTGTATGTACCAACGCATATATTACGTTGCCTGGTTTTCAATATAACGTCATGCAAAATTAGGCTGGCAAGTATGGGCAGATGTTTTTGTACACAAGGTTGGCGAAATGACCGATGTTTGTTCCCTTCTTCATACGACGAATAAAATAAAATATTATCGTGCTCATACGGTATATTCAACAGATCTGTTGCGTATTCTGATCCAAGCCAGATTGTGTCAAATGTATAAAACAGCCCTGTCAATAGCATTAATCCTGCAATCGTGCTGTTATGGCGCTATGCATCTTCACTACAACTGGTGACATTAAATATTGACTTGAAAAAACCTACGAGGCATTCATTACCTGGACAACCTATTAGACAGGCATCGATAACAACTGACGTGACCTTTTGGTAAATTGCTAGCCGCTCTTAAGGGTGTGCTAGTTCCCAGTCTTAGCAATCAATAGTTTCGAGCAGAAACTTGAACTACCAACGCTGGGGGATATCATCAGAATAATTATATGACAAGATTAAGAAAAACGTGTGTTTGATTAGAACGATAGTTAGAATGGCTTTCATCAAAAGATACTATTGTGCTCACTAGCCTTGTAATAATAACCCTATGGTGACTCCAAACTATCGTAAATCACTTAATTTTAATAACTAATACAGTGGCTTTGTAACTGATATCCCAATATTTGTAATAACTAGTTAGTGTGACTACCAAACCATTCTGGGGCACTGAATGTGACTAATATTCAATATCGGACCATCTGCATGATTCTGACTACAGATACAAGCATTACCACCGATATATGGCCTCTCTTATGAGCGTCTGGTGATTATTTCTCTCTGAGGAGTCTGCTGATCTTTCCCATTTGACGCGTTGGGATCGCATTCAAATAAAGTCTCAACTATTCGAAAATCATTGTGCGAAATGTGACATAAGTTGTTCCTACTTATAAACGATCGCTAATATTTCTAATCCAAGACACTGGCTCACATACTCACTAACCACAAATCATTAATAATGCATATCAAGCTGTCGCCTTCTGTTTATATATTCCCTGCTTTCATTTTTCGGGACGGTTTGATATAAACACTTTTTTATACTTAACTTTGACTCCTTCCTTAATATAACCATATATACAATGCATTGCCCATCAAATTTGACATGGCTTATTAAACAACTTGTTACGCTTAGCATGACGAGACAATAATATACGTCGAATCGTATACGCAATCAAGTGCGTGAGTATGAGCACAGGGACGCGGCTGGTTGGCAATGGCGCGGTGGTATTATCATGTCGCTTCTGGGCTCAGCTACTTTGCCGAGCTCACTGGCCAGCTTATTGAACCATGATGTAATCATGAATATAAGCATTGCTCCATTTTGTTGCCTTCCGAGCATTAAACATTGCAAAAATTTAGGTGGGCCAGTCCAGGTCCCATAATTGCCAGAATGCCTCCGCTTACACCATCCTTCTTACTACACAGACAAACATCTGAATAATTCAGGGTACAACACCACTTTAGTAATGGCCGCAATGGCATCGCGAATACAAAAACGTCACTTTCTGCGAATAGTTCTGTAATCATTGGTAATCCTCACATAAATAATCACCGTTTAAATAAAATTGGGACCATGCGTTTGGAGGTCAAAAGGCACTAAGGCATTTAGCCCCGTGCTTAACATTCAACGAACTTGAGCTCAAAATAGCATTTCAAATTGAGGGACAGATTTATGTTTTCATTACATGTTACACAGCACTTGAACTGCAATTTGATCTTAACGGCGTTACTTCCCTTGCACATATATCAGAAACAAGTGCAGTGTGTCGTGTATTGCCACAATCGTGACAGCGATCCTATATAGATGCAGGGAATATACTTGTTGATGCACAGCAGTAAGCTAGTCGCATTATATTATTTGGAACTTACACTTTAAATCATATAAACATATTGGTAGAAAATACCTTTCTATCTCTATGTCCCTCACATTATCTGGGCTGATGTGTATATTGCTATATGAAATTGTTTTTCTAGGGTATTCAATTGCTTTATATTCTCAACAATAAAAGAATCAGAGCTCGATACACAACTTAATATAAGGCATTTGCCGGACAATGCTTAGTGCAGACATTTCCATGAATCAGACCAGAGTGATAACGATGCAATGGCCTTGTACAGCGCAGCTGCGTTGGCGTTGACAGTGTGAGTGTGGAGAATGCATTAATACATGTACCAGCTCTCATTGAAGTTTATCGTTGTATACACAGATAACAAGGATTCATTTAATGCAATGCTGCTCATAGAGACTTCGGGCGCTCAGTGGGAACGTGATAGGAGTATCAGGGAAAAACAATACAAAAACAGCGTCAAACCAAGTAGATAAGGTAGAGAAAATCAACATAACCAAACTGGAGTAAGGAAGTTACCTCGCCGTATTTAAACGGAGTTGTTGAACAACAATAGACCACTGAACTGAATACAGAGCAGTTGCAAAGCGTAATCTCAAGATTATGACACCTATTTACCCCAGGTGATGCTTGCGTCTTACAAGAATAATAAACAAAAAATGGCAATATTGGGGTTTAAAGTCCCTTTCAGCAACGAAGTGATATCGCGACGGTGATGGATGAGAATGATTGTGATGCTTTGACAGCTTCTCTTAAGTGCCAGCGCGACCCACTTGGCATAAACCCGTTGCCAAGACTGCCGCTGGAACGTAGGTCTAGCGCGGAACTATTTGGCTACCGGGTCGGGTGCACCCCCTTTCCAAGTTGGGACCGCCATTTAACGTGGTCATTAAAGTCACGGGGAGCCAGTCACGTTTTCACCACTTGGTATCGAATCATCAACTGTGGGTCGACAAGCGACGAGAACCGGCTACGAAAATTATGAAATAATTATGATTAGCGCCCAGGTCAGATACGGCAGACCATGATCAATCTACATTTTCTCTCATATACTTCTAGCCCCTCCATGTAAAGAGCCTCATTTAAGCATGGTGTGCAGAATATATTGTATATAATACAATCTGGGTGTCCAACATTCTGTAGGCTGTGTACGGCTTCTCATAACCAGTTTCTCATTTGGACTATTTGCCTCACATGTGAACCACAAATTCCCTCTCAAGTACGAGCTGATGATGCTTTGTCGCACAGAATATACCCGGGTACATACGGCTTCATTGTAAATCCGGCTCAGTGGTTTATTATGCAATCCTTTAGCCCACGTTATTCGGCGGTGGTAAATGGTCGTGTTGATGAATGAACTAGGCATCGATTGTTACATCACGCAGTCGATTCAATATCATGCCTGTCTAATGACATCGCCGGTTAATGGATTAAGCATGCGTGTACACTGCGGTTGTAATTGCTAGGACATAGAACAGTCGAGTAAGATCAAGCGCTAAAATGCATGCATGTGAAATTATTTTGCATTCACCTTCCCTATGCATGTAAGCAACATGTAGTTACAGAGACACGATACAATACCGGAATGTGTACATGCGGAGAGATGATTGTCTGCATATATAGTGATTACTCAAATGAACAATGTAAGCATCTGTGTTAAGTCGTCCTGTGGAGGATAATATTCCACGTGGTTTGTTTGAACAGCAGTGCCACAGGGACGTATCATGTTTGTTGATGTGTATTCAGACGGATTTCTTGCCATCTGGAGGTTTAATACAGACGGTTATATATCCAAGAAACAAAATCAAGGATTTCATTTTCGTAGTTTATTATCTTCAGCTGCAGAAAACCATCAGATGTTACCTTCCCATGCCTAATATTATTCAGAGCGGATTATATAGAAAGGGAAATACTGCACATCTTTTCAAAAATTGATCGGCCAAGTTTTGTCAGGTTTGCTTCATTGCAATAGCATATATATGACTCTAACATGTTGCTTTTCGGGACGTTCTGCAATAACGTAATATTTTTATGACCGTTATTCGGTAGCGCACAATGATTGGTACACCTTTTATCGTTTGCACACTTACTTGTCATCATTATCATGGCTTAAAACGTTACACTTCTGTGCCGACAGCACTGACGTTTCCTCTGCAAGACTGCTTGGGGATGATATTGTGTCATTAGCAAATACGTTTGCACAACTTACTTACATTTCCAACAATATCAAATTTGCGTCGGATGTTATCATTCACTTGAGATAAACGTAATAATAGATACACGAAATTACAGTTAGTTTACACAAATTTACAGGATGCTAATCAGCACGAATAGGATTAACGGACATGCCTGTTATTCCTACACAAATGTAAGCCATGTTCACCGACGTTGCTATGACTGCACTGGCATCCTAACATTTGGTCGATGAACTCATTGAGAGTAGGGCATGGAGCTAGTGAGAGCAATTGACATTGATACATATCGTCCAGAATGAGCCACAACTAATCGTCGTTACAATGAACCTTCACTCGATCTCATTGCTCTATAATCGATGCACGACGCATACAGATCAACAAGACTGATAGGTGTTTACAATGAAGCAAAGCAGCTTCAATCTGGGAGCGATTTAATGAATCCCCCGACCCTTTGCTACGTATCTAGAAGCAGAAAATTAACTGTCCTCAATTAATCTGCTTCTAAGCGTTTTCGGGGGGTATATTGCATTGGATGCGTTAGAATAGCAAGGGTATTTATTTTCCCTCCGCTTTATACTATAAGAATTCATATTCTCAACAAGCGGCGTACATTTAAACGATCGAGCAGCACTTAATATACGATGTCCTGTACAAGACTAGATACGCAGATCAACACTACCGACGCTATCACTTGAACACCTATTGTGCCGGGTAGAATTATTTTTTTCAAACAAGAATCTTCGACAAACAAGTTTCCTATGTTGGCAGGGCACCAGTTGTTTATAGACAACGATCAAGCCATATGGGTCCCCTATGTCAATTGCACCATGATCAGTTTCCCATGTAAGCGTCTAGACCGTCTGGCTCCATTTTGTCATACCGAGATGTGTGAAGAATACCAAATCTAGTCTGTTGAAATGTTAAAGGTGATATAATTGATCCGTTAAAAATAGGTGACAATAGAGTTTACTAAATTTATGAAATTCACTCTCATATCAATGCAAGCATCAGTAGCGTCATCATAAAATATAAGGAAAGAGCGCATACGAAACATTTCTATCATCAACCTTATATTCTTCAATATTTATATGTGGGCAGTACCTTTAAGCATAATATTCTGCCCGCCATTTCAACTGATGATTACATGGTGCAACAACCCCTCATTATATCTTATATAATTTTGGCAAAGGGGAACTTTTGTAGTGACAACGAACGACGAGAAGAAATCCAACACTGCATTATAACCAGGAAATAATGTACCGTTAAGCTGAACGAACCCGGCTTAATTACTGTTTACAGACAACAACAATCCTTCTTTCCGTATGCACAAATGCATTCCGTGATTCAAATGGACATGCATCGTCACATACCACGAACAGTATCTTTATAATCATCAATATCATGGCTACTAAAGAGACTACAAATGAGCGTCATCAATCAAGATTTTCTACGACAATAGTGGACGAAATATCGTCTGCAAACACATACTTCATAGTGACTTAAGTGACTTAGATTCATTTCCGCACAACGAGCATCTCAGGGAACAGACATAATAGGTATGCTTCATAGCTACAGGTGGGCTTATCTGCCTGTTTGTTTAACAAGTCTGGGATTTAGCTGAAAATGAGAAAATGTAAAGGTGCCAGTCATAGCAATTACGCATATATAAACCTATACGCTTAATGTTTACAAACTCCCTGCAATGCATGAGGAACTTACTAGAGCTACATTTAAATGGGGACTTTTTGGGTTGAACATATTTGTCGTGTCGCCCAAATAATTAGTTTGTTACAATAGCTCTTTGCTTACCCAACGGAGGGATTAAGAGGCTCTTGATTCACTCCGACTGAGCAAGAAGCAGGCTTAAAGAACACATCGAGGCAATAGCTATTTACGGCGCGCATACGTGGACAAACACTCAAGGCGATTCACTGACTCCCAATAATGGCACTTATGCAGCAGCAACTTTCCCACATTACCGATAAGACAGCGTTAAAAGTACATATAGCATTTGTTAGGTTGACGATACAAATAAGCTTACCAATCACAGTGTTTCACTCAGTACTGCTGCTCATTAGATTTTTGACTTATCGCGTTGACTTATTATCAACAATATACAGTTACGATCTGTTCAATGAACCAAGAAGCTATCGGTCGAATCAAACATGGTTTATATTGTATAGCGGAATACATGTTACACTTGCATTTTCCGCAGGAGAGCAATATACTGTGTTATGTGGGGTTTATCGTTACCGGATATTGTGCGACATTTGTAAGTCAATTTTGCAGACTGGAAGATTCAGAGATATCCATACCTTTTGTCGATGATAATTCTTATCGTGTTTATGTAATATTGTGATTGGTCCATGTCTGCCCACGGGACACATAACGTAACTAAAGTGAATTCCATGACATAACAATAAAAAGTAAGTTAATTAATGCCCGAATAGAGCTTCATATACCTAAGCAGAAAACGATTTGAAAGTTGTCTGAGCTTACCGGACATAGAGACTAACTTAAACGTGTATCAATTACCTATTGTCAAAAATGCTGATAAGGACATAAATTATGTGGTGTATAACCATATGGTTTAAAATGTGCAGTCGAACTTTGGAAGATACATGAACTTATCTAAATTAATATCCCATCTTGTGAGGTTCTCAACTTGGCATTAGCAACATGGTGATAAATGAGTGGAAAAGATGAACGAATTTAGAAGGTCGTTTGTGTAACTCTTACATAGAAAATGCAGGCAAATGTCCATCTTTATGTTTCTCATCTGCTCTATCTCTTCCATTCACAATAAACACGATGTTTAAGGCCCATTGAAGCTTGCTATATTTACATCAGTGGTGCAATAACGTATCGCCGTGTACTTTTATTATTGGTTTAGCCAGAATTTTTTTTTTTCTCCAGTCAAGGTTTTTCGGGCTTTTCTCCGGAACGGCTAAACATATCAACATCAAATTTTGGGGAATGATAGATCAAGTTGGGACACAACTGCCGATCTCGTTTGACGCGCATGCGCAGTGTTGGAGGTTTATGGGATCGATTTTTCGTCGATTTTTTCCCCATTTTCTGTAACTATCTCCTCCATAACTACTGCAGTTACGAACATATGAATTATATGGTTGTAACAAGCAGTTATCGTAGCATGGAATAAGCGAAAAAAAATTCTTATTTTCACCTTTTGTACTTTGTATAATGACATGAATTTTAGAGTACCTATCGCGATTTTTGCTACGAGTTCTCTCCTCGCTGATATCTCTGAAACGGCTTTATTTACGCACAAGAAATTTTGTCAGTATTTAGAACTTGGCCTCGTGATAATGATTGTAAACAGTATTTTTAGCATTCACAGTTAAAAAAAAACAGTAAAAAGGACGATTAGTTTCAAGGTTTTCTACTGCAGCAGCTTAGCGCGCAGGCTAACAGCAGGTGCTGTTTAAGTAGGCCAAACCTTACGTAATCGACCAGAGGCATTCAACGCTTGCCTTGGCTGGGTTTGCATTGATTTGGCAAGGGGGTCATGTCAAAACAGGCTAAACCTTACGTAATCGACCAGCGGCATTTATCACTTTCGTCGGCTCAATATTGACTTGGCAAAGGGGTCATGTCAAAACATCTAAGCGGCAGCTTATAATAGTGCACGTTACCGGCTCTTCTCGGTCCGTGTATATACTGTCTTTTTGTCTCAGCGACAGTGTGCACTGGATGTCCCCGTGCAATCAAAGCGGGTATATCTACACAAACACACATGCACGCACACATATATATATGTATACACACAGGCGCTCGGTTTTCGATGCCAAGCTTCCGAGCCGCTATTTATAAATACCATATATATGTGTATATTTATAAGTGTGTGTGTTTATATACGTATATATATATATATATATATATATATATATATAATACGAATGCGACCATTTTGATACAATCGACCTACTATTTTGGCACACAGTCACATCTTGGCACACGATCTGAGTGCCAAAATAGTCAAGAGCTTTTTGAGTGCTTTGTTCTGCAAATTTTTATTTTAAATTTGTGTTACCTCGTAAATTATCTCCATTCACATTCATCCATTGCAAGAATTAAACCCCTGCATCGCGCAGGTGGTAGTTTGGGACGTTTGAAAATTTTTATATATTGGACTGACGACCATTTTGGTACTCTGCATTTAACAGCTTGTTTCTCGTTATTATCCAATATATCATTATCCCAACTTCTGATATATTGCTTAGAATAACTTCCTTCACAAATATATTCTACACACGTGACATTCGATAGAGGGAATAAAAAATATATATATTTGGTCTCGACGTTTTCCAATGATATATATTCGCCCAGAAAACCGAAATGCTTCGGCTTGTCGGATAATTCGTAAGGCACCTCGTGCTTTGAGATGAAGTTGCGTTGCAGGCCGAGAATATCTTACGATTTGGTAAGCAATAACCACAACTCTTGAAAATATTATAGCGTTATTTAAGACACTTAGACCCAGGTTAACCAGGTGATAGCAAGAAAAAGTATATAATGTCGCTAAAGTGGGTTCTTAGCCTTGGCTTTCTAATATCGTCCACTGTGACATTTTGTGATTGATCTAAATCTTGACAACGCTGGTTCGATAGATTGGATATATTGTGTAGTATACTCAATTTGACATAAAAATGGAATCTGGTCAATGTTTGAGGTACATTACTTTAGCTAGGTGCAGTCAAGTAATGTTGGTTAGTCGCGTTTGTCATAACGTATGTATGTATGTATGTTTGTAAACAACATTTTGATGCGCGATACAGGTCGCAATCTTAATTTTCAATCGTCATCGTAAAAAATGCGTTAAACCAAGATGTTCGGAGGGTCGGACTTTTATACAATTTGCATCATTGTGTAGCTCGTTCTAATTGCAAACTAGAACGAGTAAATTGTTTAAGCAGATAGGATGGAACATAACAAGTCTATGTAAACTGAGCTATTTAATAACAATTAATATGTTCCATTTTACCTTGATGGCAGTGCTGATATAGATGTATATGGAATTATCACTATATATATTCTTGATCATTTCCTTATCGATGAGTCATGTATGTACCATATATGGTATAAAATGGGTTATGTGTTTATTTGCTGCTAAAAGTGTCATGTTGATTCAAAAGTAACTCTTATCCCCAACCTACCATTACAGTTGGAAGCGTAAGTGATAGTATTATTGATTTCATAGAATCGACTAATGTTTGCACACTTATTCATAACCCCTCTAAATTCTAATATTGGGAAACTGCCACTCACTTATATCACATAACCACCACCAGCGTTATTATGCTGTTCCCCACTCAAAAGCTGCTCACGCGGTCTGAGAGACACAAGCGCCCATGCGCCCGCCCATCCAGTCCGCTAAGACCTCCGAACTTACATAGTAAGAATAGCTCCTCAAATAACACCCGTTTGTTGTATTCTGAGTATCATGACATAGTTCTTCCGTATTTGTTAAAAAATACGGGATGGAGAGAAGAGGTGAGTTTCCCAAACAATGCAGGTCAAATAGTTCATTGGGATGTTCCAAAAAGCAGGGTTGATAGATTCAACGGTATGACATAGATTATTTAAAAAGTAATTTAAGCATGGCAACAGTTTCACTCACACACGCCAAATGGCTGTTAATCGTGCAAATGACTACAACAGTCCAAATGAATTTGTAAATCAGGTTAATTCTATATCGACTAACTTAAAAAAACGCGACCTACTTAGACTCGCCAACCTTTGACAAAGTCGCAATATGAAATCTCCCAAGGACGCGGATTGTTGCCATGACGCCGAAGCTATATGGCGTTGAGAGATTTCTCTGGGAAAATAAGCTGGATACATGGTGTCTTTAAATTAACCGTACCATTTCATTCTTAGTCCCACAGAAGAGATAATCATACGGATGTGTTGAGGTGAGTCTCCTTTATGTTGTGGTAACTTACGTCACCGCTGCGCTCCAAGGCCGTTAACGTGACGGCGTTGCATTAAAGCGTATGACACCCATGAGGAGTAAATCACGTCTCCCCGGACCGCCCGGGCCTTTGAGGCGGCAACGCAGCAACAAGAGTTCGGCCACTTGTTGCCCAGCCGTCTAGACTGCAAGCCTTCAATAACGAAGCCTACTAAAAAGTCGGCGAGTGTCGGCGAAATTCAAGTTGAACTTGGGGTCTTCTGGCCTGGGGGGTGTCGACGCGGTCTCGCCTTCCTCCCAGTCGGGGGATCTCTGGGGCTTGCAGCGGCGCTTTGCTTCATGGGGTCGGAGATTTCCGGGGCTACTACCGCCGTGACGTGCCTGCAGGTAGGGGCGACGGGCGTTATGCCTCTGCCCCGCATTCCTCTCGGTTTTCATGGTCAGAAAGGACTCCGTCTACCTCACGCTGCGGTTCTTGGGACCCCTTACCGCCATCCTGTTGCCAGCCCTAGGGGAATGTGGGGTAATATCGTCCCCTCCCCCCGTAGGCAGCTCCCCACCCCGCTGGTGAACCGACCCTGCCCCTGGGATGCCTGTTCCATGAAGATTATGCGGTTCCCAAAGAGGCTGTTGCCTTTCACACCTCCGTCAGTGCCATTTGTCGGGAGTGCGAGAGGTAACGCGGATCTCCGATATACTGAGCATCCCTAGATGCGGCGCACCTCACTCTTTGCGGCACCCTCAAACCCTCCACAAAGCAATAGACCTGGTAAAGGTTACCAATAACAGAACCAGACATGCTTCGGTAAGCAGTCCCGGAAGCGGGGAAGGGAAGAGGAAGGGGTACCCCCTAGGGTTTCAGCGGTCACTGGCCCTAGTGAATCCAGCAAAGCATAGAACCTCACGCGCATGATGAACAAATTGCAGCGCGAGGTTCTGACTCGACTAGGGCCTTGCAAAAGTTGAAAGATCCAGGGGCACCCAAGGTTATCTTAAGTCCCCCCCCCCCCCACTACAAGTCACCCAAAAGGGAAGTTGGGTCCTGTTTTCGTTATTTGAAACAGGGGCACTTCAAAAGGGAATGCCCAATGGCCCGGGAGGAGGGAGTCCCAGAACTCCCCAGGGGACCAAGTCGGGAAACGCCCATGGACATTATTTAACTATGTTTCAGCATTACTATAAGTATAATTAACACTGGTATATTTAATATTCCTTAGTAGCTCTTTAGCAACTTAAACGTATGTACACTAATATGTAAAGGAAAGTTAGAGACAGTTAAGAGTTTTGAGAATATTTATCAAAGTAAAATGTTTATCAATGAGGATCATTGTTTACAGAAATGTTGGCGGAACAGCATCCAGCACAAGTTGTGCAATTCAAGAAAAGGAATCGGAATGGATTTGGAAGAGGTGCAGGCCCACAAGCGACCTAAAAAGAAGCCATCACTAGATTCCTGCATTGAGGCTTCAAAGAGGACTTGGTGCCTCGAAACTACCTTCCGCAGCAGCCTGAAAGTGAAGACTATTCTACCATTGTGGCCCACAGGAAGTGGCTCCAGAAAGAGTTTGCAAAGGAGAGAGGGGCTGTTGACAAAAACAAGGTAGCTGAGAAGATGCACCTAACTATGTCTTTGCGACGTAGTCAGATTGTGCTAGACGGAATGCCAGTGCCTCAGTGCACTGAGCAACACCCATGGTTGCAGGGAAGAGCAGGGGTGAGATATTATACATGGGCCATATTTTAATACAAGCATATGTGATTTTGAATAGTATCATAGTGTTTGAAGTCTATATTTTATTAACTGATTTACTGTTGTATAATTGCACTAAATCATTAATTAATTAATGACTGTTAAGGCTTTGTTGGTCGCAGCTGTATGCAGAATTTACTAGACTGGGGCCTAAGGTAGAGAGTGGCGACATTGGCAAGCTCCTTCTGTCTAGTCTCCATCGCTTTGGGTGGGGCATTATGGAACTTCTTAGGCGGCCAGAAATATGTCGTTTCAGACTGAAGGAGATGATGTCGAGAATGAACCTGTTAAGGGACCAAGTAGAGAGAGCAGGTAAAGAATCCCAGTTTACATCTACCAACCAAATAACTGCTGCATATTGTGCTTCAGGTTTCTGGTAGCTACAATAGTGTCATTTTCTTACTATTTATTTAGTTATTTTTACTTGGTTCGATCATATACTAAACTTGATGTTGCTTTATAACATGCATTCCAATATCTACCCCATTTCGTCTGTGTCATTGCCATCTCCCAGTGGCCAATGCAGTTATAGTTATCACCGGTCTGCCAATACTTTTCAAGGAAAAATCCTTTATCCTTGAAGGCACACTCAAGGTAATTTTCGGTTTATATTTGATCATGTATTATTATCAAGCTAAATAATGACTAGGTAAACAATGATTGTAACAATGTCTCTTTTTAATAATAACATTCTTTCATTCAGGCAGGATTTGTGGACCTTGTACTATTTCTAATGAGAGCTATGGCTCAACAATAAGTCACCTATGTGTTTTAGAATGTCGCAACACAGCACGACACCAGCATAAACAGCCTGCCTCCTTTGCTGCTGAATGAGGGAGAATTGATGGATGCTGAAATACATGTGTACATTGTTGGAGAAGCGGTGGACGTAGCAGAAGCCATGGCCATGCCAATGGCTGCGATTTATGTCTTTTATGTACCATGCCCCAACTCTGCCAAACAAACTTTCTAGCTATGTCCAGAAAGTTATGCTTGCCATTGAAGAAGAGGTTAAAGACCCTATTGATGCCAAACGCCTTGGTATCACGGCTAGCATTAACAAGGCTATGTATTAATGTGATTGAATGAAATAAAATATTCTTGTTTTACATACAATTTTGTCTGACTTGTTTATACAAACATATAAGCAGTAGGACTTATTTGGTCAAATAAATTTGTATTTGTTCAGGGTGTACGAGGTATTTTAAGCTTGACCTTCAAACATAGTCTAACTGACCTTCAATTATAGTCAAACTGACCAAATCTTCTAGTCAGTCTGACTTAGTACAATAGTCATTACTCACTTACGCTGTAGTCAGTGTGACTAATAAGATAGTCATAGTGACCAATGGATTAGTCGTTTTTGACTACTCTTTACTTGACTAGGTAGATTAGTCATTTTGACTAATCAATATTTGACTAACTGCTTTAGTCAAATTGACTAACACATTAGTCGTTTGGTGGACAGTCAATATGACTAGTTAAGTCGATCCCCTCCCCATTAATGCCTCCGGTCTGTGTGGGTTGTGTGGCTGTATGAGGTTGTTGTGGTGTTGTGAGAAGTAGAGCCTGGGGTTAGGTTCTGGCTGGTACGGGGCCTCAGATAGGGATTCGAGTATCTCCCCAGAATGTCAGCACTGCCAGTGTAGGTAGTGCGGCACGAAAGGGTCTAGGGCAAAGAGTTCGAGCAAAAAGTGGCTCATCTAGCGCCACAGAAATGTCCATCCCACCCCGAATACCCCCTCTTACCCAAGTTGAAAAAAGAAGCAGACTCGGCTCCTCAATCCATTGGGTCACCACAATCGAGACCATTGGCCAACTACAGGGGACCTCATGATGCACAACGGGTTGGGGTACCGGCGACGAGTTGGCCAGTAGTACGGTGACCAATCAGGTGCCCAATGAAAGCATTTAGGTGTGCCAACTCCTATCCGCGTCTCAGTTTACCCTGCCTGTGCAGATCGGTGGTATGACTGTAGATTCTGTAGTCGATACCGCTAAAGAAGCCACGATTATATCTGACCGTGTTTTCCGCCAGGTAAGCCTACAGCCGCGAGAGGTCAGGGATGTCAGGTTGGTAGAGACATGGCTATGGCCGGATTCGTTGTGGGACCGGTGGAGTTGAATGTGGGCGCTGTAAATCAAGTGTAGGTAGTTCAAGGAGGAGCATGGGCCGCAGCCACCCTGACTCAGCCGGGCCAGCCTTAGTGCCCATGTTTGGAGCCTCTGGAAAAAGGTCACCCCCTGCTATGGGTGGCACTGGAGCAGAGGCGTCAACGTCGTCATTCGAGCTGGAACATACAGAGGAATGCTCAGATTCCGAACCTGTATCCATCCTGGGTCAATTGTTAGGTAGGGGGAGGATTTCAATCTTCCAGGTTCCCCGCTTAGTAACCCTACCCCTGCCACTGGTATGGGGCCTTCATGTCCTCTACGTAGAGGGGTGGAATGTATCGAATGCTCAGGCGTCGCCGATGCTTTGGCTGGTTCAAATGTAAGGCCCCCTTCCAAAGATAAGACCAAGCGGGCGGGTAGGAGATTCCGAGGTGCAAGGAAGGCAAAGGCACGTGGTCGAAAACAGCCAGCCGCGCAGGCATCTTCAGTGCCAGTGCTGACAATCACGTTGCCTGTCAAGCGGCAAACGGGGGTTGCAGGGTCATCCAAGGCGAGGGAGGCACATAAGCCCATGACCATCGGCAACGACCCCTACCGCCCAATCAACAGCCAACTCACGACCCCAGGTTGTGCAGGGTGGGTCCCAGGGGGCTGTAGGCAGGACGCCCCGAGGGAACATGGACGGCCACAAGGGGAAGTCCACACCTAGATGTCCCATTCCTGGGCGTGGGGATTCGTCCGGGTCTCCGACGACGCAAGTCCTGGAGGTTTTCAATGATGGCCTGGACCACCTGGATGTGACAAGGCAGCGATTGTCTGTCCTCCATGTAATCGCCAACTAGATGCTGGGACTGGGCCGAGACTTAAAAACTTTGGACCGTCTCGCAGAGGGGTTAGGCGGTTTTGGATGCCAAAGCCTGAGGGAACCCACAGGATTATTGAAGGAAGCAATGCGGGAGTTCTGTCGGGTCCATGAGGATCCGGTTCCTCATAGCTTCTGTCTTAGGCCCCCAAATACGCCCGCGGTCCTCCTCCACTGGCAACCTCCGATGTCTCTGTTGTCTCAGCTCGGATCCAATGAGAGGGAGCTCGTCTGGGACTTGGGGCGTCGGCCTGAACCTTGTGATAGGATCGAGGGGAGCGGAGCGGGACAGAAGTCTGCTAAACCGGAACCTCAGCTATCCGTGGCCTTCGATTCCCACTTCCACATGGACAGGGCCCTGACTTCCCTGGGCATTCCACAGAATTCCAGGCCACGTAAGTTGTTCATGGCTGCCATACCCCAGTCTGCCTTTGCTGTCGTGGTTGGGGGTGCTGTGGCCAATATTGTAATTTCTCAAGCCTGCTTACCTTCTGCTGTGGTAGGATCGAGGGGAGCGGGGCGGGGCAGAAGTCTGCTAAACCGGACCCTCAGCTACCCATGGCCTTCGATTCCCATTTCCACATGGACAGGGCCCTGACTTCCCTGGGCCTTTCACGGAATTCCGGGCCACGTAAGTTGTTCATCACTGCCAAACCCCAGTCTGCAATCGCTGTCGTGGTTGGGGGTGCTGTGGCCAACTATTGCGACCATGCCACTTATCCCAGTGTCGATAAAATTATCGATCTGGGGCAAAAAGAGAGGGTCAGCAAAAAGAGAAGTTAACATCGGACCAAATGCAGGTGATGTCCAGCTTTCTCAAACGGTCCGAAGTTGTCGGCCTTGGGGAGGTTGGCGTAGACCATTCAGTCCTCCCTGCTAAATGGGGACACAGCAACATGCCCTACTCCACGTGCTATCCCTCCTGGAGCCCCGGTATGTGCTGGTTTTGCACATCCGAGGAATGAAGGGAGATGACGACACAGAGGCATATTGCTGTGTCCTGTATCAGCTGATTGGTCAGGTGCCCAGAGAGCGGCGGATTCACCTCCACTGTTTCTCGGGATCTGGGGATAATCTAAAAGTTATTCTAGTTTCGGAGAGTTATCCGGTGTTTAAGCGGCACAATCGACAACTTGTATGGTCTCGATTTATTAAAAGAACAAAATGTATCATTGCATCGTTTGTTGTCAGTGGTCATTTACATGAGATTACCAAACGGCCCAAAAACAGCCCTGTCCAAACGTGATCGGCGCCGCGTTTGTCCTTACCTCGGGTCAAAAAATCGTGGTATCGGTCCGAATGACTACATAAGTTTCATGAATATTTTGAGCGCCTATAAAACCGTCAATTAATGTCCGATGGTAATACAAATTGGGTCACATGTACTCAGTCGGATCCCTTAATTTCAAACAAAGTCTAGTATTGTGGTGCAGATTTGAGTTTAAATTGTCAAGTGTGCAATTTGATTGAATGAGCTTATGTGTCCAGACTTCGCAGGTGGGACATAGTGTTAATACAATTTCTTCAATATTCATTTTGCAGGTCTGACAGATAAGTCATCATGTCGTATGGGAAAAGAATGGTAACTTATTATTTCATTTATCAGTAACAGTGTTCCCCATTCCCCAGGTTTTATTGCCTCAAGTCTACACTAGAAAATTTGACGTTTTCTGCAGTTGTAAGCATATTAAATGTGGTTCACATTATTATGATAACAATGTATGAGCTAGGTCAACATTTTTATTTATTTCAGCTTCGTGCTTTGTGTGAGGGGTTTATTAGCTTGCGTATGGTAGCCAGCACGCATTGCAGGTAAATCCTACCGCCATGAACGACGTGCGTAGCTCATTGGAGTTTGCGGCGAGGCTTTGCAATCGCTTTAGAGAGGCGGGCGTTTTGTGCGAAATTGCTGCAGAAGATGTTTGAAGGCCTGTGCCTTGTCGAGCGGGAGGCTGAGGGTACAGTCGGAGGTGTCGATTGAATGCCATGTCTCGTAGTATATGTTTCTTTACCTCGGGATGTGCTGCAAGGGCGGATTTGTAGTTATTGGTGTTTACCTGGTGATGGGGCATGTCATTAACAATAGGGAATCCATGAGTGATGCCGGACAAAATATATTGTTGGTCAGTACTACAGAAGCTTTTATAATGATTTCCCGTATAATACTTCATTCAATAACCCCTGATCCATCCATGGAACTCACGTAGTCTACATATGCGGTTATTATTCTCAATGACCCCGCCTTGTTTACTTTCTGTATGGTCATGTGACCAAAATAATCAAGTGCGACCGTAAAAGTCAAGTACCTTCTTGACAAACTGCCAAATATACATTATTCACACAGTATTCAACACTGTTGGATCATTGAATACCATATAATAACAAAACACTTGATATAAAAACCCATTCCTACGATCGAAGCTACCAAATTTACTCTTTGACCTAGCCATGATAATCTGGCTTCGAACTTTGACCCCAGATGAACGACAGATCGGCGAAATATAGAGCGAACAACTAGCAGGCGATTACCAAAGTCAAGTTACATAAAATTGCCAATCTGATAAATAATGATCATTAGAATTAAATTTAACTTATTTTATCACAGCCCTGGATAAGAATGATACGATTGTTGCAGTATTTCAGCTAATAATGACATTTCATAAATTACGAAACTCGTAAACAATAACTCTACATTAGACTGCTTCCTCGTGACTTCGCGGAAAGCATAGACAATTTGTTGTTAAATACGGATTTCCCAACAAATACATTCTGACATGGACGGAAAAGAAGCTGTGTCGGTAAAATAATATACCATCTCTATTACTGCGGGTTCTGTATTACCTAATCCGCCTTTTACCCCTTCCCTGACCAAATTTATATCCATGACCCAATTCCTTTGACGGAACGACCGCTATCAGCTGATCGACAATTTAGGCCTTAGCAGCATTCGTTTCAATACTGTTGGATGGTTGAAATGCAAATTGGTGTTTGACAGACTTGTTTGGCTATTTTAGCTACGACTGTTCGGTGATATGTAAATGCAAAGAGAACTTGACTATGAAACATCAATCTAATAATTTTAACGATTAATAGTAATAGTAATATGTTGGGAATAAGGCTAGAGCCTGTAGGCTGTAGGTCCAATCTGGGCGTTTAGACTATAATTATAAACCACTGCTGGAGGCATGCCCGGGGGAAGGATCAGGGGTCGGACGGAAGGTCGTATTGGTGGGCGGTCCAGATGGACTTTGGGTTGTGTTTCGCGTCATCAACAATACGGCGTTCGAAGTCGGTACGGAGTCGACGGGAGAGCGATCGCAGTGCATTCCTGACCTTTTTGTAGCTAACATGGTCAGATTGGTTATGGGACTCACAATATGTGTGCCAGAGGGCTTTCTTGGTTTTCCGCATACGATCGACCTCGGGGGTGGTGTACAACTGCTTCCTAGAGCGCTTGGGGGTTGAGCGGGGGATGCATTCGGTGGTGGCGGTATCGAAGTGTTGGGCAAGACGGGTCCAGGCTTCCTGCGCACTTGGACAGTCGAGTTCAGTGTCCCAGTCGACTGCTTGAAGAATGCCCGTGAGCCGGGGGTAGTCCCCCGTATTTAGGTTGAAACGGCGCTGGTCGGAGACTGCTGGCGTGGGGTAGCAAATGATGTTGAACTTGAGACATATGTGATCACTTTTCCATAGGGGGGGGGGGGGGGGGGGGGGGGCGGGGGCTATACTCGAAGGCGGATATGATGTCTTCTTCGGTAAGTATCAGGTCCAGTATGCTTGGCCTATGACCTTGGCGAAAGCGGGTTGGCTTCAAGACATGCTGAGTCAAGAAGATGTCTTGGACAGTGTTGAGGAACTGTTGGGAGTGGTAGGTTACTGGTGCATTTGCAACTCAAGTATCCCAGTCGATCTCTCTCATATTGAAGTCACTGACTATCACTAGATGGGTGGGCTTAAGTTTTGAAGCTTGATGGAGTAGGCATGAGAGGCTGGTGTTATTGTCCGCTGTGGATAGATATGGTGTTATATGGACATTATGGTCAGACATAACCATAATGTGTATGGTACTGCGCTGTTTGGCAAGTTGTGATTGAAGAGACTAATCTAATGTTGCAGCACCATTGATAGTTTTAACTGGCCTGCATGATTTGCATGGTAGGTTTTATAAATTGATCAACACATATCAGTGGCTGCTTATACACTGTCACTTGGTGTTTTATAAACTTAACTATTGCCAATTATCTTAATATGATAGACCTCAACGGTTCCTCAGATTGCAAACATAAACTATACTTGGGGGTAGTCATATTTCTGATGTTGGATCTAAATTGTAAAGAGGTTGTCTGATGTTATGACCAAATATCAATTTGAATTCACAACATCACATACATATTGGGCTGTTGCCTATCCAAGCAATGGCCAATGTAATGGTCTATCAAAAGAGGGAATAAGTTGATGGTGCAAATACAGAATTGAAAGTGTCAAATATCACCAGAGGGTCACCTAATACAAATAATACCAGTCATTAAATAAACAGCCTCAGAATTGCATAACTATTTATTTGCATAATAAATGAGCATCTGTGCTATAAACACCATGACTATGATTATTATGTAATTTGACAGTAGATAATATTGAATGTTCTCATCTGAACAGCTGATGTGGCCTCACATAAGTTTCCTGGCATTGAATTATGTGATCTGACCGTTGAAAGGTATCCTATAAGTTAGTGTGGAAACATTTTATGATTGGGCCCATGTACTGTGAATATGGAAGAAATTCTATTCTGAACCAACCAGATATGTATATTTCCAAAAATCTACCCATATATGTTTCATTAATATAGGTACCTATGTCAGATGTTAGCTTGGAAACCTATCAGAGAACACTGCCTGAATTGGCCATAGCTAAAGTGGGCGTGTACTTGGCACAAATGGATTGCCTTGACACAGTCGGTTTGTTTGCTTGTATGATGAAGTATTTTTTTCAATTTTGTACCACAACCATACCAACATTTTTGGAACATGGTCCGATTTTCATCAAATGATCAATTGGATGGTTCTGAATATATGCAGGTCACATAATTATGAACAAATGTGAAGCAATGGCAGAAATATGCAGTGATACAAACATTGTTTCTCATTGTTTACATCTGAATTAATGCATAGTCTGTAATGTGTCAATTATATTAATTTTGCAATGCATATTGTAAAATGTATGTGCTTATGTATGTGTTTATTAGATACTGAACCAGCAGCCCAAGCAAGTACCAGTTATGCCACAAGTCTGACTAAAACAAAAAGCCCTGTAGACCCCAGACTTAAAGATGCCAACAAAAACAACTTGATTTCTAGTGACTCTGAGTCAGATTAGGATGTCTCGAGCAGAACATGCATCAAAGATACAAGTGAGTATTTTTCATTCCTCTGTGGTCTGTTAACTAGTGACAAGGTATAAACCAACCAATGGCTTCTTTGCATTATAAATGAATTCAAGTTAAATGACCTTCATATTTCAAGACACTACCCACTGCATGGTCTATAAAGGCCTGTGCTATATTATGAAAGTCATTACAAGTCTGCTATAACTAGAAACTAATAGCGAAATATGAAAACAATATATCAATGCACATACAGACCGCTTCTAATGGGATACAAGGCAGACCCAAGCTCTACAACTTGCCTTCAGCAGTTACATTCAGATCTATGTCTATGGAAACTACTCCCAGGTATTGCATATACACTTTAGAATATATTGTTTTAATCAGGATAAATTTGACAGAAAGATCATTCCCAGTATCTCTTTTATGGTAGATGTCATATATGATATACAATTGTTGCACAATTGTGGTGTAGGCTGAATTGTTATTTAAGCTTCTAGATTAGTCATGCACTGCCATTTAATGTTTCATAATTAAGTAACTTTATCTGATGCTTTATCAGTAAGTTATATCTTCTATTCTCAGCATTACACTGCAGACAGATTATTACAAAAGTTGTTATAAATATACAATCTGTGTAGCTCTAACATAATCTCTCTTATTGTTGGGTGCATCTATCTGAAGATGTCCTGGTCAATCTAAAACCTGCTGAGGTGCTGCAATCTTGTGTTCAACAGCAATTTAGTCTGTAAAACATTAATGGTCACCATCAAATACAGAATGCATGTGACACTATTCATTGGACACTACCCTCACACACAACCTCACTTTGACACCTGGAGTTGTTCTACACCATTCAATCAGAAAAACGGTAGGTTATAGCTGTACCAGCAAGGAACACTACCTAACATTCTGTGGGATGACCCATCAATCTGAACCACACATCATTAGGTTGAATAATAGAACTGTTATCTCTGGATTAGTGGTGACAAGTAATTTGCTTAATATGTGTACATGTTGATTGTTTCATGGAAGAAAGAAGTTCTTAAGTCACAGCTGCCAATGGTACCGTCACTACTGGGAAAAAATATGAATGAGCTGCTCAAGTTTCAATGGGCCTTGTACCACCTCTTAATTATGCTTGAAATGCCATTAACTATGCATAATTGCAATGAGCAGTGCTGGCTCCAAATGGATGTGCCACAAACTCTTAATGATGTTTGAAATGTCAATAAACATGCATAATTGTCATACAAGTGATCTTTTTAATCACTATATAGTTTATAGACAGTATTACACATGCCCAGTTAATGGTGTAATAATATTTGATCATAGCCTTTGACAGTTAAAAACGATTTTTAAACTGTTTACCCATGGCCTCAATGTTACAATTATGTTTACCAGTAGCCTTGTTCCATAGCTGTGATATTAATGTTGTGTTACCTGCATTTCAAATCCAACCCCTTTCAAACAAATTATGTCCATATGAAACCTGTTCTCTAGGGAGAACTATAAATGTATTACCAGAGCAGATGATATAATCAGAAATAATACAGATAACATAGCGGTAGTACGGTTATCATTAAGTTATTAGTGTATATTTCTATGAACTAGAGCAAAGAAAGCATGCCCGTCTGTGAGCTACATTGGATGATTAAGCGTTATGATGAACCACGGAGACGCCTCCACGGACAAACAAACAACAATATCGAGCATAAGAGTGGGAGCCAGAGGGATTTATATAAATCGTCTATTACTATAACTACATCAGTGTTGTTATATTAGTAGCAGAGGATGATCCTTATGCGGTGTGTGTGCAAGATTGGGATTAACCTCGCTTGAAACATCGAAGATCACTTAGCGACGGAGCGTACAGGTCTCGGACAGGATGTGGAATGATACTGAACTATGTTCGTGTTTTCTCAATGATAACAATGCCGACCCCTGTCAAGTTCATATTCAGACTCTCGACACATATTGCGCGTTCCATCCCACGAGTTCCTGTACGACTTCCAGTTTCACAGTGTGCGTATCTCGGTGTAGATATATTTATTCTTGTGCCTGACCACGCACTCGAAAGCGCCAGACATATAGAGCCTTTGCTGCTCCATGTTTGAATTACGTTGGATAGTACTTCTTTCAATGTGAAATAAATGAATCGTCGTTAATTAAACATGCATTGCCCCTTAACTGCACAGTTGATTTTATCGCTTATTATCATTTCAAATTAAGATTACCCATCATACAGACAGGGATGAAAGACATACCCCATGGCATAGATGCAAACTTTTAATTCCCGCCACACTGTCGCATAAGAGTTGTTGTTTTTTTTGTGTCCCAGAGCGTTTGGGTTTCTGTTATGTGCCAAAATAATAGGTTTTTGGTGATATCCCAAAATGATTTTTTTTGTTATGCACCAAAATAGTTGGTTTTTTGTGATGTTCCAAAATAGTCGGTTTTTTGTTATGTCCCAAAATAGTTGGTTTTTTGCTATGTTCCAAAATAGTTGGTTTTTTACATGTCCCTTATACCCGAACTATTTTGGAACACCCATTTTGGTACACAATATATATAAGTTTAATAAAACAATAAAAATCCAATATAAGTTTACGAAACCGAAACATGTTACCGACAGACCAACAGAAAACAAGAAATAATCATCACATTGACTATATGTTTTGTCGCCTCCAATGTCCCAAAATGGTCGGTTTTTTGCTAAATGTCCAAAATGGTCGCATTCGTATGTATATAGATATATAGAGAGATAGAGAGATAGATAGATAGAGAGATATATATAGAGAGATAGATAGAATATAGATTTAGAGAGAGAGATAAATATAGATATAGATATAGAGAGATATATATATAGGCAGAGAGATATGGATACGGAGGGATACAGACATATAGAGGGGAGAGAGAGAGATATAGATTTAGATAGACACACAGAGAGAGATATTTAGAGAGACATAGATTTTGAGATATACAGAGAGACATAGAGAGATAGATACATAGAGAGAGACAGAGATAGAGAGAGAGATAGACAGAGATATATATAGACACATAGACAGAGAGATAGAAATAAATAAATAGAGAGAAAAGAGAGAGATACAGACAGGGATAGAAACAGATAGAGAGAGACAGGCATAGATAGACAGAGAGAGAGAATATAAGACAGAGAGAGAAAGAGATTAAGAAATAGAGATAGAGAAAGACACGGAGATATACAGACATATAGATACATATATAGATACAGATATATATGGAAATATACATAGATACATATATATATATAAAAATAATAAAGATATATATAAATACATGTATATATACATATATATATATATACATATATATATATATATATATATATATATATATATATATATATATATATATATATATATATATATATATATATATATATATATATATATCATGGATTCATGTTGACACGTTCGCGCTTGGTGCTGCAATCAACAGTAGGTAACCTTTTAAGGACATTAAGCTTCTAATCATAATTCAACTGCTGATGACTTCCGCCGTATGAGTTATGCAACCCGGATGCTTTGGTCATTAGATAACCGGCGTATTATAACATGAAGTGGTTACAGTGGTCTACATCGGATGGGATCTGCTGTTCTAACACAGGCCATTCAAGCCAGGTGAAAACATCAAATTGTATGTAGGCCTGCCTATATCTGACCAATGGAAATGTTCTATGACTCGTTACGTACACATTGTGCAACGTCAAACGTAGTAAATAAGGAGAAACCCTTTCATGCGAACATGACGTTAAATTATACTAGGAATAAACATACACGTTCTCAAAACGACATTTTTCGATTGCTGGCCATCAGGATCACAAGTTCAGGCATTTTACGCGTAAAGAGACTAGTAGTTTACCTGTAAGCTGGTAGTGTATGGGTTAACTAGTCATTTTATCTATTTACTTTATGCGTAAACTAAGTTTTTCGGAGTTAGCGCCAATCGTATCAGTATTCCATATGTATCGCATCAGGGTAGAATCTATGATTTTAAATGGCTAGGATAGTCATTAGTTAAGAATAAACGATGTAGGGTAGGACAAGAATAAAATTTTGAGCGCACAATATCGCTTACCAAATTTGGTCCCAAGCGAGTCCTCTTAGCAAAGCCCCGCTTAAGTCACGTGGCTGGGTCTTGCCGCCGGCACTGCAACACAACTCTGACGCCGCCCTTATCTGAGGTGAGTTAACGAGCTGCCACGCTTGAGGGTTAATAATCACATTTGTGGGTACAATTCAAAACAAAGCTCACATTTGACTCAATCATTCATCACAGAACTGATAACACCAACGATAATAATAAGCTACGGAAGCCGATGGCATTTCGCCATGACTAAGATGCATCATGACACGGCATTGCATCGTGTATTCTCAAAAACATATCGGCAAACCCTTACTTATGCCTTAATTTTTCGGCTGGTTGACCAGAATGGATCCCAACGACTTTGGCGTTCTCCCTCCGGTTAAATCGGTTCGGCAAATCTCTTAAAGGTCACATACAACGCTTTTCATCATTTCTTTAATAACTCATTAACCAACGGGGACCAATAATTCATTGCACCGGCATGCATAAGTACTAAAAATCCACCGATAAGGTTCCACTCGGAAGAAAATACCAAGCCATCTTCTCGATGCCTTTTTGCCTCAATTGGCCGCTAGGGGCAGGTTGCGTGACGTCATACCTGTTTCGCGGCCTCCAAGAGAATTTGATAGCGAGCGAAGCGAAAAGCGATTGTTTGGATTTTAAGAAAACACCGTATTTACATGAAGCCATGTCGTCTTCTGATGAAGATTACGAGGCCCCATAGCATAACATTGGGGCAAATTATGTCCATGACTATTTATTTGAGCCAATACGGGCGGGAGTTGAATCATCGAAGTCACACTTCGAAATGACACCGGGAGCTCTAACTCAAGGGTCCGCTTCAGATAAAGAATCCACAAAAGATTTCGACGAATGGTGAGTTTTAGAACACCCTTCCCAAGCTTTATTGAACTATATTTACCAGTAAAATTTTAACCATTAGTTTCAGTTACCCAATATATTTACACATTCTGTAAGGTGAGGATGGTATGTTGACAGACGTAACTACTACAACAAATAGTACTTGGCTAGTTAATGTAGCTTTGTCATTGTATCATCAGCACATTAAATATTGTGGACAGATGTTTGCATGCAGTATATAAAGTATTGTCTTTTTATATTCATTGTACCACAAATATAAATTTACAATGACTCTTTAATTATTTCTCTTACTTAGATGTAGCTGTCATCACTGCATCCCAATGGATACGGACAGAGTGTGCTGCAGAAGTTTGGAGAGAGTGGTGGCTATAACGGAGGAATGGACATGCATCACCAAGCATCCCAGATTCCTTGCAAACTGCCTGAATAAAAATGTACTTGAATCTATTCAAATCGATGGACCTGTTGGAGATGAGGTCTCTACAATGAGTAAGTTAGCCATTATTGCTACCAAAAAGGACGGTTTAAGGTTGAACAATCATATTTATTGCTAAGGGAACATCAATCCGGCTGTGTAAAATATCCAGTGTTCATATTGATAAACTACCATATATTTCACATAGCCAAGAATAAATAATACCAGTAACATGAAATCCAGAGGCAGAGCTTATAATAAAATTACAAAGTGAGGGAATGGTTGACAAATGACAATTGTTTTTTTAACTATACAACTTATTTCAAAACCATAGACAACTAATTGACATATTGTTTCAGATTATTCAAGTATCTAGCCTACCACCAGTTTACATTCTGGATGTGGCACAGACTGGGCAAAAGAAACAGGAAAGTGCAGGCAGCCTGTGTGGTAACAGCTGTTAGAGAATCCTTCCCTGACCCGAGCGGCAAATATACAGGTAATCTACAATAGAGCAGAAGATTTCTTGGTCAGGTTGAATCGACACCTGTGAGCACCTACGAGAAGATCCTTTTCAGGTTTCTCGTACTGGGAGACAATAGGTGGTGGGACAGTCCTGTCCTCTGCAAGGACCTCACCAAGTCTGTAGCTTGGGTAATTTTGCCTGAGATCAAATGTTATTCATATTTTATGATAGTCATATGATAAGTTAGTTATATTATATGCCCATATTGAATTGGGTAACAATGTTTGCGCAGATGAAACTTATTTAGGTTTCGGTAATAAATGTCAAAATAACATGTGTTTCATTTTAGATTAATGCATGTACACACCAAAAGAAATTGGTACTTTGACAGGCTTGACAACTGGGTCTCCTTGTCTGGCTTTGGGGTAAGACATTCTCCATTGGGACTGACCTCCTTCAGTGATGGCTTGAGCTCTGTTCTGTTTCATACGAAATCCTAGACTTTCGAGCAGCTCTGGGTCAGTCTCATAAGCACCATTCTCGAAATGATCAGAACATATATATATATAAATATAAATATATATATATATATATATATATATATATATATATATATATATATATATATATATATATATATATATATATATATATATATATATATATATATATATATATATATATATATATATATGAACTGTTGTAAGGGTAGGTCTCCAGTGTTTACGCTTGACTTTCGACACCCATATGCGCGCATTTTGCTGTCTGACTTCTCATTGTTCCGACAACCGAAAGCACAACAATAAGGCATAATCCACACCAAGAAACGCACCAGACCAGGAAGAAAGACGAGTAAGTCACACGCTGTCAACTAACCGTGAAGGCTGAAGATGGCGAGGAATACTCGCGATAACCCGAATGACGTCACTGTCCGGAAATTAACGAATTTTACCGAGCGGTATCTTGTCAGATTCGACGTGGAAACTGTACATTTTAAAATCATTTTTCTAAAAGAAAAAAAGCGCGCAGTCAGCTTATTTTGGTTACGATACCCTTTTACAACATAGAACTTTGGAAAAATGGAATAAAAAAATCATTGTATCGGACCTTTAAGCTCTGCACGGCCAATTTGGGTCGCTTTAATTGCGCGATCAACTCATGCATCCCACCTCTCAATTGGTTAAGACAAAGGGCCCAAACCAAAGCATATATATGAAAAAAATACAATGACATAGGCATATCCTGGAATGGTCGTTTTATGCTTAAGCTAATTATTCTTAACTAGTTATCTAGAAGCAGGGATGTATTTTAGTCAAATGGAGACAATGTGTCAACTTATTTTGTACGGTCTGCAATGCTGTTTTTACACATGTTACCCCTAAATATCGCTCCTCTTTGTTTGTACACAAAGAAGAGAGGGGGGCGCTGATGTTTGCTAAGATAAGCTATGCATATAGGATGCCTTGATTTGTTAATTCAAATACAAGGGGTATTTGCCTTTTGGTCGAACTCCTTATTGCATAGAAGTGGGCTTCATTCAAGGGTAATTTCCGTTTTGGATGTGATCCGTAATTGTCTGTAAGTAATTGTGGACCCTAAACAGTAGCTCCTTCTTATTCGCATATTCTCGATATATATATATATATAGATATATATATATATATATATATAGATATATATTATATAGAGATATATATAGAGAGAGAGATATAGATAGAGAGATAGAGAGAGATAGAGACATATAGAGATAGATAGAGAGAGAATATGATATATATAAAATTTAGATATATATTAGGGAGATACGAAAAGATATATATTTTATATAGATAGAGATCATATTTATATACATATATATATTTAGATATATATCCATATATATAGGTGTAGATATATATAAAATAGAGAGATATCTATCTCTCTATATATCTATTCTATATATATATATATCTCTATCTACCTCTCTCTCTATATATATCTCTATATATATATATATATATATATATATATCTCTATATATATATATATATATATATGCCTACAAACTACACGTATGGCGCTGACATCGTAGATCTCAAGAGGCGTCACTTATGTTAGTCTGCGTTGACGCTGACATCATAAGTAGATCCAGACGTTGCCTCTCTCTGGCTGTCAATAAAACACAAAGCGTCCTGCCTGACTACGGTATCTTTAGTCAATTCGTCATTATATCCGTCGGTTATGGAACGTATTGACTTTTGCTATTAATAGAGATTCAGGTTAATATGACATCGTCCATGGAATGTTACACACTAATGGATGGGCTGATGGCAATATTCACGAAAGTCTTAATTGATATTATTATGATACTCGACATTGTAAGGCTAGTCAGGTAAAGAAAATGAAGCGGAAGTACATATGTTGTGACATATCGAAAGACTGCTGGCATTCAATAATATTCAAATGATAATAATGATTCCAGATTATTGCCTTATGTTATGGCAACCACGGTTCATTTATAACTCGCCAAATGTTATGTATATGCATTACCGCGTACTCAACAGAACCTTTTTGCCATTTAACACAAATATGTATTGTTTCGGTGTGTGTTTGAGTTTTGGGAATCGTTGTCCGTAATCACCCACCGATTTGTGTATGTTTTTTTTCCGTTATAATCAGGTTATAATGCAAAACAGTCCTCAATGACACAACCGCAATAGTTCTTTCGGCTGAAGAACATCAAAAAATATCTAAGCTTCAAATAATGGTCACACTTAACGATTATTACACACACAGCAATATTCCCAATGTAAAAATCGGGTAGAAATTCGACCGCATAATCATATTCATTTCAATAAACAAACCAACAAATAGAGGGCGAGTGACGAAAATATCTGGATATTTGGGCATTGCAAACGGCACTACAAGCAATAATATGCCCTACCGCTGGTAATTTTCGTATACGATCAAATACAATGTAAAATATAAAATTATTGAACAAAGACTATTCGAGAACAGATCATATATTGCATTTTAGGGTGACATCAATCTGCAACTCGACTGTCTATCCGATTTGTGTACTGGTTGATGTGCGTTTTGAAACAAGTGTGGAATGTTGAGTTGTGCATGTTTTAACGACCAGAGCTGGATTGGAAAAGTTGTGTCGCCATCCCCTTGGTTGGCAATATGCATTGCCCTTGTAATCTCTCAAGATATTTTAACTGGCGAGCAGGCGCTTTTATGACTTATAGCGGACCGCTGGTATTATTATGGCCCGATTAGCTGAAGCTTATTGGAGATGGAGTCTGTGGAAGCGGTTATAATCGACTATCCCTTTATGTAAATTTCTACTCGTTGCTGTGGTGATATTTCACATATTTAATAGGTGATCCGGCGGACGGCATAATGTATTGCTGATGTCACAGGCAGTGGTAAAGAAAAATCGGGCAACTTCCGTGTGGCTACAATCATGAAAAGCGATGAACTAATGGCCTTCTTCGATAACATTTTTCATTCTGTTTCAAGGATGAGGTAATGCATTAGTAATCATGTTTAGAGGCACATCATTTACCACGACCTCGGTCTTGATATTTAAAAGGATACAGTGCATGATATATGTGGTATTTATGTGTACCCAGAAGTGCCTGGGTATGACTTAAGGGTGATAACAATGGGCCTGTCTCCCTCATGTACTGGTCAGTAGATTGTTGCATGTATACTATTCTTAACCATTGAAAGTCAAGATATGTTCTGTTATAGCTATATTAAATATATAATTTTGATATCTGAAGGTGTAATATTGATGCCCAAATTCCTTGAAGGTGATGCAAAGGACTTAGTGATGCAGAGGACCCCGGCAAAGTATCTGAAGAGGATGCAGAGGACCCCGGCAGAGGATGCAGATGAGGATGCATACATTCTGGTAGGGACAATTTATCTCATTTAAGACAAAGAGATTTGGTCAATTTGCTATCCAGAGAATTGTAGTTGATAACATAATACTGACATCATCTTGCCATAATATACAAATGCACAGACTCTAAAAAGTAACCACTACTGAACTACTGAACCTATGCTGAAGAGGATATCAAGAGGAAATGTTTGGATTTGGGAAAGGGCAAGTATTTCGGCAAACAATGGTGTCTCCAGTACGGGACGATGAGGGATGTGTGTGTGTGTGTGTGTGTGTGTGTGTGTGTGTGTGTGTGTGTGTGTGTGTGTGTGTGTGTGTGTGTGTGTGTGTGTGTGTGTGTGTGTGTGTGTGTGTGTGTGTGTGTGTGTGTGTGTGTGTGTGTGTGTGTGTGTGTGTGTGTGTGTTTGTAAACTTTTTTTGGGCAGGCGATATTGGTCACAATTTTTTATGAAATTTAGAAAAAAAAATTCTGGATCTTTCTCCTGACTTATATTGATGTAACAAACTTAAAAGCAGCCCTGCATTAACTTTGAGCCCTGGGGTATTATAGAATCTCCTGTTCTATGTAAACTCATTGGGGAATTGGAAGTGTTTTTGGAAGTTTGGACGTTATTAAAGTTGTTTAATATTGAATGTATTGATGCCAACTTTTGTGATAAAGCAAGCCAGTGGTATCAAATCAAACATAAGGACTTATCATGTCAATATCTCCTTGTAAACTACAATTCATATCTGGAAATTCTGGCCACTTTTCCTGCAGTACAAGTTGATTTTTGAGTTTGAGCTCAGCCTTGGTGTGTCATTGAATACAATATATTAAACATTATTATTTGATCTTGTCATAACTTATTAAATGAAAATAATATCAACATAGTATTATACTATTACTGTTGTTCTGATGTTTCATGATTAAGAGTTATTGTACATTTGGGATCAGAATGACTGTAGTTGATATGTGTGTTGCATTATCACCAGCCGATGTGTTGTCTTTGTGTGGAGAAGCTTCACCTAAACAACACTGAAGTTTTGAGTCTGTTTGCAATGAAGAGCATACAATGGGAAAGGAGCTTCTCTACAATTATGAGGACGGAATCAGAAACCTGTGGTGGAGGGCTGAGGTAAATAATATGTAAAATTTGCGAAAGCATTTTATTTGCATATTTGAGAGTGGCTGAAACAGACATGCACCGTATTTTAAGTGGAAGCATGCATTTGAATACTGCATCGACAAATGACAAAATCTCAGATAGGAGTAAAATATTATTTTGCTCAGATGGAATGTGATGGGGGTAAACTGAGGTAATCATTATATGTCTCAACATATGACTGCTCTACTTAGTGTCGTTGCATTGCTGCTATGTTATTTCAGAATAAGCGCACCAAACTTGGAGGATCAAACAAAAATGGAGCAGGTAAAACATCTTACTCATTAGCAGCTAAATTCATAAACACCCTTTACATTCACTAGCTATAGCTTATTCTCTGTGTATTTTGTATGCATGTAACCGTCAGATGTCCTCGTGGATCCACATAATCACTAGAACATGAATACAGCATGTAGGTTCAAATCGATTAGCTGAATGCTAAGCCATATTGAAAAGGCAATATTTGAATACTGCTTAAATTACAGCAGTTTGATTCCTACAGACACCTACATGGCCCCCTACCCCCTCATGGATTCTGGGAAGAGTAAGGACGTCAGTTCTGGTAACATCTCCACAGAAAATAGTAGTATGGTAAGCATTTGTGTGTGCTTTTCTCTGTGTGTATGTGTGTGTACACACGATATTAGTGTTACAGTGCTTATGCATTTGTTTATGACGAGTAAGGGTTGTATTACAGTGTTGTTGGGTTTGTATATGATGTGTAGTCTACTTAGGGCTAGTGGTACAGTGTTTTTGGGTTTGTTTATGATTGGTAGTTTATGTAGTGCCAGTGTTACAGTGTAGTTAGGTTTGTTTGTGATGTGTAGTATATGTAAGGCTAGTGTTACAGTGTTGGTAAGTTTATGATAGTAAGTGTAAGTAGGGCTAGTATTATATTGTTGTTGAGTTTGTTTATGATATGTAGTGTATGTTAGGGTAGTGTTACAGTGTTGCTTAGCTTGTTTATCATGTGTAGTGTATATAAGATTAGTTTTTCTGTGTTCTTGGGTTTGTTTTTGATGAGTAGTGTATGTAGGGCTAGTTTTACAGTGTTTTTTTTTTAAGGATGAGTAGTGTATGTAGGGCTAGTTTTACAGGGTTTTTTTAAGGTTGAGTAGTGTATGTAGGGCTAGTTTTACAGTGTTGTTGGTTTTTTTTTATGATGGGTAGTGTATGTAAGCTAGTGATACAGTGTTGTTGGGTTAGTTAATGATGTGTAGTGTATATAAGGCTAGTGTTACAGTATAGATGGGGTTTTTCTAAGTCAAGCGTATGTAGGGTCAGCAATACAGTTGTGCAATGTGTGTATATGATGTGTAGTGTATATATCTCTAATGTTACAGTATTGTATAGTATTCAATGTGTGTAGGGCTAGTGTTACCCTGGTTAAGGTTTGTATATGATGTGTTGTGTATGTAGTGGCTAATGTTATATTGCTAAGTTTTGTATATGATGTGTTCTGTGTGTAGGGGCTAATGTTACATTGCTGTTAGGTGTTTATATGATGTGTAGTGTGTGTAGGGGTAGTGGTACAGTGTTGTAGGGTTGTGTATTAAGGGCTAATGTTACAGTGTTGTTGGGTGTATATATGATGTGCAATTTATTTAGGGCTAGTGTTACAGTGTTGTACAGGGTTATATATGATGTGCAGTGTGCATTGGCTTAGTGTTACAGTATATCTTGGGAGTGTGTAGGACATATATAGTGTGTAGTGCATATTGTGCAGTATTGTAGGATGCGTATAGGAGATGTAAAGTATGCAGGGCATGTTGTACTGTATTGCATGGTGTTTGATATGAGGTGTATTGTGTGTACTGTATTTTTCACTGTGTATAGGATATATATATGTATATATATATATATATATATATATATATATATATATATATATATATATATATATATATATATATATATATATATATATATATATATATATATATATATATATATAGTGTATTGTACATGCTGAGCAGTATTGTAGCATGTGTGTTGAAGCTTGTGGTGGTACAGTCTAAAAAAAGCTCCCGAAAGGTGTGTAGATATGATTTTAGCCATTGTTGTGATAATCACCCTTAAAAACAGGGGTCACATAATCAAATGATGCACTTATAGATTACATGAGATCTTCTAGGGGCTAGTTGGTAATCATACTATTTAAAATCTGTTATAGTTATAGTATCTGAGGAGGATGCAGTGGACCCCGACAGAGTTTCTGAAGATGATGCAGATGAGGATGCATACTCTGGTAGGGACCATTTATCTATATTATTTAAGACAAAGAGATCCTTTGATTTGGCTGGGAATTTATTATTTTGGAATATTATGTTCCTATCTAGACAATTGTAGTTGATAATACAATTCTACTTGTTCTAAAAAGTAACAGTATTATTCAGGCCACTGCAGAGTCTATGCTGAAGAGGATATCAATGTATTCGAGAGAAAAGCATTGGATTTGGGCAAGGGCAAGTATCTGCCCAAACAATGGTACAACATTAAGTGTTATCGCTTTGATGGCACAAGATGACACTTATGTAGAATACTTGTGTATCAAGTGACTAAACGTCGACAGTACTCCAGTACAGGAAGATGAGGGATATTTTGCATAAAATGTCAGAGGTTAATGATAATCAATATGTTTTCGAACCATACCTGTATCAGAATCTGTAGCTTTATCTTGATGTTACAAACTGCATTTCCTCTGACCCCTAGGGTATTATAAAATCTCTCCTATGCTATGTAAACGCAGGGAGGGGTGGGGGCAGGATTGGAAGTGTGTTTGTTTGTTCGGAAGTTATTAAAGCCGTTTATCATTAAAAGTTTTTATGTCAAATAATATTTTTACAAGGCAAGTGTAACGTCAGGCCACTTGTTCAGGGTTAGTGTTTAGCCCTGGTGTGTTATTAGATACAATATTAAAGCCATACAGATGTTTAAATTTAAATATATTGCTTCACACCACTGTTATATCTAAGCAGTGATGACAGTGTACCGGCTGCATGGCAATTAAACATACGAATAATGTTTGTATACATGGAATAAAACATAGGAAAATTACAACGAGTAAATCAATACTTCATCTGTGTTGCCCTTCTGCATTTGGGCCCTGGTAATATTTGTTATCTTTATTGAAATAGGCCTGTTAAAACTGATGTCACTCATTACAAAGAAGGAATATAGCTGTTGAGATAACTGAATTCTAATCAATAAGTTCCCACAATTTCTCAGTAAGTGGAGGCATTACATGTTTGTCATATAAGTCATACATGCTTCTCAAGAAGCATAAGGACCTTTAATTGTAACAAGAGGACAATCCAGTAGCAAAAGAACCATGAATGTTACAATAGGACCACAATGTTACAAAAAGACCACACAATATTTAACAAAAGGACCACATTTGTAGCAAAAGGACAACCATGGTCCTTTTGCATTTTCATGTAACATTGGGACCACTAATGTAACACAAGGATCACTCACTTCTATCGATTTATCCATCTTTACATATACATATATGTATTTATTTATATATATATATATATATATATATATATATATATATATATATATATATATATGTATATATATATATACATATACATATATAAATATGCAGTAAACGTACGAATAATATATATATATATATGTATATATATATATATATATATATATATATATATATATATATATATATATATATATATATATATATATATATATATATATATATATATATATATATATATATATATCTCTATATATATATAAAAACATGTACACTTTTATTTCTTACATTACTGCAGCCAAAGGCCGTGCACATCAGTAAAGTTTTATGAAGGCAGAATGTTGGAAATATGCAATGCTTTCACTGACACATAAAGCTCATAAAGACCGCTAGAGAGGGCATCAAATTCAAGATACACTGACTGCAATAAACGTGCTCAAGATAATTAATCACCATGATTTTGCAAATAGCTACTAAGTACCATCTTGATATAATGTAATCACGACGCCCAGGAGGATAACTACGACCTGCAGATAAAATGCAAATTCAGGATCCTTTGTGCTGTGTGTATTCCTTGACCATCAGATATTGTCACAATACAAGGTAGATAAAGAAAGATCGTCTATACATCTATTCTACGTTTGCGTTCGCGATGTGCTTCATGTAAATGATTAAGATAGTCCCTTAAGTTATTAATGAAACTGCCACATTTTGCTAGACAATACGGCAGTAATCTTTGCTGACCATAAAAGCTGATTTTGCTGCTAAACTACTGTAACTATTAATGCATGATCGTGTTTTATGCCAGGTATGCTGAGGGCGTGAATAGTTTTGATATCTCTTTTAATTAGCCAGTTGAAGGTGGCCTGTTGATTGTAATTTACATTTTCACTAGCATGGGAAAATGGGATCATGTCACAATTGAATGGGCTGCATTATCATCGGGCGCAATATTTTATATTTTTATCTGTAAGAGCAGGTATATTAGTACATATAGAATATCATTGGCCATCATGGTTAGCCAAGCATTTGCTTCTACACTCGCTGAATGAGTCTCCTATTATCGGTATCATCGGGGCGGTCAAACGGTCACCGTCACATGGTTGGTCTTTAGACACAGCTACTGAATATAATATTATGCAATCGGTATGACACTCCTAAGTTTGCATCCCGACTTATCACCAAATATGCGATGCCAAGTCCCCGCAACATAATAACACCAATATAGTTGCTTTTTGTACTATTGATAGAAGGTTGGAATGATGTAAGGCGGAATCTCTCAGGCGTGTGATGATGATCAGTCCCGACAACATCACTACTGCTTATGATATGGGCCCTGGCGATTCTGTAACTCCACTATTCTTTGTATCCTGTCTTTTATTAGATGTGTGTTGAAGATAAACTATAAGTGTGATTTTAGCATATTTTATATCCCCATGCGTCAATTTCACAGTTATCAAAGCTTTTGGTGAGATTCCGTTGCCTACGACTGTATTGTTTTAATGAAATATAGACATATAATTACATTGCCATGACTTCTGAGTTGTCAAGAGGAGAACATCACCATTACGTGTTGATGGTTGTTATAAACCACGGCTGCCATCATTGCTGACCATAGAACCTGGCCTTGCCTGTTAACTGCTACGAGGATCAATGTACCATATAGTTTAGTACTGCCTTACATTTGATGATATATCATTTACCATCAGAGTGTCACAATGCACACTTACATCACAAGATATGCAATGCATGTCCGTAACATTTCATCCTTAAAATCAAATACGATCACTTCCATTATGCCAACGCAGGATTTATCGAAACGTCCAAACAGCTAGCGCGTCCCATGTTGTCTCTGTGGAGGAGTAAGGGTAATCATAATTGACTGCTCTAGAGTAATGATTCTCGCAATATTTGGCCAATACTATCGATTTATAGCCTTTAGGTTGCAGTCCAAAGCTTATGATTGTCCCAGTGGATAGGCATGAGGCTTATAAAATCACCATATTGGTTAAGATGGCGATGATTGTCCCACTATCATGGCTATGTTAAGTCGTAATACCGTTGATCACTTTTGACAGCTGATAATCAAAATCGCGTGTATCCATGTAAGGTTGATAGCTCCCCTGGTCAGAAAATAATCTGGACTATATTTAGAATAAGAAACATTACCTTTGTCCATGATTTATGTAGCATCGTGAAATATCAATGTTTTCCAAATTACACCATGGTTTAAAACAAATGTGATACTACTTTTCTATACAATTCTAGAATGTCATTCAGCAAAAGCGAGAAAGATTGAGAATCGGAGTGAGAGATAAAAAGAGAGATAGCGAGCGGCCACTTATCGCCTTATTACATTGACGTACCTGACCAGATAAGTGCCCACAAAGAAGATAAACAGAAACCACTCATGGAGAGGCAAGGAAATGTGTATTTTCATCCCATATTAACCATAATGTTCGGTGTTGGTATGCAGTTGAGTTGCAAAGCCAACATTAATTGCATTTACTGAGGAAGGTTATCGCCATCCCTTTTAAGAATTACCTAGTAATGAATCGATCCTACTCAGCATAGTCTTGAAGGAGTCGTAGCGTATCCACCTGAAATGGTAGCTTACCATTTATAGGCACACACTCTACCAGGAAAGCATAGTACAGTACAATACTATTCATACCTTATGCAAGTGCTCAATGGCATTACAGTGATGCGCAATTGTGAAAACAAACATGGCTTTACTCAGTTGCAACGTATATTTCATGCTAAGCAGTGCATGGACCGCTTGTGTACTTCTGAATTGACATGTGTTTATGAGGTTTGACAGCAGCGTATTTGTTTTATTGTATAAAACACTATGCTCTTTCTAGCTCTCTGTATGACCACCAGCGCCGCCTCTAATGCATGAATTACAAGCGCCCGTTTTTGATGCTTACTTGTCTAAGCTATCATTCAGCTTGATATCTAGCAAGTAAAATGCACTTGCAGCAGCAGAGGTTTTGGGATACATTAATTGAATATAATTGCGTCCCAGCGGAGTCCGTGATCAAAGATATTTTGTTGGTAGCCATGCAAGTAATTTATGCGGTATTTAGTAGCTGCTCAATGTACATGTCTTAATGTTATCTAGACAAAAAGCAATAATTCATACTTACTATCATTACGGATTTATGAGTCGAGATGACGGCCTCGTTATTACACTGAATGGTTAATAATTGGTGCAAGGGTTTTGTGAATCTAAGCCGTATCGGAAACCGCATTGTTAATTATTTCACTTCGCATAGCACTATTCCATTTGAGCCAAACTACTGTTTTGTTTTATATTTTTTATGAATAGTTCAGCTTGGAAAATATTCTTTCTCAGCAGGGATATTTTTTGTGTTTTACATTTGTATGAATGGACGGATTGTCAATAAGACGTATAAGAGTACCATAATGGTATCGGAGTTGACACATAAACGATGGTATTATTAAAGTAAGTGCAAATACAACCAAAGAAGAATGGCAAAACATTCACAAAGGTGCAGATAAGCGATTTGTGGTGTTATTACCCGTTTTGTAATAACTACTGATAAAGTATACAAACTTTATATTTATTGCAAAAGGGGGTCGTGTGTATTTTGTATGCTATACATGCGTAACCCCTATATTAACAGTGACCCCTTTATTGTCACGTGTCACTCTAACTGGTATAAATACCCCAGCATTCGGGTGTAACTCTTATCTCGCCTGCTTATATCTGTCTAGAACTAGACATGATAAAATAAGGCTAAATTTTGATGCATGCATACAGATACATCATTGCAATGCAATGCACTAATTCTCTCTGCGATTGCAATAATGAGTGCAATCAAAAGGATGATTACACAGAATTACAACATACATTGCTCTAAACACAAAACGCACCGACATAGCATAAAGCACCAATGTCTATGCATTCATGCCGAATTGGATTGCAGTTTGAATTATGCATATACCTGCGACAATTACGTTATGATATACTAATATATATAGTTGCAGACGTGCGCCTGATCCAGCACTTAACGCGTATGTAGCTCACACACGGATATGAAGAAAAGCATAATGTAATACATTAGCTCCGTCATTTTGCCTAATGGAGACGTTGACATCTAGTATCAATCATGATTATAATCTGTCTCCGAACAGGAGGATCAATTTGCATCCTAGACTTTTTCGGGGCCATACACTATCGTGTTTCATTCAATGGATTCGGTCCGGTGTGATGTATGTTTGAAAGCGTTGTGCACAGCTCCACGTCTGGCACACATATGTTCTTGGTGGGACGAGTTGGTTCTCTTGTCGTAAACTGCAACGCAAATGATAAAACGGAATTGCATGGCCAGAAAAATGGTTTAACCTTGTTCGCTAAACCATGGAGAAGTCATTTGTATGAATCATTTATTATTCCTTAATGTTTATTGGCAAACTTTGGAGTAATTACGAATTACTTGTGACTCTCCTGGGTAACACGGTGATTTTAGAGATCACAAGACCATGCAACTACGAAAAGTTTATGGCGCACGCCGTGTCACGACCAACGCGTGAGTAACATCCAAATGCACCAGGTTTTGAACAAATCTTTCTGTGAGCTTTGAAGTAACGCTCGTAAAGGAATGTTATAAACCGAATAATGGCCAACTATTATGAAGGATCTCTCTTAGACCATGGAACATAATGTATGCTTGTGCAGTTTACTGCGTTTCGGACCAAACACCAGCAGTCCTTTTGAGCAGAAACATTTGGATAATTACAACCGGCAACAGTATTAATGCCTTACGTGGTCGCTGCATACCGGATGCGTAACTGCATGGCAATGCAATGTCATTCAGCTTCATCTGACCTGTCCAATAGACTTGAAAATAAGCTTAAAGTCATAGTTTTGATGAGTAAACGATCTGTTATCTCTTGTGAACGATGTCTTGGGTTTGCTAAAGTTAAATTCATTGCAATTCTTCTTTAAATGACAGCGTATGTGAATGTATGGGGATGAAGAAAACCGAGCATTATCGGAACGGCAAAACCGTGTATATGCGCGTGATGTTACGGTCACCAATGACGAGAGAAAGACTTTTCTTGTGACAATGTTTAAGCAGGTAACCCGGTTTTCTCCGAGAAGGGTCCGATTTATGCGTGGTGAAACCTGCTCTGGCCGTGTGGGTGTAAAACAACGGTTTTGGTAGTGTCAATGGAATGTGATTTTTAGCACATGCTTGATAATGTTTTTACGAATAAGTGCCATTTGTGTTGTGTTCTTATGAATGCCGTGTATATATTTTATGGATAATGCTAATTATTCAAATAGTTTACCCATTCAAACGTCGACAAATGTATTTACATTTAACATCCGACATGGCAACTGGCTTTACGTGCTATGATTTATTCCCAATAGGGTAATCGATTCTGGACTACACACGATTTGAGCCATCCATTCATCTTATTGGCCACTCTTGATCGTGCTCTGTATATTGTGAGTTGTGTAGTGTACAAACGATAATCGTTGGTAGAAAGCTATGACGACTCATTTGCACTAAGTCACATTTTACAAAAACTATCATATTCTAACGGTTGTTAACCTGCCACGTCAGGAATCAAAATAGATTTTCATGAGGTTTATCAAATGAGCAAACGTGTATGATGTCCAGTTAATTTGCCATATAATTGTGGATTACAAGCGTAATGACTTCATAATGGCCTCATAATGACTCATTTAACTGACTCACACACATTTTTGTTTGGTCTTATGGACGACAAGCTCTATGGTATAGCAATGTGAATGGATTCATTAGGGGAAGCAATGCATTGTAAGGGCTATAATACGGGGAGTTTACCTCCAATAATTACATGCAACACTTCCGAGTAGCCATTAATGCTTATTTAGTTGTGCATGGGGCCATTATGATAAGCCGGGTAAGTGCACATCGGCGTTGGCGCACAAAAAACCTCTAACCGTGTAATCGTGTCCTGGGAGCCCATTATGCCATTAGCTATTCATCAAGGGATGTCACTGGTCAAATGTATTAAGAATGAGCCCTGTATGTTTATTGATATTGCTGGTTTTGAAATGTAGGGAGTATACGATAATTCATGGCGATGGAGACGCGTGCCTCTGAGTTTACATCTGGCTCCGTATCTCGTACCGACATGAACAATGTATGCATAAGGCGTTGTAATCTGAATTAAGTCTAGTTTGTGTCATGTGTAGCGTCCTATTTATAATAACAAAATAGGAATAAAGCGAGTGACATGGTGAATATTTTAGTGTGTATACTTGCTGGGGTGTTCAGTGAGGGGTGTGGGTAAGGATGTTTGGTTAGATGGATTAGTGTCATACACAATAGCTAGATAGACACGGTCTTTGCTTTCAATAGAGAGCTCCATCTACTTGCACTTACATAAATCATTGCATGGAAATATTGCTATCTACCTAGCATTGCAGATTTAGAGCAACAAAGCTTAATGTGCTACACTCAAGCCAATTTACCGTAGGACATCAGCCCGTGCCTTGCAATACAACAAAACAGCTGTCGCGACGTTTTTGCGCCGTAAATTATTTCTCACTGCGAATGAAGCTGATGAATGGATCATGCAGAGTTTAAGACTTTGCTTGGAAACTGACCATCTACTTGGCGAAACTGAAACAGCAGCCCAGGAGTGTATTCAGCGCCGATAAGCAGAAAGTGATATATAAAGAGCTGTTATAATTCCGATTGTACATTAGCTATTAAATGAGAATGACCAAAGATGTTTTGTTGTTCTTGTTGTTCTTGTTGTGAAGGAGGTGATCATATAAAATAATATAATTGAAGCAATGATCTTTGTTTAATTAATCCATTGTATGCACTAAACAAGATCACTCAAAGGTGACCAGTGTTCCGTCTAAACATTATGACATTTATAACGTCGGGGAAACTGAAAGAGTGCACTGCACACCTTGATAATATCATTCGGTGATATCATATATATTGCAGTTATCGGACGTAAATGGTAAATAAACACCGGTAAGTAATTCCCTATGTTCGCTAGGGGCGCTCTTTTCTTCCAACATTCGCTAAATATCGGTAAATAAATTTGTTTTATGAACGCAAATTCTGCATGACACGTCGACTAACTTTATTGAAATTTATTTAGCGGTTTCGTAGTCGTAATTATGATGTCTGCAGCTGGGTCTAAATCAGGGAAACCCCCGACCATCATTGAGTTAATGCGCTTATCTATTATATGCTTGTCTTAACCAGGACCTTACTTCGGAGTTTTCCATTAAAGCAATCAAGTAATGGGAGTATCTTGCCAGAAGCCATGACCTGACCTGATTGCGGCTTATGTGGCAATATATTGGCGTGGATAAACCACTTTTTGTCCGCTCAACGGGCTGGATAATCTCCTTTTTCTAGCAACAAAATCCACTGGTTATTGATGCAAAGAAACGGTACATGGAAGAACAATTTCCTACTTTTGTCGTTCATGCTAAGAACCTTAATTCATGTTGTTGATTCCATTCGTATTACTGACACATATAAAAAAGGCTTACACAATTAAAGAATTGTTATAAAAGCCTGAAAATGATTGTACGTGTTCTACTCAAATGATACATTATAGCATATGGAAATATGACTATCAGGATGCAGAGAAGATCGTTATCCGCAATGTGACTCTGTCAACCTGCACAATTATCGCGTTATTCAGATGAATAACCTGTATTGACGTGTTGTATAAGAACAAGTTTCAAACCTTACCCACCATCCACTTAAATACTGAACTCTGCTACATTAAAGCTTGGTTAAATTGCAACGGCCTCTTTCACGAATGTATTTGAATTAGCAATGCAAATGCAGTATCTTTACATGGCGATCAATTCAATTAAGACGCAAGATAAATGCATCATACTCTATTACCAGTGCAATTGTTTCGGGAGATAGTATATATGAACTGCAATATTGGCATACACTTTGTTTTACATTTCGTTTGATTGAGAGGTGGCTCTATATCGGTACATTACACTGAGCAGGATTCAGAAGTAGTCAATTGTTATGCAGTCATTTACGATGATGTATTAACGATCTACATCTCTCTAGTTAGACTGAGATGGATACATTCCACTCAATGACTGCAGTCATTATGAATGGTTACATCCCTGTGTACTGTAGAAGATAATGTTGTTACAGCATTCTTCCTGGTCTGGCCTATGCGCATGCAACTTCGTCACGCCTACGCTGGCATATATAGGATGGTGTAAGATGTTCATTCACACATTGACACTTTGCCAACAAGTTCATTAAACATGACGAATCGAATTGCATGCAACTATTTTTTTGTACTCCTGGAACCATAGAAATATCGTAATAGAGCACATAAACTTCCACTTAAGCACATTTAGGAAAGTGCTTCTTTGAGTTTAAAAAGATGCTCCCTTAACTCATTATCACATACCGAGCACTGTACACTTACTGTGGTCTACCCGATGCTATGCATTGAAGTATAACATTTGCATTAAGAAGGACTTCTTGAATACCTGCAAAATCTACTTTTGACTTATCAAATTGTTTTAGCTTTCATTCAGCCTATCTTAGTTGTGCACTGATGCTGTTTTATAGATCCCCAGGTATACTTGTTCGTTAAACCGTTACCTAAATTATGGGTTGATGCATTCACTGTCCGTCACAACATAGAAAATGTTCATTGCCTAGGCCGAAACAGTTCCATATATAAATATATGGTGAAATAATATACTCATCGCTTTTTCAACGTGAATAATAGAAATATGCGGTTATATACTGCACGTGCGAGATATGGAACGACATGGCAGTGCGGCAAGCTACACAACAACTAGTTTTACAAAGAATGCATACATCATCTCTATATTTACAGTCGTCGTTTTGCACTGTTTGCGTGATAAAACCATGGTTCCTCGCAATCTAGCAGCTAAGTTATCTTCGACACGTTCAACCATAGTTAGTGCTTCTCGTTCAATTATCTCAGCGCTTCATCATCGTCTCCTTCAGGAGTGCAACTATAAAATAAACCTCCTTAGTTAATACAATTTTGTAATGTGGCACATATGTGTAAATTGGATGAGATATAACATAACCATGCTCGCACACACCTGATGTATTCTGTGCGATAACTAACAAGTTACCTTATGTGTGTCAGCAAGGATGTCTTTCAATGCTTATAATATCGGTTCTGTGACATTAACCTTCTGTCCGAAATTAGGCAGGAGTGAATACATAGCTGCTATCAGGTAAAACGAACACTATATGACAAACCTTGTCGGGACTCGTTGTCTTAATCATCCGCAACACAGTAGTGGGTTATATTTAACAATAGTTTTAACTATGGCTACATTTGTTACCTTCAGTGTAGATAAGTAATATATATATATATATATATATATAGATATATATATATATATATATATATATATATATATATATATATATATATATATATATATATATATATATATATATATATATATATATATATATATACAGAGGTATATATATATATTATATTTCTAGAAATGCATTTATGTATATGTATGCATATATATATATATATATATATACAAATAAATATATATATATATAAATCGAGAGAAAGATATATATAAATATATATATGTACATATATATTAATATATATATACATATATATATATATATATATATATATATATATATATATATATATATATATATATATATATATATATATATATATATATATATACTTGAATGTATGTATTGATGCTTGTTTGTATGTATGTATTATATAAAGGCATATATTAGGCGTATCAAACACAATCATTGCCCATTGTATGCGCGTCATTATTTGCTTTTCGGCAGTAGTCTAGCGATGCTTGTTGGTTGTCCTGATGTAGAACCGCAATATATCGAATGAAATAGTTATCCTTACGAGTTCACAATTTCTCTCACTTCAATAAAAAAATATTGCTTTTCTTACTAATATGAATTAGTGTCAGGTGCGATAAAGTAGAAACGCCGTGTGTTTGTTCGCGCATATGAATGGAATTAATGAGACATTTGTGCTTCTGTCGCTGATAAAAATATAGTACCATGGCTCTGACATATATCATTGTCATTTTGGCATTATAATGAACAGCGATACACGTTTTTTCTGTTGAGAAAAACTCTTCGCGGCGTAAAAATTGATACGAAAAGATGCACTGCCTCTTCCATTACGCATTTATCTGTATACACTCTATGAGCATTAAAGCATGACATGTAGTTGTTGTTTATATGACAGCAGTAACGTCATATCAAGCCAGTCGCTCGAATAGATATGCATGTTGATGCTCCGCTGACCTAGATACAGGCGAGCTAATTAGTCCGAATTTACTGCTTCGCTTCGCTCTGTTCATATTCAACCACTCCATAAATGTGGCAATGAAATATAACGCCCCTCGTAATATCATGCTGCATTGTATCTAGTAGCACGTGTAAAAACCCACGATTAATACAGAGCCCTTTCGCAGACCGATTACAGATGCCCTTTTCTCTGGTATATCATGTAAAGCCCAGGCATATTATTTTTATTACGACATTGCAAGTAATAACCACCCTTGCATCAGGGACAGATAACAGAAGTCGACATCAGTTGCCAAGTAAGCAATGAACATATAGACATTTTGTTTTTGCATTCATACAGGGATGTATTTGTTGCTGAATAAGGTGAAAATAACACAGCATAATGTCAAATAGCAATCGCAAATACACAAATGACTACTGCCAAGTATAAATTTGTTGATTGTTATGGGTACTTATGTGAACTTATGGCCTTATTGTGAACCTGATTTAACATCCTAAATGACTTTGACCACCATCGTAGCCATCGATAAGATCAATGTCGCTGACTTTATTTATGCTATAGATTGATACATCTGTTTGATCCGTTTATAAAACATGTGGACCACAGTATTCAACAGAATTTAGAAGACCTTACTATCAAAATGGTATGTTTATCACAATCTATTAACAACTCCTACATAGCTGCGCAGCGATTAACGTTTAAAGTCGCCAGGTTTGTGCTTCCATCCCACCAGATTACATAAGTGTAGATTTATGCAACGGTGACAACTGAAATTGGCAGTGTGCTCTTTTAATTCAGGTTTTATCGATGAGGGCACTATCTTGATATAATCGTCCGGATTTTGTACACATTGAGTTCTGGGTTGCCGAGAAAGAAAGGTTTCGCTTTCACCTAGAGACTTTATGATCCATCCGATGCATGATACTGTACCTTAAGATTGCAACTATGTTTCACTATAATGCATATATGCCGAGGTCTTGTGTGTACATATTCCTGCATAATCTGTGCAGGATGTTTGTGAATTTACCTTACCGAATGAGTTCAAAGCGACCGCGCATAGTTTCACCTCTTCACTTCTATATATTTCAAAATACTATCTGTTGCTATAGACTATATGAACCGCCATTGGAAGTAATGGAGTCGTGGTTCTAATGGTATTAAAAATATGCTATATAATGAGAAAGTAGTGTAAGGTACCTTGTATTGGCCTTTAGTTCCATAACCGCTGTAACACACTGTTTATCAATTTGACATTCTAACACGGCATTCGTTTCACCGAATCGAATAACATAAGTGCTTAAATGGTAATGAAATCAAGATCTTAGTGTCCAGTCGTTAGCTGCTATGCCGTATGACCTATCAGTTCCATTCATATGTATGTGAACCTCACAATATTGTGAGCTGGGAATAACTAAATATCAAAATGGAGATGTGCTGGTCCCCAAGCTGCTAACATTCTTGAGAGCTTATATTAACAACAGCCTTCCGATTGGGAACAATGTCTGAATGTTAAGCGGAGTGCACAAATGATCGAATTTCAACCATTACACATAACAAACCAGTCAACAATTGATGTCGCCTGATTACGTGACTTGCATTATGCCATTCATCTAGCGTAGAGCAAGAATATAAATGTTGGAAGACGAACATTACTGGCATGAAGAATGCATCACCAGCCGATGAGGCTGCCAGGTAACAAACGATGTAATCAATAATACTCTTCGCTAGTGCGCCACGGAGGGATATGTATGTATTATTACATCTATCCAACTTATACACAATTACCTTGCTAGAACGGCTTGCTCTTTCAAATATGATTCCGGTCAAAAGTAATGTATTCCCAGTAACTATCAAACAGATGTGTTCTTATATTGCTTATGACATGTTCATATTGTATTTTATACTACCTTATATTCCAATGTTCCTCTATTTTACTTAGTAGCACTCCAATTTGTTTATTAAAAATGCAATTAAGATGATTCAGGACAATAGAGGACACGAGGGAATTCAGGGAGAATGCTTACGATCCACTACTCACCGTGGTAAAGGTGAGGTCATAATTCAAAATATATCGCTTCTTTATCCATCCATTTCTTCTACTTCTTCAACTGTGATACAGAACTTTGCTCGTAATGATTCTGTTTATCTACAAGACGTAATATGAGTAAAAACCATGTGCAATAACGCGTTAAAAAGCTCGAAGGAGCCGAACAGCCCAGTTATCCTGATATACAACCCCTATCATTAGGGATTCACTGAACAAGAAACTGACCCATAAATGTAAAACGTAATGTGTTGTAGGGCTAGTTCTTCTAAAAATATAGGTGATTTAAGGTTAGTAAATTTTGTTTGAATTGTGACCAATTATTTGGTCATTCTCAGTTATTTATGTTGGTTATTTTGATCACCAGTGTAAGTGTGTCTGATGTGGAGGGGGGTGGGTACCAATCGATGCCTGTTGTGTTTTTTCATGCTTAGCATAATAGCAACATCGTTAGTCACGGATGCCTTTAACATAATATGGTTGGTTTAAGGCGATCCAAGGAAACCGACGCAAGGTTAAATGAAAGAACCCTACGGCACAACAAAAATCTATGATGAGTTTAGCAAATTCAAGAACAATGACATTCTAATATTAACAATTGGGGTTTGATCCGGGCAACAAACTATGTTTGGAACAATAACACAAACTGATAAACTGCAATAAAGAAGAATGAATAACGTAGTAGTATTCTACGATAAAACAATATTGTTTCTGACGAAAATGTTGTGCCGTTGGACCGACTATTGTATGCCGGCGGAATAATTGATGAAGTGGGTGTTAATTCCAGTTCTTGTCGTTATCTCATGTTCTTGGTTTCGTTTTGTGCTTGCGTCAAAGCAAGAATTCGGTCTGTCAACATTGTGACAGTGTCTTGGACTAGATCAAATCAGGCATGTCCGATGTGGCGTGCAAATTTGACATTCACTCAATTTTGTGACAAACTGTGGTTATACTGCAATTGACACACAGAAACGAATTTGAACTATCATATTTCCATATCCGTCATCTGACGCAGATCAAATACAGAACATTCAAGTAGTTTCTTATGTCGCCGAAATAATCCTTTTAAATATATGTTGAGTGTAATAGACGTATTAATACTATCGTATCACATGCGAGAATCTAGTCTTCGCTGAAACAGTCACTCCGACATTTGTCAAGCACTGCATAGTATTGTATAGAAAACATATGCTGATAAAAAGCACAAATTATATTAAAATGCCAATACGCCATCATTGCCAATTTGAGGAGTCACAGTTGTATCGAGTTGATCACATTGCATAAATCTATCCCTGCACATCATCCATAAGAAATCCAAACCCTGTACTGGACTAGAACGTGTACCATAACGCATTCGATTCACATCCTACGCAATCTTACACAAAGTTTGACAGCCTTTGGACGCTTGATAAATGGCACAATTTCCATAGCAATAAATGACAAAATGGCTGTCTGGCCATTGTTGAAGACTTGGTCACTATAGGTTCATGAATATGTTTTCAAGCTGAATAAACAAAAGCTTTAAAGTTATTGATTCCGCTTTTAATGCTAATCAGATCATGCATCAATGAAAAGTGCTCGGTATTTGTCATTGCTATAAACATGCTTTACGCATATCGGAATGACATTTATGCAGCCATATTATGAAATACGACATCAAGTACATAGCGCTGGAGAGCATTGTTATGAAATCGACACATATTCCAATAACAAGTGACCAGATATATTAATGCGTCACATTGAAAATCCCTTGGGCGATTTTTTGGTGACGACAAAACACGGAGGAGCATGCTAAACAAGTCAACCAGCCTCACCAGCTGCTACAATTTCAGATGGATGCAACAATGCTACAAATTAGGAATATCTTTAATGGTTATATATCATTCTTATTGACCAATGAGTTTTACATACTTTGCTTTTAATCTATATTACGGTTCGGTACCTTGGACACAACACAATAAGCCGCTGTTAGCCCCACTTGAATACTGCTGTAGTTGGTATCTAAACGTTTTGCTCCTCTGTGATGCATTAGATTATATGGCTTATTGCTTTGCACGCAAGCTCCTGCTCTGTTTGGTCTTAAGGGAGTTCAGATTTGGTGCAGCAATTTATATAAGGTCATGTGGTACGAGCGAGATTTACATACCTTTTGCGAGGTTCACTTGCTTTATCATTTGACAGAGTATGCATCGTAAGTATTATATCTTGAAAGATTGAAACTGAGTTGTACCATGTTGTAGCCATCTAAACTACTATCTACGTAGCTCATAAAGGGTTGTCATCAAAATGGGACAAATCTACTCTCGCTGTTAGGTTGCAAAGTTGGTTTAACTATTGTAGAGGTAGTTACTTTTCTTATAACATCATCACGAAAGAGTTATCTTTTAGTTTCTTACGGAAGTTGTATAGTAAATAGTAAAAATGACCAGTATTATCCAATTTAGGATTTATTATTTTAGTAATATGTAAGAGGTTCTAGATAAGCACGAAGTCCAACTTCATATCAGAAGATATATGCTACTTGATAGCCGATCGTACTTTAAGACACTTTTGGGGTATATATGTGTATGTGTATAAATATATATATATATATATATAGATATATATATATATATATATATATATATATATATATAGATATATATATATATATATATATATATATATATATATATATATATATATATATATATATATATATATGTATATATATATTTATATATACATATATATACATATATATATATGTACATATATTTATATATATGTAAATATATACATATAACTTATATATATAATATATACATATAAATATATATATATATGTTGTATAAATATATATATATATATATGTTTAAATATATATACAGTTGCACATACAGTTTTTTTATGTACATATATACATATGTATGAACACATATATATATGTATATATATATATATATATATATACATATATATATATATGTATAATATATATACATATGTATAAATATATATCTATATATATACGCATATATATATATATATATGTTTATATATATATTATATTTATATGGGTATAGATAGATATATATTATATAGTCATATATATATATATATATTCATATATGAATAAATTAATATATATCGATTTATATATATATATATATATATATATATATATATATATATATATATATATATATATATATATATATATATATATATATATATATATATATATATATATATATATATATATATATGCGATAACGTTTCAGAGAATTACAAAAGGTAAAGGCAGTGTAACATTGCATAATAATGGGATAATGTAATTTCATTATACCGTTATCTTACCCTGCAAAATACACACAACATTGAACTATTTCGAGGGAGCAAAGTGGGGAACATGAGAAACGCCCACTGAGCACTCGAGAGAATTATTGCGCTTGAATGTACGTACATCAAGCATAACGCACGCCCGGATTGCAATTTACAAATCGTCTCTTTCATTATATTGATTCACTGAGGACAATAAATCCACTTCCTGCTGCAATTAATAGTTGCATGCCTTGCAGGTCCGCAGTTATTAAGAGTACATGGCTTCATGTCTTAGTTTATGGCAACAGAAAAAGTATGATTGCATTAACATTGTGCTTTTATTAAAAATACTTCATCTGACAGCTTCACGTCAGATAGAGTTCCTTTTCACGCTTTATATTTGCCTACCCTTTACTGATATCAAAACACTTTCACTTTCGTGAAAAGCTAAAACGGCAGCGCGTGTAACACGTAATGGCAAATACTTGAACGTGGAAAGACTATTTGAAACAATCTCACTGCACAATATAGAGAAAGGCTCTCATTTCATTGTTGCCACATCGACAGGTTGAATCCAGCTTCCATACTCCCCTCATCTATTGCTTTATGCTACAGGGGCTGATGGATATCGAATCGAATCGAAGCAATTGGATGTAAAAACGTGTCCGATAATGAATGTATAAAGGAACCATTTAGTACATAATTTAATGAATTTGTCAAATTGGGTGAATAGACGGGGAATTATTCACTTTGTGTCTACTCATAGCACACGAGGTGTGAAAATGGAAGCTACATCTCACATGGCGAAATAAAACTTTAGCACAATTGGCAATTTAAGACACATGGAAGCACACATATTGATATTTAATTTAACCACTTATGTGCACTTATCGAATTGAGACTGCATGTCGATATATTTCACTCACATCGGATTTGAACGACTAACAAATGAAATACTAGATCGTCAAGCCCTCTTTGTGTTTGTCTCTGTTGCGTCAATATTTGCAGTACGCGTATTGAAACGCTATCTTGTTGGCAAACAGTGGATGTAGCCTAGGAAAGTCCGTAAATGTCGATCACAGACTCCGAGAAATAACCATGTCAGTGTCGCCAACGCAACATATCATCAGGGTCGTAAAATATTATTTTCATTTAAGCGATAAAGAGTGACAACAGTCAAAGTTTTAACGTTAAGCGCTTTCTTCTTGTGATCACGTCACTTGGATGTGTTGGTATATCCTTTTGGTAATTTATACATTGATGTAAAGCAGCATAAGACAATATTTCACATGGTACATGTACAGCTATGAGACGTCATAATGTCTATTGTTGAGGCTTTTGTTATGGCTATCAACCCGCTATAATATCAGCTTGTTTTGTCTCTGATATTGTTACTGATAACTCGTTATAGACATACCCATGTGACATGCCTAAGACGAGCTGCTTAGAAGAGATGCTCACTAAATCTTGTTCACCTTCATTCATATTTTACTAACAGGAGGGTCTCATGGTCCCGACAGTACTTAAGCATTATTACTCTACAAGGTTGCCATAATAGAAAACATGATTAATGTGTAGCGGAAAGGCCGTCAGCGCTAACTTTCTTTTGATCACGCATTCACCCGAGTGACTTCCTGGAAAGTATATTACCCATTCTCAGGGAATATATTAAATACATCAGCCAAAGTTCTCATCTGGCATCTGGTTTCTTTTTACCCTCTACAACATTATAATGCGTAGTCAAAGGAATAATCTGTGTCTCAATTAGTATTGAAAAATCTGTTATAGTTATGTATGATCGGCATTGCTAATCTAAAGGCAAAACTAATCGATACAAAAATCCGCCTTTTGTTAGCATTTACCATAAAACGCTACCCCAAGGAGAGTTGAAATATCTATTGTCGTTAGTTAAGGCGTTGTTGTTCTAAATACGTAAGCATCGAACAACAACAAAGCACTTCGATATTCTAATGATGCTAACTAGAATTGGATCATTGTGTTATCATGCGATATTGGAAAGCCTTTTTTTTCACGTCTGAATAATGAAATCGCACTTGCGTTCACATCGCTAAGGTATATAACACCTTACAATTCACACATCGCGATGGGCGAGTATACGTTGAAAATCATATCTGAGGCAAAGATCTAGCTTACGTATTTCACTATCAATTGAGCCACGAGAATCGAACGACAGACAAAACGTGTACTTTCCCCATTTATGCATTTATATATATATATATATATATATATATATATATATATATATATATATATATATATATATATATATATATATATATATATATATATATATATATATATATATATATATATATATATATATAAATATATATATATATATATATATATAAATATATAAATATATAAATATATATATATATATATATATATATATATATATATATATATATATATATATATATATATATATATAAAATATATATATATATGATTCATGCATATATATACGATATGCAATTACCAACGGATGTTGCCTTCATCCGGTAAATCATATTTGACATCTACATTCAGCAACTGGGTTATAGTGTGCAGAGCTGATTGTCTCCGTACGCCAAGCTGACATGAGCCATAGATCCGCCCAATGAGCCTTGAAGATATTGTATCCACGTCTGACAGAAACCCACTCTTCAATCACGAACGGCAATTAAATGTACTAAGCTAGCGAGCGCAAACATATTTTAGTCTAGCAATGCATTATTGTTGACAGAGGGACATGGCATTACCGATAACATTAGAAGAAGGAATCTTTGCAACACAGCAAGTAATCATAAACGGTGATTTTGTGAAATCATTCTGGAGATGCTGAAATTAAGATATTTCATATGCAAATGAAATTGAACATGGAATGACAGTGGGAAATCAACTAATGGCATTTGATATAAGTTTAAGAGCATACTTTCGATAACTCCCTCTGGTTGTTAAAGTGTTACTCTCTAGACGTCTTTAAATCAATGCTTTCAAAGCTCTTGTTAAGTTATACGTAACAAGACCATAATCTATATATAGCTTGAAAGCAAATAGCAAAATTTTTTTTGAAATAATCAAAAAACATATATAACTCAATGCCTGTCTCGCGATTTGAATCATAGATTCTCTGCAACAATACAGAGCGATATGATGATCTACGGCACACGATGTTTCCGCATATACATACGGATTAAAACCATCCTTAATATTTGTAGCATAGATAATGTATGGCATCTTTAGATAGTAAAAGTCTCTGTGATTGGTTCGTTTATTCACACTTACTTATTTTGAAATAATATAAGGACTATCCCCAACCAGAATGCTTGCAAAACTGTCCATTCTTGCTACAACAACACATAGACGTTATTGCATTTAGACTACTTCAGCTATTCATTATTTTTAGTAGCATTGGAAGAGAATCAATTATGTACTCCCAAAGTGCCCAGGAGGCTCATGTTTATACCATAACAGGGTGCATAAATTGATTTGCAGCATAATGTATGTATATCTACCAATTCAACCACTCTAGTACTCGTTTTAGCTTGCACCACTGTCTATACATACTTCTTAGGGAAATTGTAGAAATGTGTTGCCTTTGGTTTGCTTTTATACGATTCGGGCGGCTTATAATGACGGCATGCGTAGAACCAAACACTAGTGTTAGATGCCTATCAGTGCTCAAATCTTAGTTTGTTGAGGAAGAGTTTGCATTATTGTTTAAGCAACACTAAAAAATGTTGTGGGTGATTGAAAAGAAGAATACAAAATATTGCTAGTAACTAACATGAATCTAATGGCTTAATATACATCAGCAGGATATAATTATGTGATCACTTGGGAATTGTGGTGGAAACAAGAGGTCGTATTTCATTGTGACAACCTGTTTGTAAATTCCAAAGATATAACATACAATCATACATTGAGAAGAATAAATAAATAAATTAATGATCGCGGATGTGGACACTACTTTAGCATCACGTTTGTGGTTCAGGTAAGGCGATTGTTCATTAGCGTTATGGTCAATAGCTTCCATTATGTAATATACTGTCAGTGGAAGTATTACAAACACTGACGAACGGCGCTTGATATAGATGCTGTAATCTACACGTTGCCTAACACGTCTAGGTCTTCCCATATATGGCAATGCTTAAGCCACCCTGAAGCCGTAGCAGTTTGTTTGTGATTATATCCACTGGCAGGGATGAACATGATATTAAGTGACCTTTATGGTAATGGATACATCGCCAGCGCACATTTAAATGGACTTAGGAAAGATAACCAATTAGTATGATATATATCTTTCACATTATTGACATGCTACAAAGAGTCATCCGAGTGTGGTTTATTTTCTGTGAGTGTAATAAATAGTAACTGCGTCATATCTGATTTCCCATGCATCAAACAATATATCAAGTTGTGGGTAAGGTATATGTAGTATGATGCATGTTGGATCAGAATTCGGTGTTAAAAGAGTATTATTTTGGCATTGTGATTTGTTTGTCGTCAGCTTAATCTATAATTCATATATGTTTCATTAAACCCTGTTCATTGTTGTAAGATCAATCTGTTTGAACAGACAAACGTTTGAGAATGAAAACTAAACATCCTTGGCAGATATGAGGAAAACAGTATTTGGAATGACATTGCTTACTGTTACAAATATTTCACTTGATAGTAATAGACAGACAATATAAAAACACTTTACCGGGTTGATAAATAATGCTACATTCTCAATTATGCAAATCGATTGATGCAGTCGATTATTGCTTAATCAGATGACTTTTGGAAAAAAATTCCGAAGAAAGCTGTGTGCAAACAACCGCCTTCATGAACTTTCCGAAACTTGCTTCTAAGCCATTGAAAGCCTCTGGCCAGGTTTGTATACTTGGTAACAAGAATAAACTATCAACGATCTGTATGTACTGCAGTGAGATCGAACAAAATATCGAATAAAGCGCCATTACACATACTTCTGACATACTTGTAACAAATAATTGAAATTATTATTGCATTGTCATATTTCATTACCATACAACACAAAGGCTTTGGTCCGGCTGATAAATATGTACGCATCCATCAGAAGACTTACACATAAATTGGGTTATTTGTGGTTAATATACTAAAGGCATAAGGAAAATGAATACCGAGAATGAAGATATGACCCCTTCAATGGCTTCACACAAACCGAGAAAATGATCCACAAACAGAACTCCATAGACTACATCTATTGGCTTCAGTGAGGGCTTTGTTGATTTCGTGTCATGTTACCCCTTGTCAAATGTCAGAGATAAGCCATTTGTAGAAATATAAAATTTGTCAAACAATTACATTCGATCAAGGCGACCTCATACTAATGTATGCACAAAAAAACATTACCATGTTAATATTCATATTAATATTCATGTTCGGATGCATATGTCAATACTTGAGCTGTGCGCAACATATCAATGTGAATATATAGATATCGGGATATCAAAAAATGTTGTTCGTGAAAGAATATAGCAAATTCGGTAAACGCATATCGTTATGGAAACTTGATGTGGAAGATTGAATCCAACCAATTATCATTGAGCACCGCTTTACATACATCTTCTGCTTTACTGATATATTATGCACCGAATGCACAACTATGTTATCAGGTCAGCATTATCAGTTGTTATTGGCTCTGATATTGTCAATGGGAGTAATTTAGTTTTAACATATAAATGTGACATGTCGAATGTAAATCTGATGCCCGTGAGGGAAATTTAATTTAGTTATTGCATTGAGGAAACTCGCCTGATTTGTTCACCGTTTATTTGCAGGATAATGGTACCAGAAGAGCTTACACATTGCCACTACGTATACTTACCAAAATGCAAAGTATGGTCGATGCCTTATGAAATGCCCACCTGCATGAAACTAGTGGGATCAGGTGCTATTTAAATACCCGCCAAGCGTGGCTCGATGCCGATCCCGAATATCGAAGGAATTTACCACTGATTCTGACAAACAGTTGTTTCTAAGAATATGTAATCGGTTTTGAATTGAATTACTGTGCCTATTACAAAGATTCTGGATTTCATACTTCATCTGGCGAGCAACTGGAATTTGTTTTTTGATTCCTGGCCCTTGTTTAAATTCTTCATCAACATGTTATGTACTGCTAAATAACAGTCTACCTAACCGGTAAAGAATCATTGACTATGATATTGGGTGCAAGATTTGGTCATTGTCACGAGATTAAAATAGTGTCATTAGTTTCCACATACCCTGTGCATGACCGTAAGATAATTCAATCAAAAGACAAAAAGAAAGAACAAATCCATGGCAGAGGCTATATAATCGTGTGAGGAATTAATCATTTTAAACGGCATTTCTTTACTTTAAGATGTCCTAGATAGTGGTGCAATACGTCAAAAACATGTTTATTATTGATAAAAGTTTCTCCCTGAAACATATCAAGAGGTGTCGACGCGTAAATCTACATGGATTATGATGCAAATCCATTTATGCAGTCAATTACTCCATACACATAAAGCCTTTGGGTATAATTCTGGTTATAGTTGGTTGGTTGCAAATGGCATCATGAATTATCAATAACTCGCGTGTGAGTCACTGACTGCCTTGTGCTAGGGATATCTGCTTGATTACATAAATTAACTATGTAGAGTGTGTACACACTGCAATACGATTGCGAAGCATATGGATTAAATAATTATAGAGCATAATTTCAATAAGCCCACAATTAACCGTATTATAAAATTTATAGATTTATAGATAATATTGTATTATCATAAAACATAAAAGCTTTTGACTTAGTAGGCAATAATCTACATATCAATATGTGGCATACAACAGGTACTTTGTTCCATGTGAGGGAATAGCTGTATATGGGAGAATGAGATCTTACAAGCAAATTGCATTTCAGCAAAGCCCATATGTCCCTGTTTCATAAATGTGGATATAAATTATTATATATATAGTATATATTCTGCTCATTTCAAACCATTCGTTCTTCGACGGTCGAAATGTTAAATGTTTAAAGGCACAATTGCTTTTGCTTGAACCATAATGGTACATTACAGTCAAACAAAGCACAACACAGGATCTACTGGCAGATGTCCTTAGCTATTGTACTGTTGTCAGCAGTATACGAAGTTGTAGGATGTCATCAAGAGCACGATAATCATGATATATCTGCGAGTTTTTGCTTGTCAAAAAACCCTCGTGCAATTAGATAGTCTAATGTATTTGCATATTGCGTGGTGAACTATTAAACCACACCGTGCCACACCACGAGAGAGAGAGACTTATATGCATGCAAACACCACCTGGTGAATGACACGCTTTTCATTCCATCACAAAATGTATCATTAGTATTTTCGGGTGTTGTGTGATGGTATTAGGTTAAGTAATGAATTGTTTTGGTCTGACTGAAAGTATGTTTTTACTACTTGCGCTCATGGTGTGCCACAGATGTTCCAACCCCCTTCCCACAGGTAGCCCGATCTTAAGACGGCCTCAAGCTATTATTAACATTAAACACCTCTTTTTACGACAAAATAATCCCTTTAATGGCGCTAACAAACATGTCCATCTATTTGGGGTAATCGTTTTGATGGGAAATTCATGTCTACTCTCCATCAAGAGCACATAAACGTGACGGCTGATATGTGCAAGCCATCGTAAGGAGATGTACCATCACACAAACAGCCATCGGGTAAAAGCAAGTATTGGCGTTTGGTTGTTCTTGTAGATATATATTACTTATCTTTGCGATTTTTAATTATTTACAAAGTCAACGAACGTGACATAAATGTGTATATATATGAATTACCTGTATTTTATCATACACTTATTCCTACATTTAAATAAACCACGTTAATATTTTCTTCTGCTCTTATGTTCAACTCATCATGTTTTGTTTGGGGATCGATGCACGGCCTTGGGCCTTAAAACCTTTGACCACGTTAAAGTGCCTATGACACCTGAAATAAGATCTTTTGAGTGTGAACGAACGATGCGGATCGAATGGTGTTGAATTTTTTTGCCCCCAGACTGATAATAAAAGATATATTTAACGTTCTTCGGAACGAAGCGGTATTTTGTGCGTGAACCTAGGTCAACCGGAAGTGATGCATATAGATGAACCCAGCCGCCTAAATCAACTTCCATAGACATCACGTTGTCAGCCGTGAATAAATAACTTGCTGTGTGGCCGTGAATTGTTCGAACATTTCTTCAGGAAGCGTTTGAATATTTAGTTTACCTCAGGAGGAGAATTGCGTAAGCAATGGATATCTCAAGTGTGGCGTACAGGGGCAGATTGGCCGGCTACGCCGACATACTCGTTTTTGTCTTGTGTCTAGCGAGCATTTTGAATGTTTTGACCTGACACTCACAGTGAGAGATGCACTTGGATATAGGACAATTGTTGCCGGAATATTCTTCCGAATGCTGTTCCTACGTACTCGCCACCAGCCAGGAGGTCTCAGCAGTGGAGAAAAGCGAGCACCAAAAGGTTAGATGAAGTAGTAGTGTAATGTATTAAAATGACGACTAACTGCAGTAATGGGACAAACATTGCCAGCATAAATTGTGAGATACTCAAGCCTGCACAAATGTTAATTAGAGTTTTGCCTCGTTCGCAAAAACTAAATCAAAGATAATTGCTTACGTTACATTCTTGGTATAATAATACCTCATGTTCTGAGACAAATTAAGTGTTATTCATTACGATATCGAGGTATTTGTTATAAAGCAAATCGAAAATAGTTTGCTTTTGATAATGCAAAGATTGAGTACGATTTGGCCTCTGTGGTAATTTCATGGTGTGTCAAAAAGGGATATGTCGCTAAGTAATGATATGGTGTCTATGTTCAAAGATTCTTCTAGATCCTATCACAGGAACTGAACATTCGCTCGTTGCAATTTCGTAAAACGGTCGTCAGCCTTGATAGGAAATTCTAAGCGTACACATCGCTTCATTTGACGTCAACACCATTCGAATATTTACTGACAATGTGACCCTAAAACATCAAGTTTAGGTTAAAAAACAGAACCAACTGGTTTGATTGCTTCGTTAGTAGGATTAATACATCATCGCCAACCGAAAGGCTGAATGCGACCCAAGAATGTATTTAAATTGATCATGCAAGAAAAACACAAAAAGAAACCACTTTGTGATGAATGCTTTTATGTTTCTTTCACACTTTCTTGTCTACAAACAAGGTTTTAAAAACTAGGTGGTAAACGTGTAATAGATTATATTATGGTATCTTCACATTGATACATCTGCGGTCCGATATCGACAAGATACGCGAAGAGAAAAAACAAATTGCCTAAGGAAACGTATAGCTCACGGCAGAGTGACATTATGTGGATTAAAAGCAAGATGATATGCTTATTTTAAATGTCAATTTCCTCTACAGAATAAATGCGTGGCAAAAATGATGAAGGTAATGGGTTTCGGTAAAATGGATTTTAAGGTTATAAGTAAAGGCAAAATCGTCCATTCTCTGTTTAGTAATATACATATTTGTTCCCAGTGATAATTATGCATCGCTATTATTGGATAGGTGTCAGTATCAAGTAAAAAGTGGTGTATGTACATATATGTTCATAACAGATGAAGTTTGACAATCAGTGGGATCAACGTAAGTTTTTGATACATAAACAAAAACTTTAATGCAACTTACATTTTCTTGGCATGCAGAGATCGAAAGTAATCATTTATACCACGTTTAACAAAAACGCTACAAATACTGTAGAGGGGATATTCACTGGTTTAACATATTTTACGTCTGCCCTGCGACTTAAATGAAAACCAAATGGTCATATAAGAGCCAACAACAGTGTCTACGTATCGCACGGTGATAATATCAATTAATGACAATTGGGATTTTATAAAAGCTCATCTATCAGCTCTCATCGTTGGTTAATGGGTGTCGTTAACTCGTCCCGCCTGTAATAATTGCATTTAGCGCCATCTTCCTCTTATTCACATTAGGTTGTTATGTATCTTAATGCTGCATTTGTCCTTTATCGACCTCCGCAAGGCGTTGGTATCGTAATTGGTTTAGGTGTGACAGTTAAATGCCACACACTTTATTAGAAAAGCACGCGTTCCTATATTTGATTTGTTTCTGTATGTAAATAAACATATCTTCTATACTTCAAGCATAATCAATACCCTCCTCTCTTAAGTCGTCAGCATTCAATTTAGCTATTTGCTTGGATGTGTATGACCCTGACTCTCTTTTCCGAAAAATGGAAAACGGAATTTAATTCATGTGCAAACACAAGGCATTAAGTCGGCCTAACACCAATATGTAACTCACTACAGCACAAGTATTTATTTGGCTACTACAAGCAGGGCATTGTGAGGTCACCAACATTCAATCAGTACCTTAAATCGTTACCACAAGCCTATGGTGCAAGTCATGCGAGTTAAGAATAAATGGAGAAAACCAAATGGTTTCTTATCCTGACCTTTTGCTGAAAGGGGAATGCATGAATAAACTTCGGTCGGACATTAAATTACTCACTGGCCATCAACAGCTGACGAATCACAACATTCATGTGCACATTTGCAGTTTCTGTGATATGCTAGTGGTTTCTCCGGCGCGTGGTGGGCAATCATTGAGTTATAATACTCTATATTGTTGCAAATAACATGTTGCACTTAAGCCATGATATTAAATACATTAGTGCTGATCATGGTTGGATTATCTTCGGCTCTCATAGTCTCATAGGCTAATCCAAGTTCAAGCCATTTCATCAAAAGTTATGTTTAGGGTGATTACGCCAAACGTACATAAGTCACATATTTAGCTTCTTGCGTATTGACGCAGTGCTAAAGAATCTAGGGGAAGATAATTCACATCAATGCATAGACAGTGTGGGTAAGACGAAGCAGGTGATTGTTCATTCAGAATTTAAGATTACCCTTCGGCGTGTGACATAATCCGGCCATTGGAGCTCTGTACATCATGGATTTTGAACAGACATAAATTAACGATAAATCGTACAAAATCGTGTTTTCGGTTAAGTATGATGATTTGAAGATTAAGCTATTGGCAGATGTTGATAAAAGCAAAATAGACTCCAATGACCTATTCGTTAGCGGATTTGTAAATTGAGTTTTCTGCTTCATTTAACTGCACACCAGGACTAAACAATTTAACCTCCAGTACCACTGCAGCCTTAGGTTCTTGCTTGAAAGTAAAAGATTATGAAGACAGAATGGCAGAGATACTTGCATTGGCATTAACCGCCCATATTGACCGCTTGTGGGTGGTATCAAAAACTAGATAGACTGACCGCAATAAGTACTCTCAAGGGAATTCTTCTCCATTATTTTGCCATTTGCCACTTAGTATAATCATGATGCTCATACAGATTGCACATACATGGATTTGTATGCTAATCAGACATGGACATACCTAAAACCTTGGGGAACAACAAGGCACTCACGAGGCCTCGGGAGATTATTGACGATCGTCCAATAGACCGCAAAGCTAAGGAATCAATGCGCTGTTTGTATTCTTTGATTGCATGCCCTCTCACTGCAAGGGCAGATCGTTGGTACATCCATTTCATGATTGCGTTCTCGATGTTATCGTTTCATGTTAGATACTACTTGAGATTAATCATAAAACAGTGGGCTGCCACAATACGCCATCAGATGTACTCAAATGTTCACGAGTGTGGTTGGTTTTATCTGCTATGGATAGCAAACTCGATTGCATCAAACCGTTAACTAGTCTAAAAAATAGTATCGAATTAAAAAAAACGCCTTGTCCTACTTAATTATAATTACGGGATCCCCATTATTCAACATTTAAATTACATTTTTTAGGGTTCAAACAGTATTTTACATGCTAAAGTGGCCTTTGCCATTTATGGATTTACATAGCTAGTCACAATCAGATCATGCCACAAAAGAATAATGTTCAGTATACCAGAACTCGATTTCTCACAACATTCAATCACCCAGCACGGGCCATGTTGTCTGTGTAGAGGACAAGGGAAATCATGAATTTATCCTCTAAAGGATTTAATCTCATAACATTTCGCCCAACACCTGTGCCTTAAGTACAGACATTACTAATCGTACCTTATTCAATCGCGAAATGGCATTACTGCGATGGACAGTTGTGATGACAATTACTATACAGGACTTAACACATCCCTTGTGTGGGTATATCAAGGTATTGACTATACCAGTTGCAATGTATTGAATACATCTTAATTGAATAACGGCAATTCACTTTGCAGCGTTGTTGTTTTACTGTATAAAACACTGCTCCTAGCTAACTTCAAGTAAACCACCAATATTCACGTTCTGTAGAGCAAGGTGACAGAGCGCAAATGTGATTAAGAATCTTGGCAGCCATGTCATTACCGCCGGAAACATTTCCATTAACGATGTATTGAGTTCGTAATGTGAACAGGCAGCAACAGCGGTGATGTTACGATAAATAAATTGAATATAATTGTGCATCAGAAGAGTCATGTAAGTACCCTCTGTGGTACTTAGAGTTATTCAATGTACATGTCTTAAGAACCATGAGCAATTATTCATACTTCCTATCGTTGCAGAACATTGGACGAGATGACGATATTTCTATTCTTATCACAATACAGAAACGTGTATTATTGGTGAATATGCGCATGAGTTTTGCTCATCTAAGGCATATCAGAAACCGCAATGTTAATTATTCTGTTTTGTATAGTATTATTCTATTTGAGCCAAGCTACTACTTCGATTTGTTATATTTTCTATGAATAGTTCAGCTTCAGATATGTTCTTCCTCAGAAAGATATTTGATGTTACACACATGTATGAATTCACGTGCCGGCAATATGGTTGCTAGATAAACGTTGAGTAATACCCTAATAAATCAATTGCTCTTACTATTTGAGTAAAATTTGGCGATTGATTGTTATTATCTGATGTGGCATGCGATGATAATTTCATTGCTATGTAATTTACTATATTCATGTAAACAACACAAGCAGGCTCTCCATGTAAATAACTTACATCAACATAGTCCACTGCGTTTATAATATTGCGTTCTTACCTTGTGATTTTGCTATTGCGTTGTAGCAGGTGCAAATACTGGCAACACAATGTACGCACCATCATGGTAAGTATAGCTTTTAACATAACGCACCAACGCTAGTGCATTTATGTAATGTACCTGTTGAATTGGCTTACATTTGACACTTACTTGTTACAATTACGTTATCATTTACCTTTATTTAGTTACAGACAAGCCCCTGACCCATCACTTGCTGCGTGCATGACTCAAACACGGCTTTGAGGAAAGGCCTAATGTAATACATTGACTCCATCTATTTGCTTATTGGACACGTTGACATCTAGTCGCTATTAACATTATACGGTGTCTCGTCGTGCGTCTCCTGAAATCAGCCGTAATGGATTAGACTTCAGTGGCGTTATATGTGGGAAAATCTCCTATGATGATGTTGGCGCATAAAACAGTATGGCTGTAACGGATAATATATTTTACTCATACGTTCTTAGCTAATTTATGGCCATATGATGACGTGCTCTGTTGTAAGCGTTGTGCACAGCTGCATATCTTGCCCAAAAAGGTTCTAGATGGGAAAAGTTGGTTCGTTTATTACATTATAATAAATCTTAGACAGCAACGAAACGACTAACGAAACTGCATGACTATAAAATGGCTTCAACCTAGTTACAAAATAACAGCCCAGTATTACTGAAGCACAAAGAAGCTCAAGTAGGCATTTGTATGAATCATTTAATATCCCTAAATGCTTATTCACAAGCTTGGAAGTAATTACGAATTACTGATGACTCTCCTGGGTAGCACGGTGTTTTTAAAGATCACTAGACCAAGCAACTAAGTGAAATTTATGGCGCATGCTGTGTCACGACAAGCGCGTTACATCCTATTGAACTAAGTTTTGAAAAAAAACTTACTGTGTGTTTTTTTTACATAATGTGCACAGTGACGATACTCTGAGCGATATGGGTAGCAATTTGACTTGGAGGAAGATGACGAGGATTTGATGAAGAGATTATTGATGAAATATTAGTACACGTAATTTTGGTGATAATTGTTGTGTCACTCATTGCTCAGTACAATCCCAACTTAGTGCATAATGCGTATAAAAAGGCAATAACAGCATACCATTAAAACGAAGCAACAAATGCGGTTAACATTGAGCAAAAAGAAGATACCATAACTAAAAGTGAAGGTTCAAATAGAGATCTCTGAATCATACTTCTACATATTCAGTTCAGTACAACATTTTTTACACATGCCTTAATTGATGCCATTATTCCATCCTACTAGCGTTTGGAACTACAGTTCCACTGTGTTACAGCGTGCGTATAAAACGTTACCGTACAATTATTTTTCTATTGTAGTAAACTAGCTTTATTGTCGATTTTGTGATATTAATGACGATTAATTAGAAAGATGCAAACCCTTGTTTGTGAGCGTGGGAACAACAAGAGGTGAGCGCAATAGACGTATGTACGATAAACATAATATCGGACAATCAACATGGTTTCTGAGACAATGCCCATAATAACTAAGGTAACGATAATCTTCGATGGAAAGATAGGACCTCATATTTGCATTAGGTCGCATATAACACAAAGCATTATATACAAAAACAGGCTGTCAACTGGCTACGCCATGAATCAAAATGTGTTTTCAGGACTTTTAATTTCTATCAACGAGCAAATAGTGTTTAATTTGTTCCAGTTAATTCATCATATTCATGTTGCATCATATGTGTAATACCATCATAATGATCGCTTTAACTCTAATGCACACAGACCTTATGTTTGATATGTCCGGTGATATTGTATTACGTATGGATCCATAAGGAAAAGCAAAGCATTAAATACAGGCCAATAATTACGTACGCCACATCCAATAAGCAATTAATGCTTATAAAGTTCAGCATATGACCCTTATCGGCGTTGGGGCACAAATAAACCCTTCTTAAACCGTTTTATCCTGTCATGAGAGCCAGTTATGCCATTAGACATTCATCAAGTGATGTCACTTCTTGTCACATGCATTTTGTATGATCATAGCAAGATAATTATTATTGCTATTCGTTGTGTAATGCATAGAATATATGGTAATTCATTGCAAAGGAGGCGTAGGCTAGTGAGTGGGCGGTGACCTAATGGCGATGCTGTGATTAACACATTCAGGATAATGTCCTGTTACCCAGTTACATCATTACGTGTTCTCATTGACTGAAATTTAACATAGATAATTTAAACGTGTCAAAAAATTCATAGATGCAATCTGAGATTATGTAATACAGCTATTAGTGGAGATAAACCAAAGAAGTTTTGTATCGTATTTTTGTGAAGACTATTGAACTGTTGCATGCATGTTTGTAGGTGATCATATAAGACCTGAGTATATTCCGCGATTGTCAATGGAAACGATATCTGTTGTTAAGATATTTGCCATTCTTAAGCCAATATCTATCCAATCCTTAAACACGATTACTAAAAAAAAACCAAGTGCGATACACATTTTATGACATTTTTAAAATTGAAAGAGCGCAAAGACACACACGACACTGGACACCTTGAAGCAGGGACTTTCTGATAACGACTTTTACATCCGGTAATATCATACATCATGCATTTATGTGTCGTAAATGTAATTCTGTTTATATATCTCCAACTCTTGTCAAACCATTAAGCGCAGGTGATAAAAACACCGGTAAATAATGATTTCTGTGTAGATCGTTATTTTATGAACGAAACAATCTTCTTGGACCGTCGACACACTTCATTGGCATTTATTTAGCGGTTTCGTTGTCATAACAATAATGTTTGTTAGCTGGGCGTCTAAATCAGGGAAAACCCCGACTAGCATCGAGGTAATGCCTGCAGGGGTGTTAACCAGGACCTTCGGACAAACTTACTTTCCATTAAAACAATCAAGAAATGGGAGTAGCTTGCCTAACCCGTTACCTGACTTGATTGTGACATATGTGGCAATTTATTTATGCGTCATATGAGACTTGGCTGTCACAGATAAAGCTGAACACCAGTATTAAGGATAACAGAGCGCGCCTAATATCGCTGCTATGAGTGACAGGTCATCATGATGCAAATGGAGAAAGGCTTCCCATTTGGGGTGATCTCATCACGCTACAATGCAGGCGTTTCATTTCGTTCACTATAACTTTTTTGTTATGAATTCATTAGACATTCCATTAGAAACTAAGAATCTATTCGCAATAAAGAGAGAAATTGTCTATTTTTGTATTGAATATTGAGTAGTCAGTGGGTCGACTTACAAACATTTGTGTACTTTACAGGAGCAATCACCACTTTCGTTGTTAAGAAAATATACAATCGACAAATTGTAATGTTTCCCTCTGTCGTTAATCGTTTCATCCCAACCCAGCATTACATTGTTAGAAAAAGAGACCATCAGTAGTATACTTTTGGTATGGCAACTTGATCAGCCACGATTAAGTTCCATTGTCTGATGACAAAAAAGACTCGGTCGATGATTGGATTTAAGGATATCTCAAAAGGTATCAAATATGTATAATATTAACATCATATATATGCATTCCAACAAACGATATTGAAGATATACCAACAAGTATTTCATGGCATTCACATTATTGAACATTTTCTTATCATCAAATTCAAAATATGTGCCGCATATTGCTTGTACTATCTTTGTTGAATACTATCTTTGTTGAATTATTATATGCATGCAATGCTGGTAGACAAAGCTCTTGAAACAGTAACTGTTAGCATATGAAAAGATGGCTGCCCATTATTTGTGTATTAGCTTCTGTTTAGTTTAACTTCTTGCAATGGGGTCAAACATATATCTTTGTTATCATTGACGTTAGCCTTTGTTGGGATCAAAACGTGCAATTTCATTAATGAGCGATAACGATCATTTATTCAAAGCGTATAAAAAGGTTGCTACATTGCCGTTTGCTGACGCAGAAGGAGACAGAAATGTTCTGGTAGCAAAACAATATTGCATAATACATTAGCATATACATATAAAGAGACGATTGTTCATCCCACATTTAACAAGACACATATTCAAGGCAACGAAATCACAGCAGCAGCAAACACGATGTTGCAATGTGGTCCGTATAATTGTTGCGCAATTTCATTAATTAGCGTTTACGACCAGTTATTCAAATGCATATATTGTGAATCAATTTGATTAACAGGAATTTTGTAATCTTAACTCTGAATGACAGTAGATGATAAATCCATCGCAGTGTTCACTGATAGCCTGGTTAAGCGTTGATGTGAACCCCATAATGCTGAATATTTGAGAGGCCGTCAGTCTCATTGCAGCATATATGTGAGGGCTATCATTAGAAATTCGTGATAACATCGTTTAGCAACTGTCAGGTCAATTAGGCATAAGAAGACCGAATAAATTGACGATGTTGAAAAAAAACATATATATATATATATATATATATATATATATATATATATATATATATATATATATATATATATATATATATATATATATATATATATATATATATATACACTCACACACACATACACGCATATATATATATATATATATATATATATATATATATATATATATATATATATATATATATATACATATATGAATTTATCAACAAATATATATTTATATATATATACAAATACACCTTTATATAAATTTATGTCGAGTATTGTAACGGTTTGTGATTTACGGCCATTGCTTAAAAGCAGAATATAGTTATGAGAATCGGTTACCGGATACCCAGGACTTACATCGCATTTTAACAAAAACTTAACTTCCTGTTCGGTTATTATACGACTGGCTTAGTCGCAGATTGCAAGTTGTCGCAAAATAAATGAGAAGGGTTGATTTCTGAATGATTTGCCATCCTTCTCCTCCGATAAGTGATTGTATGACCATAATATCCCTTATTGATTCCTGACTATAACGCTTAATTCTTTTGTTAGCTTTCATTTATTTTATCCCTAAAGTGACGCAAAATTAACATTTTTGTGTTGTTTACTACATTCATAATTAAGCTCGTTGAGTTACAGTGATAAAACTCATGAAATGTTGTACTGGACACCATAGTCCTGCAAAATGTTCCATAATGCAAGAGGGCAGAGTCTTTCACATACTGGTGATTTCCACACCCAGCAACGCGTGTACTCCGGATTGTTCATTAAATATTGTTATGTGATGAATCCAGTAGAAATCCCTCTCGGTACTATAAAACTATTCATGAAGAAGAGAGGAGAAGCCTACTTTTGCATCGAATGCTGAGCACAATTATGTTCTAACGTTTTGGCTCGGGGTGAGACAATTGATCATCGCACGAGTAAATTGCGGCTGTTTGCTAATAGCACTCAATTTGATAACGAAGATGCAACGTGGAGCAAAGCGTTATTGTACAATTTGTCGCTGGTTATTTCGCCTTACCTAGCAAAACTTTGCTGAAAAAGCATACTTTTGTTAAGCCACGTTTGTCAGAGTGAGCCAGTTCTGGATTAAGGGGTATCCAATTACTGAAATAACCTGGTTTCATGATTGAATTTCAGGATTAAGAAAGTCAACATCACATAACAGTCAATACTCATTAATGTACCAACACGTAGATAAAAAACAGAAATAACGTTTGACACCAAATATTCCAAAAGTTACAATCCAAGCTATGCATTTTGTGCAAATATATTTTTTGCATCAACACTCTTTTTATATCAAGCATAGGGCTTATAAAAAGTGACTGCAACGAAAGGTTATAAAACGTAGACCGAAAATATACGCTGACAATATATATATATATATATATATATATATATATATATATATATATATATATATATATATATATATATATATATATATATATATATATATATATATATATATATATATATATATATATATATATATATATATATATATATATATATATATGTTCTATACGTGGGAGATGTGATTTATTTTTCTAGATATGGACATAATGTAAAATATATTTTTTATTTGGTCTTTTCTCGAGATGTGGAATTTGGTGACATTGAACCGTAATAGCGGTGACAAAATTATTTATTAGATGCGTAGCGATAACATCTCAACTGGTGATGTATCAAGTTCCAATGTTAAGGGTTTACTAATTTAATGATAAAAGAATAAAAATCAGATATAGCTATCACGGGAAAATGACAGAAACCCATCGCAAACAGGAGAGCAAAGTCTATTCCATGAACTGCTTTGGCATATTGCATGAAAACCCGTCGTTTATATGCTATCAATGCTGTCGTTATATAGGCAGTGGAACCTTCTGGAATATGAAACTTGATGTAATGCTGCCAGCACAATTCTCCACTCTCGACCAGACGGCTATATGTCACACCACATTGATTTATTCGTGTGTGTTGCACTTATATACAACATCTGACAAGATTTATATCCTGCAGTTATCCTATCAAGTTATGATGAATTAGTAATAGTGAATTATTTAAATAGATACGAGTGCTATGGAAGTACCATAGAATTGAAAAATGTGCACCGGAAATAATGAAGCAGCACCAATATGACTAATCACTTTTCGACTGGACTATGTCGCCGACATACGTTGTTTGCTTTTCCTATCGTCCAGTTGACTATGGTGCCGATGCTCCAACGCAGTCACTCCCTTGTCGATAATGATGAGGTACCGTGATATTAACGGATTTTTTGTTGCTGGCTTCTGTTGTGTTGCCATTTCGACAGTTAAGTATAGTGTTGTCTTTTTGACTACCGTTACGTTGGTAAGTACCATTTGAGTTTGCTAAGCGTGCCTTACGAGACACAGAGGCTCAGAGACCTACTTCACTCAATGCTTGCACTCGGCCATGTTGTTTGTGTAGGCTGGGAGCAGGTGGACTTCGCTAGGTGTACCAATTAGATTTTTATAGAAGGCTATTAGTAGTCCCTTTGTCTAGATACGGCCTTGTCAGTTCTAACAGAGCAATAGGATGCCGACTTACCGGTATTAGACAGCTTATGAAATTTGTAATAAATTCAATTGAAGCTGTGCAGTTCTTTCTGATCAAACAGCTATTATCGACTACTTTTTATGCTATTTATTTGACGAAACAAAAAGCGAACTTCTATAATCGGAATATAGGCCAGACCTTATCACCATTCGTGTTGCTATTGAATGTGGTGTTCTATGGTTAATAATTAAACCATCCAACAACACTGTGGAATTGGACAATGATGAAGTTAGATTCACATAGTTGACTCTTGGTAAAGCAGCACTTTCCGGTAAATTACTGCCAGCTAACATTATTCAGACGACTAGTAATGCATAAGCAGTAGTTCTACTTCTTCACCTACATTTTACAAATTTTTCGGTTACGTTTTCTCTTAAGCAAGCTTTGCTCTGCATACGCATCTATGACCAGGCTTGAACGCCAATTTTTTTTCTGATGAGATAAAAACCTGATTACCGTTTTTTTATCAACGTGCAGTAGGTGTTTAGGCCATGTGAGCGCCAGGAAATTTGATGTGTGCATATTCTAATGGTTTCAATAATAGTATTGATCGAATAGCAAAATTGTGTCTTTATTTAATCATTTGCTGAGGGAACGAATGTTAAACCTACATCCAGCGGAAATGTGAGCCACATGTGATGGATATGCTGCACGTGAAATTGTTGTGCACTGCAATATAATGGAAATATTTATAACCTTAGAAAAGCAGTGTGTGCTGTGTCTCATTCAGATTGTGATTGGGATAAATCTTATTAATTGTATTACTTAGATTGTCAAGGTTACCACTTTTAGTTGCTGCCTGCTGTCCTGTTTTCAAGAACCTAACTGATCGAATGTCCCTTGAAATGAAATAATGAACCTATTGTATCAGTTGGGACGAGAATAAGTTGGGTTGATAATCGATTACATGTGAATTATGACTCCTTTCCATCCAAGCCACACGAAGACACGGCATCCAGCTCGCCATCGCCGTGCTTTGTGTATTCGTAATCTGCATAAATGATCTAGATAGCGCTGACATAAGGCTAAAATAATTGCAGATTAAGCGAACCGTTACTCCAAAAGTGAGGACCAAAAGCAGGCATATAACTTTCAACAAAGCTAAGAACAAAGACTGGAGAAATGCTTTTTAACCTAAAAATGCACAACACTACGAATGACCGACCCGACCTGGATATTGAGAAAGTAGTAAAACCTATTTGATAATTAAATGTATTGTAATCGCTGTTACACTCTATATACAATGCAGTGTGGATATCATCAAGCTGATTAGACATCTTGACGCTTGGTATTTGACACAATAGAAAAAGTAGCTGCTTTTCCTACATTGTAGGTATCGGGAAGTTGAACGTGCATTGATATTATGCTTCTTCAACTTCTCTTAACAATAAACGAAGCTTCATGCGTACCTTAGTATGCGTCTATAGTATGGGAGGCTCTTAGTTGGCATGATTTCAAGCACACAGTACCCGCAAGCATAACAGAATATTCTTCCGTTGATATACATATTTTGCCTTTTATGGTACAAAGTATTGACCCAATATATCAGAATTGGGTTACATGAAGAGAAAAAGAGTGTGTGGTGAAAACAAAGGCAGACAGAACAATAAGACGGGTATGTAGTCATATCTATTGGTACCTTTTGGTTTTGTATAGAACAGAATGTAGACGTGTGTATTACAAAGGAAACATCATGACACAATTAAAGAGAGCATTAGGTGTTCGCATCATAGAAATTGGGCAAATTATTCTATATTAGTTATGGCCTTCCATCATGTCGGTGAAGTTAAAAAAATACCTCAGTGTCTGGCCATTTCAGCATTTTAGTTGAGGTAGTCAAGAATATAAAATAGCGTATTCTTGTAGGTAGCACATACAACATCAGCATTATTTGGATTCTTTCGACTTGACAATTATTCAACAGCTCTAATAGGGGTCTTTTGATATAGCTAAAAAAGTCTTCTATAAGTTACGATCATACTGGCATTGGTCACAGATTGAAATTTGACACGCTATCACAAAAGTTAGTTTCTATAAACGTGGCTTACATTTGACTCGAGTGCAAATAATTGCAATACCTTTGTGGAGTGCATTAACCGCCAATTTGGTAGATTATATATATCAAAATCCTCACACGACGGTATAGTCGGTCGCAGTGCCTTAATGGTTATCTGCTATGAATTATGCTCGCCTGTTTGATTCCAATGTGCGACAACCAGCGAATAAACAAATCTCAATATCTGAATTGGGTTTCGCTGGGCACCACATTACTAACCTTCTGGTAATAATTGCAACGATGTGGAATACTATCATTGCTCGAAATGATTGGAAACCGGGCCCGTTTGGTTGTAGGGGCGAGGTGAGTTGTACAGAAAGTTTGCACAAAGGAACGAATCCAAACAGCATTGTAAACCTGTCGCATAACACACCTGTCACTACCCAATGCGCACCTTCCAAAACGTGACTTGCATAAGGTAATGCACGGAGCGACTGCATCTAGCAAAGTTCTGGAATTTTAATATTAAAAGACGTATGTTAATGCATATCAACTTGGCTAAAATGGATTCCTCAGGTAAAACAACTTTCAAATATTCGTCTGGTCAAAAGGAATATATGGCCAGCAACTATCAATTAGGCATACTAACACTAATTAATAAGGCTTGAATTGCTGGCTGACGACGATATGATATGTTATACTAACTGATATTGTAGTGGTTTAGTGGCTTATGAAAAAAGTAATAAAGATGATTTAGGACAAAAGAGATGAAATAAAACATAAAGCTTAATAAACTTATAGTTGTCGTTATGCATTCATGTCCAAAGCATAACAAATGCTCTCTTAATATCTAAGGTCTACCTGGCTGCAACATTCGAACAAAACACCCTAACTCAATGCTACAGCTAAAGAGCCGTTATAACATTAATTCCCCCTAACTTGCAGTCGAGTTTATTTTCCAATTGATGCACCAAGACAGCATTTTCATTCACATTATTGCCGTATACACATGATGGGTATGTTAAAATCCAAATTATAGCCAATGCATGACACCCTACTTCATGCTTTGGTTGTCTTTAAATTACGTGGTCAATATAACATCCTGGTGGTAGACATTATTAGTCATATGAGGTACCGATTCTAGAACAGATGGAAGGTTACTAAGCTAATTAACATAATTATATGAGTAATCTATCTATCTATCGGGAGCAAGTGTATAACATGATCTACTTGATAGACCATAATGTTGTCTCGATTGAATCGTTTTAGGCATTTGTGGTGTAAGTGCAAAAAGAATGCATAACCTGCTGCACACATTGCAAATCACTCATGCAATGCATATGACTTTCATATAATTTTATGATACGTCATCAAATGGTGCCATATTATCACATATTCAGTTAACTGTGCATTCCCGTTATCGCACTATAGCCATTTTTGAGGTTTCTTTGTTCGAGCATATCTGTTTAAATTGTGGACACAAGTGTATTCCGCACTCATATTTCTATTATTCATGGGATTCTCACGATAAATACGCACATTTAAACAGAGTCATATTTGTCGATTCAGCCACATAAGTATATGATTAAGATCAACATATTGAGTAGCAAAAATGAAAATAGCGACCAAATCTTATGAGATAATCTTTATTACTCAACAAGGAACATTCAAAACATTGCACATTATCTAAATGCACCGTGGGTCGAAATCACTGTGGTCTACCCACAGGTCATAAGGTCGAAGTCATGATGGGTTGTTTAATATTTCGTATATTTCCACTCTCACATGTTCAGATGTGCCACGGTACCACCCATGAAACATGTCGCATTTTTATTCACATTGAAAATTATACTGATTTATTTATGATCGTGACTTCGCAATCTGCATTATTTAAAACGCTTTTTAACTTGAGGTCATTACTTAGCACATTCGACTCACGTCCTATTTACTTTCACTCAAACGGTGTGCAGCCGTTAGAGGATTGATTAATTGCGCAGCTCCTATAGCAAAGGTTTAGACTGGGAGTCATTTCTACAGCCAGTATTTGCTGACTTGGCCCTTAATGTTGGTCTGAATGAAATAGACTTACTATTTCATTATTGAAAGATATATATGCCGCATTTAAAGCCTTTATTACTTTGTCTTGTCTCTCAAAGACAAGAGTATCAGCACATTACCTTATTTGATTAGATCTCTGCTGCTATTAATTGGATAGATCATGAGAGCACAAATATGAATAGCGACAATTACCCAATATCTTGAAATCTGGCATGTAACACACGCGCTTTATATCGATATATATATATATATATATATATATATATATATATATATATATATATATATATATATATATATTAATATATATATACACATACAAAACGAACAAGTATTCATATCTGTATATATATAAAGATATATATATTTTTATGGCGTTGGCGTTGTCTCTGTAAAACACCAGGCCATCACTATCAATAATTAATTTCAACCTTCCTCCAGGTACAAAATATCTTTAGATAATCGTGCAGTATTTTTCAACCACAGCATGTTCGCTCTCTTAGACTTTATTCTGGAAAGTCCCTCTATTAAGTCTTTTTATCCAGTACTTTTCTCGAGCATTACCTATGGCGAGCGTTTAATGAAGCCTGTTATATTATAAATTTAACCCGGCTCTTTTTTATTCTACATTTGAAATATCCTTAATATAAGATCAATACCTATACCAGATTGATGACACCAACAATAGAGCCAATGTGGTTTTCTTTGATACTGTTCGTATTTCAGAACCACGAAGCAACAATAAATCTCTAGTATAATGTCATTACACTACCTTATTTTCCCTACAATAAATGATTATAGATTTAATATTTACTGCTCGATGTCAAACTTGTGCCGACGAAGACAATTAGAAGTATTGATTGCCACTTTATATGCACTTTGCCCGAGGAGAGACAGTATCTTGGTTCTAAGAGTATAAATAGTGCTTGTGTAAAATTACAACCTTAACGTAATCACAGTGCCACCGATACACTTATCGATGATATATCGGTTATGTTCAATTTATAACCCTTAAGTTACACAGGACGTCCCATGTGAAGCAACATTCCATTGCCTTCAGAACCCCAGCGCCCAAATAAAGGTTCAGTATTTTCTCACAGCAGTAGCTGCTAATGGGTGCTTACACTCTCCCTAAAAATGGCAAGGAGAGACATTGTTTGTAGAATGCACCCTGTCAATGTGATATCAATTGCTGGAACCATTTACGGTGAGCAGACTGAAGCTAGTTTACATACGTACAGAATGACATGGCCGTGTAATTATGTTGTTTTCAGTTACTGGTCTTGTGAAAGGAACAACTATATCTACGTAATTAGGGCAGCATGGTATACCATGTCTTTTACGGCAGCAATTATAACAAACTTAATATGTGGAATATCCGATATCAGTAGCGCTTTTAAGGCGGATTCCAACTCAGATAGACGACCGCTGCACAATCATGATGCTTCGCAACCTCATAGGCTGGAGTTTCACGTAAAACAGGAGTGAGATTTGGTGAAACGCTAGTGTGATTGTACAATGCGCTGTTTATTATTAGACTATCTGCGATACAAGAACCAAAGGGTAAAATATTATGCCTTCGGGTTGCATGCATTGCCTTTAGGGCAACTTGGAATAAGGCGTAGTTATAATACATTTTGAGGTCAAACTCACACGGAGAAACTATGTTCCCATTACTATTATTTATTCTTGTCAGGGTATTTAATTACATTCAACCCTATCTAAGAGACGATAGGTATATCGGTTAATTCGAAAATTTTCGCCATGACCAATGGATGTTTAATCTGCCCCGAGAGAATTTTACCCATGTTAGCACAATTGCATTTCCTGTATATAGGGTTCATGGGAGATGCAATAATAGGTACTGCTGCAGCTGTTTTACAATGTTCACACTGCGCCGGACCACATGAGTGTTGTGCAATGCCTTTTATTCTTTTGTAACAACGTTTCGTTGATGGCCGTCGCATTGCTGTTGCAGTAACACAGCATATATCAAATTATATCAGCTGTGTAGTGACATAAACCCATGCACTACTGCATGTGCAAGCGTTGGGTCACATCTATCACGTTCGGTCGAACACATATTTAATTCACATATTTGGCAGAGGCAATGTCCATTTGTGGAATTAATAATTTAAAACGGTTCCCCTGATTGTAGAAGTATATGCCGGAGTATAGCAAAATTTGTCCACACGTGACGTCGACGTTTGTGGGCTCTAAATCAATTTATCAATTTATGCTGTCAATTATTGCGTAACGAAAAGCCTCTCGCGAACTCCTTCAGTTGGTAGAGAAGTATTGGAAAAGGCACTATAAATTATCGATCATGACAGAGTCACTGACAGCTACTGGCCGTGCAAGTTTATTTTAAGATGTAAATGAGCAGTCTGTGAGCAGTAAGAGAGTAACGGTGGGAAATGCAGTAGGAGAGATAGAGAGCAAGAGAGAGAGAGAGAAAGAGAGCAGTTGGCAAAAGATAGTAAACAACATCAGGATATTTTTTTTGTGATTAAGCACAGAATATATAATTAGTAGGTTTAATTTGTCGACAAAAAGAGCATTTAGATAGAGAAGTGTATTTACTTATTTGGTTGGAGAATATTTGTTTAATTTTTTATTTTGCAGTCAGAGAAAGCCCACAAAGATTACCTCAAATGTAGAAGAGTAGGCAAACTAATAGTGTGCATCTTTACTAAACGGCAAGATACAACCGACCGTAGGTAACGGCACAGTGCACTCGTAGCGGTCTTGGCGAGCCCTTCTAACTAACATATGGTGGGAGGGAGGATTGTCATTTTCTAAAGTTATCTAACCAAACATTATAGGTTTTTGTTCTATTTACATTTATTACAAATCGTTCAATGTTGAAGTATATTAAGTATTGGCGTTTGATTGTGCTCTTCATATCATTGCAGAATTAAAGTATTCATAAAGCCAACCAATGATACTTGAATGAGATGCATATGCATAACGTGCGCTTTATCATAATACACATAATCATACATACAAACACGGTTGAGTATATAAACTGTATATATGATAAACAGTTTTATGATAAATACCCCTACGACGCCACATTAGCACTTAATGCAATAATGCTCTTTCATGTCTCTTAAGAAATATTTTGAGTGCATATCGCATTAGTTTTGGTGCTTGTAATAAATGAAAGCTGTGACATAATTTGGATCACTGTCAGTCAGAATTAGTGACATAGTTATATAACGTTATGTAACAGAATAACTTCGCACAAAAGCCTTAGGGTTCTTGGTAATTCAATATCTTATATGTGCCGGTAAATATTCAACAAACACTTGCAATGAACTATCATGATTTTTCACGAGAGAATCTCATTATGGAATTATAACATGACTCGTTTGCTCAAATACCTTGATGTTGGCCGTTTCAGCATATACATGAAGGAAGGCAAAGTCATATTAAAAAACCCATGGGTCGACATTTCATAATAGATGAACAAAAACAGTTATCATAATCGACGTCTCAAAACTATGAACAGTTAACACTCGTCTGATATGCTAGTTAGACCAAATTAGTACCTTGTAAACGAAGATTGTACTGTGATGCATTTGTAACATACAAACTGTTGCAAATCACCAAATGTGTTCCGGAGGTATTGACGCGAGGCTGAATATCATGTTTATAGCATTGAAGCAATAACACGCCATGTAATGTGCCGGAAGTATCTGCATCATGAGAGAGACATGAAACATAATATGTGTTTTTGCGCATTTATTTTGGAACCTCTAATCTATCTATCTATCTATCTATCTATCTATCTATCTATCTATCTATCTATCTATCTATCTATCTATCTATCTATCTATCTATCTATCTATCTATCTATCTATCTATCTATCTATCTATCTATCTATCTATCTATCTATCTATCTATCTATCTATCTATCTATCTATCTATCTATCTATCTATCTATCTATCTATCTATCTATCTATCTATCTATCTATCTATCTATCTATCTATCTATCTATCTATCTATCTATCTATCTATCTATCTATCTATCTATCTATTCAAACTCAATTGCGTCAAAGCGTTAACAAATCTAAGGCAATGATATCGAATTGTAACGAACGCTTTTGAAATGTCCTAATAGAAATTTCAGCAATGGTGGATACTTCTAGCCCGATCTGGCTAGTGGGTGCAGACACGTGTACATATTTTTTCCGAACAGTGTGCTTAGAGGTCAAGGTCTATACTATTCACAGTCATATAGTGCGCTGGTTACCAATCGGGAATGGGAAGCTTTGCTAAAAGCCAATCAGAATGATTATTGTTAGCGGTATTACGCGGGTTTTCTTAAATCCAATTTTCTAGTAACAACATCAAGATAAGCTGTTTTAACAGTTTAGATGCCGAAATAAATCGCAAAAATGTCAGACCATAGAGGTAAATTTCACATACTTCAAATAAACATATTTTACGCAAGAAATATTTTCCGACCAAATGTTAAGAACAGGTCATGGAGTGTGCCGTAGGTGTAAGCAATGTTACATTAGAAGATAAAGTTTACGCTACTGAATATTTTATCTGAGGAAGTAAGTTTCACAAACCCGATCTGGGCTAGCGGAACCTGTAGGACAATGTTAAACCCTCTCATTATTTACAGAATACTATTATGTAATCGGAATGCGACTCCTAAGTTTGCATCCCTAATATTTGATGCCAAGTCCCCACACCTTAATAACGCCAATAATAAGAATAACGCCGATATAAGCCCTATATGATATAGGCCCTAACGATTCTTTAACTCCACTATTCTTGGTATCCTGTCTTTTATTTGAGGAGATAATTTTTAAGTGTTATTTCAGCATATTTTATATCCCCATGCGTCAAACTCACAGTTATCAAAGCATTTGGTGATATTCCGTTGTCTACGATTGAATTGCTGAAATGAAATATATACATATAATTATATTGCCATGATTATTAAGCACAAGATAGGACTTTCCATGTATATTAGTATATAGTTTAGTGCTGCCTTACATCTGATGATATATCATTTATCTATGTGGATATGAACCATCAGAGTGTCACAATGCACTCTTACACCGCACGATATGCAATGCATGTCAATAACCCTTCATCCTTCAACTCAAATACGATCCATTATGCCAACACAGGATTTATCGAAACATTCAATTATGGCGCGTCCCATGTTGTCTCTGTGGAGGAGTAAGGGTAATCATAATTGACTTATCTTAAGTTATGAGTCTCGCAATACTGTCGATTAAAAGCCTATAGGCTGCAGCCAAAAGATTATGGGTGGCCCAGTGGATAGGCATGAAGCTTACCAAGTCACCATATTAGTTAAGATGGCGATGATTGACCCACTATCATGGCTATGTGATGGGGAAAGTGGTTATACTGTTGATCACCTTTGACAGCTGATTATCAGAATCGCGTGTAACCATATAAGATTGATAGCTCTCCTGGTCAGAAAATAATCTCGACTCTATCTTGATTGACATAATCTTGTCCATGATTAATAATACTATGGTTAAAAGTAAATGTATTATTACTTTTCTTTACGATTCTTGAATGTAATTCAGCAAGAGCGAGAGAGATTGAGAACCAGAGCTAGTAATTGTGAGAGAGATAGTGAGCGGCGACGTATCGACTTATTACATTGACATACCTGACCAGATGAGTGCCCACAAAGAAGATAAACAGAAATCACCCGTCACTCATGAAGTGGCAAGGATATGTGTATATCCATCCCATATGAAGCATTATGTTCGGTATTGAGTTGCAGTTGAGTAGCAAAGCCAACATTAATTGCATTTATTGAGGAAGATTATCGCCATCCCTTTTAAGAACTACTTAGTATTGAATTGATCCTATTCAGCATAATCTTAAAGGAGTCTAGGCGTAATACCCTGAAAGGTTCGCCTACCATTTATAGGCATACCAGGAAAGCATAGTATAGACATCAACAATGCTATTCATACCTTATACAAGTGCTCAATGGCATTACAACGACACGGAATTGTGATAACAAACATGGCTATACTCAGTTGTATTGTTCATGCTAAGCAGTACATAGACTGCTTGCGTATTTCTGAAATGACATGAGTTTTAACAGTAGTGTTTGTTTTTTATTGTACACTGTGCTCTTGCTCTCTGCGCCGCCTCTAATGCATGAATTACAAGCGCCTGTTTTTGATGCTTGTTATTAGCAAGTATAATTCACTCGCTGCAGCAGAGGTTTTGGGATGCATAAATTTAATATAATTGTGCCCCAGCAGAGTCCGTGATCAACGATATTTCCTTGGTAGCCATGTGAGTAACCTCAGCGGTATTTAGAAGTTGACCAATGTACATGTGTTAAGCATCCTCATTACGGATTATCAGTCAAGATGACGGCCTCGTTATTACACTGCATGGTAAATAATGAACCGCATTGTTAATTATTTCACTTCGCAAAGCACTAATCTATTTGAGCCAAGCTACTGTTTTGATTTGTTATATTTTGTATGAAAAGTTTAGCTAAAAAATATTCCTTCTCAGATAAAGAGTACCATAATGGTATAGGCTTTGGGGTTGATACATAAACGATTAGTGTTAATAAAGTAAGTGCATATACTATTTGGTCACATATTTGGCGATTGCTTTTTTTGTCTGACGTGGCATACGATGGCCCATTCATTGCTATGTGATGTTGTAATTTTCTGCACTCATCAAAACAACACGACCAGCAGGCACACTGTGTCATAGCCTACATCTATAAAATCCATAGTTTTAATGATATTGCGTTCTTTCCTTGTGATTTGCTATGACGTTGTTATTTGCGCCAGTAGAGGTAAGTATAAATACGTATAAAGCAGGATACTGGTCCGGATATCCTCAGAGCTTATATACAACCAAAGTAGAAGGGTAAAACATACAGGCTCTATATTTATTTCAAACGGGGGTCGTGTGTGTTTTAGTTGTCACGTGTCACTCATAAGACCATGCAACTAAGCGAAGTTTATGGCCATTGCCGTGTTACGAAAAACGCGTGAGTAACATCCTATTGCACCAGGTTTTGGACAAATAATTAAGTGAGCTTTGAAGAAACGTTTGTTAAGGAATGTTATAAACCGAATAACGGCCAACCCTTATGAAGGGATCTCTCTTATGCCAAGGGACATAATGCATGCTTTTGTAGTTCACATCCGATTCAGACCTAAAACCAGCAGACACATTAAGCGCCAGAAAGGACAAATACAACCGGCAACAGTATTAATGCCTTTCGTGTTTCGCTGCATACAGTATGCGTTACTGCATGGCAATGCAATGTCATTCAGCTTCATCTGACCTGGCCAATAGATTGAGAGTTCGGTATTTATGAATATTAGTTGAATAAATAATCACCTAATAAGTACCGAGACATGGCTATAATTTTATCTGGCTTAGATGGGACTTGAAGACTTGAAATAAGCTCCAAGTCATATTTGGTTCGATAGCGATCTGTAACCGATTGTGAACAACGTCTGGGGGTTGCTAAAGTTAACTTTGTGCATTTCTTCTTTAAATGACAGCGTAAGAAAACCGAGCATTATCGGAACGGCGAAACCGTGTAAATGCGCTTGATGCGTTCCTGGCCAACTACATTGCAACTCGTTAACTTGGAGAATAATTTTCTTTGTATTCCCAATAGCGTAATCGATTCTGGACCCCGCACGATTTGAGCCATCCATTTATCTTATTTGTCACTCTTGATCGTGCTCTGTATATTGTGAGTTGTGTAGTGTACAAACACTCTCTTTCAAGAATCATAGCAAAATTATGAGTTCCGTATATTTATGTTCGTTGATAATTCTCACTTCTCAAACGATGCCTTGGTGCCGGAACAAACAGGCAATGGTGATGAGAAGCCATACAAGTTACATATTGCGCACTTTAGACTCATAATAGCTACAATTGTACAAGGGTAAAATTCCAAAGCCGTATCCAAAGAAGGTTTGCTGTTGTTGTTGTTGTTGTTGTTGTTGTTGGGATGGGAGTGATCATATAAGATAGTATAATTGAAGCAACATATGCACAACAATGAGATCTTCGTTAACATCAAATCATTTTCTGCACTCAACAAGATTACACGTGCTCCGTCTACACATTATGACGTTTATGACGTCGGGAAAATTGAAAGAGCGCAATGCACACCTTGATAATATCATCCGGTGATATATATTGCAGTTATAGGACGCAAATACAACCTTTTTTATGTGTCTCCATTGATTATCCATCATAAAGCGCAGGTAAATGAACACCGGTAAATAAATCCCTATGCGTACAGGGGCGCTACTTTCGATCTACATTCTCTTAACGCCGGTAAATAAATTTATTTTATGAACGCAAAAATCTGCACGGTACGTCGACTCATTTTAGTAGAATTTACTTAGCGGTTTCGTAGTCATACTTATGATGTTAGTAAGCTCAGCATCTAATTCAGGGAAACCCCCGACCATCATCGAGATAATGCGCTGCTGTATAATATGCGTGTCATAACCATGACCTTACTTGGGAGTTTCCCATTCAAGCAATCAAGTAATGGGAGTATCTTGCTAGACGCCATGACCTGACTTGATTGCGACTTATATGGCAGTATATTATGTTGGTTCGATTTGTATTACAGACACTTATACAGAGGAAACGGTTCATTGCTACCCATCCGTTATGCCGCTTTACAATATGTGATTCAGATTACTTTCAGTTGTTGCTCATATGAGACATGGTTTACTTTGCACATCAGTATCCGAGGATAACAAAGCGTGTCTAAAACCATTGCTTTGAGTGATAGGTCAGGATGCAATCAGACTAAGGCTTACCAATTATTGTGATATTTGTTTGCTTCCATGCAGGTGTAACACATTATTTATTACAACTTTTATGTTATGAATTCATTTGATGATTCACTAAGATGATTCAACCAAGAGAGAAGTAGCCTTCTTTCACTTTGAATATTGAGTACTACGGTACTACCAAATTGACTACTACGGTTATCCAAAACGTGGAACCAAAACATGCACGACAATTGAATATCAGGCGCTCTATAATGCAACTACTTACAAAGCGTATAAAAAGTTAAACGAAGAACGAGATGAAAATACTCTGGTAGCAAAACAATATTTTGTCATTCATTAGCCTACACATAGTCCATAGGGCATTGTTCCGCCCAAAACAAATGAAATAAATGTTTTAGAGAAGTACCGCAACAGAATCACAGCATCACACCTTTTCATACACAGAGCTACAATTCGGTCAGTATGATGCTGGGTAATATATGAACCCCATAAAACTTAATATATAAGTGACCGCTCGTCAGTTTTATTACTACATCTGAGTTGCATAAATATGGCTTGTTAGCACTTTATGCTATATGTTATCATTGTAATAATCCTTGAGTAACTTTCGGGTAAATCAGGCATAAGAAGTCAGAACTAATTAACGAGGCTATAAGAACCATTCCTACATGATGATAATTTTATATTGATGATATATGCTATAATGTGCTAAAGTAAATGTGGAGCTGCTGCCTTGCTCTTTGCTGAAACACTAGCTCTTGTGTTCCTGGTTGAAGCATAATTATGTCATGGAAACATGCAAGAGCATACAATATATAATGACTGCTGTCACTCAGGAAAACTCGTCTCGAAGAGGTCTCCGCGTTTACGAGACGCCATTGTCACCATTGAGTGTGATATCACTATGTCAACCTATATGCCTCACGTATAACGTGTAGTGTGGCGAATAAAGCTATGTTTCCTATATAGCTGAGCAATATTGAAATCGTGTTATGTTAATACAGGTCTGACCAGATAACTCGCGTCGCGATTACTCGAGAGTTTGCATCACTCGCGCTCAGGCGAGAACGAGATGAAAATACTCTGGTAGCAAAACAATATTTTGTCATTCATTAGCCTACACATAGTCCATAGGGCATTGTTCCTCCCAAAACAAATGAAATAAATGTTTTAGAGAAGTACCGCAACAGAATCACAGCATCACACCTTTTCATACACAGAGCTACAATTCGGTCAGTATGATGCTGGGTAATATATGAACCACATAATACTTAATATATAAGTGACCGCTCGTCAGTTTTATTACTACATCTGAGTTGCATAAATATGGCTTGTTAGCACTTTATGCTATATGTTATCATTGTAATAATCCTTGAGTAACTTTCGGGTAAATCAGGCATAAGAAGTCAGAACTAATTAACGAGGCTATAAGAACCATTCCTACATGATGATAATGTTATATTGATGATATATGCTATAATGTGCTAAAGTAAATGTGGAGCTGCTGCCTTGCTCTTTGCTGAAACACTAGCTGTTGTGTTCCTGGTTGAAGTATAATTATGTCATGGAAACATGCAAGAGCATACAATATATAATGACTGCTGTCACTCAGGACAACTCGTCTCGAAGAGGTCTCCGCGTTTACGAGACGCCATTGTCACCATTGAGTGTGATATCACTATGTCAACCTATATGCCTCACGTATAACGTGTAGTGTGGCGAATAAAGCTATGTTTCCTATATAGCTGAGCAATATTGAAATCGTGTTATGTTAATACAGGTCTGCCCAGATAACTCGCGTCGCGATTACTCGAGAGTTTGCATCACTCGCGCTCAGGCGTTGGACACTATTTTTTTAATCCCAGCTTCCCTGGGCTAGGTGTTGACGCCACGGGAATAAGGTGAGAAAACATCTCGCGCTGGAGGCGAATGTTAACCACAAATAAATGAAATCAGCTCATTTTGCATTTCCCACCGACCATCATCTCTAAAATAATCAATATTATAAAATTCATTTTCATTTCTTATCCGTATAGCAACCCTGCCGACAAGTTTAACCCGCTTAAAAAAGCCGGATGACGCGCCAAGCTAGTTTTCCCTATGTTTGCTAGGCATGCATTTATATAATCATTCAACACACATGCTTGTTACATTGATGTTGTCTGAATGGATGACATCGGTGCTAAATTGTACTAGCAAAAACATATTGGCCGGGCGGTCGTCAGCTATTGACGCGTGCCTTCATCATAGTGCGTCATCTTTAAAAACGTTATATTTCAGGTTCATAAGTGTCAGTAGTAGAATCCGGAATTCTTGTTGTGACTCTGTTAGAATTATTTGCTATCATTTCGAATAATTCTACCGGTAGTGTCAAACTAATTGAGTTATGTCTTTCACTTAGCTATTCAAGTACACGAATATCAATAGCAAGACATAGTCATTACCTATTTGTTACATAATATCAATAGCAAGTCCTAGTCATTACCTATTTGTTACATAATTGAGCCTATTCGAAAGGTTCGGATTGTATTGTTAAAGAATGTGACCAGTAAGGTGCAATTATAGGCTATTTACTATTTTGAGTTAACATTTGAAACTCCATTTGCACGAACCACCAAACACATTTGAATAGATATCCTCGAGTTAATTGGTTTGCGCAGCAGTAGCTTTGTTATGCTCAAGTGGATGGGATTCTTTAATCGCAGCATTGTAGTCATACATGCTAATAGGGATGGATATGTTCTGAATGTTTATTTAAAAACATAGTCATGTATAACTTGAGGCAATTATCGGTTACAAACTAGAATCTTTGTAGCAACGGAAAAACATGGGATGCATCTTCTCTATATAATTGGATTGCTCGACAATAAACGTAACAACACGATGGGTTTTATAGGCAAATGTACAAGGTGGTTATTATCAAAGCATGAGAGCTCAACAAGAGACCTACAAATCGGCTTACATATTAAACGCGCGTCATTGGAAACGCCACTTGATACTGCGGCAATGAGCAATGCGGCAAATTATACTTCAATTAAATTGTTGATGCTGACTAATGAACCGGCAGCTTTTTGAGTGGAACGTTTATTATCAAATAGTTTGAATAATGTTTTTATCTCATAAAATTAGCTTTATCGCCTGCCAAAGTACCATAAACCTATAAAGTGCTCTGTCCAAAAGCATTTACACGAATACTTGGTCGTATGGACCACAAACTCGAAGATATTACCGTGAAAATGGGTTCCATATGAGAGCGATCGGAAGAGGCGTCTTATGCAATTCGATAGTACATATATGTCATATTTGGCAATCAGTGGGTAAGTTCGCTACCTGTCAAGCTCGGTGAACGGAACCCTCATTCCTGTCTTCATATTTCAATTCGCACAACATTCAACGCAGTTTTGAATATTGCAGTGTGCACCAGTATTTCACTATTGCGTGTTGGCTGCATATTTATAATAAACTGAGCTCTGTAAATATGTAAACAATGATTTGTTCATCAAGAAGAAGATCTAATAATGCCTTATTACAATGCATGCAATTGCACTATCGATTGGCGTATTCTTGTACATAATATTGATTCAAACTACAGGGCATGTGCGTGTTCTTGTAGTTGTAACAATTATAAGTGGATCATAGCACACCGAGTATTAGCTTGACCTTTGAAGGACTTATGGAGATTACATGTAATAAATTAAGATATATCTGTCTATTCAGGACGATTTGACGAAAATTAAGTGGCATTGAAGGAGCAAATGTAAATAATAGGACACCAGATCTGAACCATAATACCACGCATGTCCATAGTATGATTATTATCAGAGGTATGTGCGCGGGTCAGACTACCGTTATCAAGGCTAAATGAGATAAGCATGCTTATATGGCAAACAGCTAGGTCTATTATATCTAGTTACAATGCCAATAATGATTGCACTCAGCGGAAGCAATTTCTTCGTTTTCACTTATTACTGCGAAAACATTATTATGATGCTATATATCAAGCCTAGTTGTTACAGTATAAAAGTCAGATAAAGCTATCATGAAAAGCATTGTGAAACCCTTGACAAAAAAGTATACGGTTCGACCTATGCGCACGCACGATTATACAAGTACTTGGTCCAAAGCATATATTCTCGCATCATTATCATTGCTACGCCAGCGAGCATATTGAACTCGACAAGACATCGCATACCTCAATCAATATTGTTGAGATATGGGATTTAGGGAATAATCGAGCATGAAATAATGCGGAATATATGCTCCATAACATGAAAAAGCTTGATCGTCTGAGGTTATAGTTGCGCATTTGTTACTGAGCATCGAAAGCTCAATTGAACTAACAACTTTTTTACAGGGTGCAACATAATGTGTGACGTAGCATTCAACGGAAAAATATTTTTATTGTGCATTACTTGCATTGCTTGGAGACAGTGCAAACGATGGCGAATGTTTTAATATGCTATACCACTTAACGAATGTTTACACTTACTTGACAGTAAAAAAGGCTTACAATAATTAAAGAATTGTACGTGCTGTACACAAATAATAAATTTCAACTTTATCGTGTACCACATTACATGATATAGCATATGATAATTGGACTATCAGGATGCAGAGAAGATCGTTACCCACAATGTGGCTCTGTCAACCTGCACAACTATCGCTGTTATTCAGATGAATATTTTGCATTGACGTGTTGTACAGGTACTTATGTCAAACTTGACCCACCATCCGCTTGAATACTGAACACTGCTACATAAAAGCTTGGCTGTATTTCAGTGGCCTATTTCACGAACGTATTTGAATTAAGAAAACAAATGCAGTATATTCACATGACCAGTAAAAAATCAATAAACCCGGAATATCCAACGTGTCGGTTGCATCAATTTATTAAAGACCCAACGTTAATGGATTATACGCTATTACCAGGAATTAATGGTGTGGGGAGAATGTATATATGAACTGAAATATTGGCATACACTTTGTTGTACATTTCGATTGATTGACATGTGGCACTATATAGGTACAATACATTGGGCAGGATTCAGAAGTAGTCAGTTGTTATGCAGTAATTTACGATGATGTATTAACGATCTGCATCTCTCTAGTTGGTCTGAGATGGATAAAGTCTACCCAATGACCGCAGTACCCTGTGAACTCTAATGTTACCACAGCATACTTCCTGGTCTGGTTCATGCGCATGCAACTTAACACAGGCATCTATAAGATGGTGTAAGATGTTCATTCACACACTAAAACTCTGCCAACAAGTTCATTAGACATGACAAAACGAATCGCATGCAACAAATATTTTACTCCCGGAAACATATAAACATCTTAATCGAGTACAAAAACTTCCACTTAAGCACATTTAGGAAAGTGCTTCTTTTAGTTTAAGGAGACACTACCCTTACTCATAATCACATGCTGAATAGTCAATGCACTCTACCTTAGCGAGCACCGTACATTAACTTTGGTCCTACTGATGCTGTTTTATAGATCCCCAGGTTAACACGTTCGTTAAACCATTACCTTATTTATGGGTGCATGCATTCACTGTTCTTGCGTCCATCACTTTGGCCGAACCATTTCCATATATAAATATCTGGTGAAATAATACACGCCTCGCTTTTTCAACATGAATAATTCAGATGCGCGGTTATTTACTGCACGTGCGAGATATTGAACGGCATGGCAGTGCGGCAAACTAGTCAACATCTAGGTGTTACAAAGAATACATACATCATCTCTTGATTTACACAGTCGCCGTTGTGCAGTGTTTGCGTGATATAAACCATGGTTCCTCGCGCTCCAGCAGCTACGTTATCTTCGGCTAGTTAATTTGATGCTCTCGTTTAATAATCTCACCGCTTCATCTTCTTCTGCTTCAGGAGTACAGCTATGAAAAAATCCTTCTCTCTTAATACAATTTTGTAATATGGCACCTGAGGGTAAATTGGAACCACGCTCCCACACACCTGATGTTTTCTGTGTGATAACTAACAAGTTACCTTTTGTGCGTCTTTCGATGCTTAAAGATAGGCTTTTAACCATGTGAAATATTTCCTGTCCGAAATAAAGCATTGGTGAATACACAACTGCTATCTGGTCAAACGAACGCTATATGGCTACTGGGGCACATTACCTTAATCATCCGCAACACTGCAGTGTGTGATATTTGACAATAGTTCTTCTTTTTTCTTCTGTCTAGAATAGCCTACGCAGAGAATGCTTTCGTGATTCATGATAGGTTCCCTCAATGTTGGGCAGGTACAAATCATCCGGCATTTCTATGCAATCGCGCAATAGTGCCGGCTTGTGCACCATTGGGCATGGAGCTGTTCTGAGGATCGTAGTCACTACATGTCGCTTAAATTCTATTGCTATTATTCTACTAAGCATTTCCGATGTTTTTTCCCATTTCCGATTTTTTTCCCTCATAAATATATATAAATATATATATATATATATATATATATATATATATATATATATATATATATATATATATATATATATATATATATATATATATATATATATATGTACACATATATATAAATATATATCTACATGTTCATATATATATATTTATATATATATATGTATATGTATATATATATATGTATATATATATATATATATATGTATATATATGTATATGTATATATATATATATATATATATATATGTATATGTATATATATATATATGTGCATGTATGTTTATATATATATATAAATAAATATATGTACATATATGTATATATATATAAATATATATATATATATATATATATATATATATATATATATATATATGTATGTAATTCTACCCACAGAACATTATAATGTATATATATATATATGTATATATATGTATATATATATATATATATATATATATATATATATGTATGTATATGTATATATATGTGCATGTATGTTTATATATATATATAAATAAATATATGTACATATATGTATATATATATAAATATATATATATATATTTATATATATATTTATATATATTTATATATATATATATGTGTGTGTGTGTGTGTGTGTGTGTGTGTGTGTGTGTGTGTGTGTGTGTGTGTGTGTGTGTGTGTGTGTGTGTGTGTGTGTGTGTGTGTGCGTGTAATTTATAAAGGCATATGTTAGGCAAGCTGGATACAATCATCGCCTAGTATATGCGCGACAATCAATCATATGTCGACGAGCATGAAAAGTACCTGAATGAGATGCAAAGCCAAGCCAAAGTGAGATTTTAAGCTTTCCATTATCCAGGACCACTTCTTAGATGTTTCCATTGACAGCAGGTTGTGGAGAGAGCTAGAGTGTAGCTACCATCTATTAAAGTGAGATTGCAAAATCGTGACGAATAAAGCTACATATAGCAGCTTTTTCTATTAAAATAAGTATATAGTGTGATTGAATAAATACAGCACATGTTAGATGGAATTAAACCTCTCAGATCTACTGTTCTACCCCCAGAACATTATTTGCAGTTCGGTAGTAGTCTAATGATGCCCATCTGATGCCCTGATGTAGAACCACAATATATCAAATTAAACCATTATAACCCTTCGAGTTCGCTATTTCGCTCGCTTCAATACGAAAATGTAGCTTTTCTTACTAACATGGATTAGTGTCAGGTGTTATGAAGTAGACACGCCGTGTGTTTGTTCGCGCATATGAATTAAATTAATGGGGCCTTTGTACTACTGTCGCTGGTACAAGTTGTGACATAAAAAAGGATGTTAGTGAATTATAAGCTGATCGGTGGTACGTTAATCACAATCTATTAGTAGCTAGCTTTTTATAGGACAATAAATCAGGTCATACATAGCTGCGCAGTAATTAACATCCGGCGGCGCCAGGCTTGTAAGCGTATTTATCCCGCCAGAGTGCATAATTGGCAGTGCGCTCTTATAAATCAGGCTTGATCGATGAAGTCACTATCTTTATATAATCATCTGGATATTGTTCACATTGAGTTCTGGATTGCCGTGAAAGAAACATTTCGCTTCACCTAGAGGCTTTATGATCCATCCGATGCACGGTGCTGTACCTTCAGATTGCCACTATGCTTCACTATAATGCATTTAGGCCGAGGTTTTGTGTGTACATATTCCTGCATAATCTGTGCAGGATTGTTGGTGAATTTACCTTACCTAATGAGTTCAAAGCGACCGTGCACCGTTTCACCTTTTTATTTCTTGACATTTAAAAATACTATCTGTTGCTGTAGACTATATGAACCGCCATTGGAAGTAATGGAGTCGCGGTTCCATTGGAAGTAATGGAGTCGTGGTTTCATTGGAAATAATGGAGTCGTGGTTCCATTGGAATTAACGGAGTTGCGGTTCTAATGGTAGTAACAATATGCTATATTATGAGAAAGTAGTTTATTTGAAGCGTTGGCCCATAGCTATATAACCACCCACTGTTATGCCCTGTTTATTAATTTGACATTCTTACACTGCATTTGCTTCACAGAATCGATAAAGTAACTGCTTTCGATCCGTTGTAAAGTGCATACACGGTATTGGGTGAAAGTAAAGGGGACTGAAAAAATGATCGCATTTAACAATTACACATAACACACCAGTAACCAGTCGATGCCCCCCTCATTACGTGACTTGCATTATGCTATTCATCTAGCATAGAGCTAGAATATAAATATGGAAGACGAACATTACTGGTATCCAGAATGCATCACCAGCCGATGAGGCTGCCAGGTAAATTAACGATGTAATCAATTATACTTTTCGCTAGTGCGCCACGGAGGGATATGCATGTATTATTACACCTATCCATCTTATACACAATTACCTTGCTAGAACGGTTGGCTCTTTCAAATATGATTCCGGCCAAAAGTAATGTATCAAACAGATGTATTCATATATTGCTTACGACATGTTCAAATTGTATTGTATACTACTTTATATTCCAGTGTTCCTCTATTTGACACTCCAATTTGTTTATTAAAAAATCCAATTAAGATGATTCAGGACACAAGAGGACATGGGGGAATTCAGGGAGAATGTCTAACGATCCGCTACTCAACGTGGTAAAGGTGAGGTCATTATTCAAAATATATCGCTTCTCTGCCCATCCATTTCTTCTTCTTCATCAGTAAAAACGGATGTGATACAGAACTTCTCTCGATATGCTTCAGTATATCTACAAGACGTAATATGAGTAAAAACCATGTGCAATAATGCGTTAAACAGGAGCCGAACAGCCCAGTTATCCTGATATACAAACCTAATCATGTGTGGATTCATTGAACAAGAAACTGACTCATAAACGTAATGTGTTGCAGGGCCAGTTCTTCTAGAGTATTAGAATAAAGGTGATTTAAGGTCAGTTAGTTTTGTTTGAATTGTGACCAATAATTTGGTCATTTCAGTTATCCATGTTGGCCGTCACGCCACGATAAATATATGCCGAAATAAATCTCCTAATTGTTGTGTTTAGCGCAAAATGTAAAGCCTTCAGTTGAATATTGTATGGTTACGTTACAACGATGATCGTGTCATTCGAGACATCAGGTACGTATGTCATACTTTGAACCACTCTTGATCGGCATGGTGGTCTGGCAGGGGTATGCAGTGCAGGATTATGTAGACGTGGAGCAAAATCAACAGGGACCGTATTCACAAAGATTCCTGAATGATTCTTCGATTGTCGATCGCACCCATAAAACAATAACTTGGCGGTCGCAGCTAACTCCGCCAGCTCAATGTTGGTAAGCAGTCAAAAAGTTTAATGGCAATCATTTCACACATATACAATCGCGATCACAATTTGTTTTTTACGAGAATAAATATTATTAAGCGTTCATAAGACAGTCATAAGATTATTCTAAAATGGTGTGTAAAATAGTCTACGGCTGTTAAAATTGACTTTAAAATTAAGGCAAATTCCTAATATAGTTGCTGGATTGATATTGTAATATATAGTATATGCATTCACATATGCACAGGCTTATAAACTTAGATAATATGTTTAGAACAATAACATAAACTTATAAGCCGCAATATAGACGAATGAATAACGTAGCAGTATTCTGCGATAAAACAATATTGTTTCTGACGAAAATGTTGTGCCGTTAGACCGACTATTGTATGCCGGCGGAATAATTGATGAAGTGGGTGTTAATTCCAGTTCTTGTCATTTATCTCATGTTCTTGGTTGCGTGTTGCGCTTGCGTCAAAGCAAGAATTCGGTCTATCAACATTGTGACAGTGTCTTGGACTAGATTATATCAGGCAGGTGCGATGTGTCGTGCAAATTTGAAATTCGCTCAATTTTGTGACATACTGTGATTATACTGCATTTGATATCCAGAAGCGAGTTTGAACTATCATATTTCCATATCCGTCATCTGACGCAGGTCAAATACGGAACATTCAAGTAGTTCCTTGTGCCCCCGAAACAATCCTTTAAAATATATGCAGAATTTTTCCGAGTGTAATAGACATATTAATACTATCGTTGTATCACATGCTGAAACATTCACTTCGACATTTGTCAAGCACTGCATAGCATTGGATGGAAAACTTTTGCTGATAAAATGCACAAATGATATCAAATGCCCATACGCCATCTGTGACAATTTGAGGAGTCACACTTGTATCGAGTTGATCACATTCCATATATCTATCCCTGCACATCATCCATAAGAAATCCAAACCGTGTACTGCAGGCTAGAACGTGTACCATAACGCATTCGATTCACGTCCTACTCAATTTTACACAAAGGTTGGGTAGCCTTTGGACGCTTGATAAATGGCCCAATTTCCATAGCAAAAGCTTGGATAGTCATGGCCATTGTTGAATGGCTTGGCCGATTAAATAAGTCTCAACGAAACTGACTTTTCATTTATTCATTGAAACTTATTTATACCGTATTTAAAGCCATTATTTGAATGATCAATGACAACAGCTTCATCGTGTTACATTATTCTCAGCATTGGGTTGATATAATTGATCCTTGATGTGTATATTACATATACGACCCACTTCAGTCGCCTGGGAAGAGAGCTATTGAAATTGTCTAATTGTGTATAATTTCATAATGACATCTTGCGTAGCATGCTGCTATCCTCTAGAGGGAAAAGTAATAATGAAAAACACAGCGTCAGATGAGCGGATGGGTTTTTGCAGCCGTTGCTGCCCTTTGAAGTAAACGGATGGGGCATAACTAATTCATCATATCATCATGGGTACCCTTTGACATTTGCCGCAAAAATGATACTACACGAACACGCGCATAGACCGTTTGGATCATATCGAATTTAATTCGATTAATAAAGCATAACAAACAATTAATTAAGTCCACGCTTAAATTAGTTAAGTGGTTGCATCTTTATGCTGTACCATCTTTGTGCATCTGCCGATAGGGGGCTTAGATAGGGCAATGACTAGATAAAAGGCTAGTGGTCTGTACGATACAACTTAGGAATATACCAGAATATATAAATGACATTGTTCCCTGTGTGTATATTATAAACCAACACGTTGCAGGCGACCAATCGCAGCATGTTCCTTCTCGACAACACAAGTCACGCTGCTGGGAGGAACAAATGATACTAGACGTTAAACGAGTTGAGAGATATATAGCACCTCATAATGGTAACATGGACATGATGTGCATTGACAAATTACTGTAAAACAAGTTTTCAGTTAGTAGTATTTCATATACCCCCATTAGCATACCACAACTGTAATGTATGTGGTTGACGTAGCATTGTCTTTGAGACCAAAAAGGGAATGACAATAACTCTTCCTTTGAAGGAGAATCACATTACGAGATAAGAGAGAAAGAACCTATCTCTCTATCTCTACTGAAACAACAATAGGATATTTGATAAGTGGCTTTGTTAGAAGTAGCTCAACTCACTGACTACATTTACATGTATATTGCAATAGTAGCGATACTACGCTCACGATGTACAATCGATGACCACTTTGAGTTGATATACAATGCTTAACATTTGTTTGATTGTATATGTTGCACCTATTGTATTGTTGCCCTATTGCGCCAATTTACACAGGTTTTTGTAATCACCGTCTCATAAAAATCACAAGTTCCTGTATGTGAAATGCCATAACTGTATTTATTGCGAGCAGTCGCATTGATTCAAACAAAGTGAGTGGCCCTTTCATGGCGCACACTTGCGGTAAAGGCAATAAATGAATAAATCGCTGTCGGGAGATGAAACACTGAAGACCAGGTCCCTAGGTTCGAGATTTATTTCGGTCCATCTTGGCACATCATTGCTAATGTTTAAAGCAGCCACACCATTAGGCTTTCATGATAAATTGTAATGTCATCGTTAATGGTTGATAGTAAATGACCGTTATCAGCAGAGGAAGACGCAATAATACTAACTAGAAAACAGGTAGGCTCTTGCTAGCAGGAAGATTAACAGACAAATAAACTAATAGCACATCGTCCTACATGGACAACGAAAGCAACACCTTTGTTTGCACAATGCAGCTAATTATGTGACTGCTGTTGTCAACTCTAATTACGGCGGACATAATAAATAGCACTGACAGCCTGCCCATTGAACTATTTTGAAGAAGCAAAGTTGGAAACAAGAGAAACACTCACTAAGCACTCGAGAGAATTATTCCACTTGACTGAACGTGCATAAAGCATAACGCACGCCCGGATTGCAATTTACAAATGGATTGCCATACATGTCTCTTTGATTAGACCGATTCCCCGAGGACAATAAATCTACTTCGTTGCTGCAATTACTAGTTACATGCCCAGCAGGTCCGCAGTTATTTAGACTACATGGCTTTATAGCGTAGTTTATAGCAACAGAAAAAGCTATTTTTATATGCAACACGTTATGGCAAACACTGGAACTTGGAAAGACTATTTGAAACAATCTCACTGCACAATATAGAGAAAGGCTCTCATTTCATCATTGCCACATTGAAAGGTTAAATCAAGCTTCCATACTCCCCTCATCTATTGCTTTGAGCTACAGGGGCCGATGGATATCGAATCGATCGAAGCAATTGGATGTAAAAACGTGTCCGATAGATGGATTTTGTTATTGCGCATAAGGCTTCAATCTATCCGCCCGGAAGTGGTAAGTATTCGAGGGTTATAAAGAAACGTGCCGATTTATTCCAGCTCTACATTGGAAATCTTGCATATCTATAAGTGTAATTACATCATGCCTTTTCGGAATTAATCGAAATAGGAGGTTTGTTTTGCAGAGGAATGCTCTTTTAAATTTTGCCTCTTTACATAGTCAGCAAGATAACGGTTTTGTTCCTCTGGCATTTTTGGCTACCGGTATAAACCACACCGATTTTAACAATTACGCTCTGGGCAATATACGAGGTTTATTTATCTAGCTGTATTTATGAGCGACGCGAGATTTACAAAGTGGTTGATGCTTTGGTTTTGCCCGATCAGCTAGCTCAGCCAGTTTTGGCTGGATCCCCACAAAGCAGTTTTTTGGCACCCATGTAAATTAATCTAATAAAGCTTGTCGAAGTCAAATATTGCATCTAAATACAATGCGAATTACTTATTGACCGGAATTAATCTCAGTGTTACACCCCAATATATGCCCCAAAGATACTATTTGCAAAAGTGTTATTGTGGCTATGGGAGTAATTAGTATCCAGTTGTCCCAAATGTTGGTTGCCTGGCAAGAGCTGAATTGCAATCTGCATAGTCTGTTACCCTTTATCTTAGATTTGGACATAGATAACTTTTACGTTATGCAAATGAATACCCTCCGGTGCTTTATAGCTTAGGTGGGGCGTATTATTCTAGATTTGCCTTCTTAAAAAACCACCACTACAGTATTGCGCCCTCTGTCTTTTCTGCCTAACAGTTTATGTATTCATAGCAATGATTAGGGTCAATTGGCAACTACTGTTGACGCAGGAAACTGCTTTCGATGTTTAATCACTGTCATGTAAGATATGTGTCCTAGGTAGCAACGCAAACGTTACGAGCGCAACTAGGTCAATTGAATGAGAGATCAATACAACCCTTCCTAGGTGTGTATTTTCAAATTACTGGTCAGTTCGCGAAGAAATGTAGGCAACAAGAGTGAATATAGGCCAGCTTTATTTCACCCCCAAAATTTAAATACACACCAAGTTCTCTATGTCAATTCGCGAAAGCTTGAGATCGGGTACCGCGCGCCCGTGATCAAAACGGCGTTCAGATTACAGCGTCCGCGATGTAAACGACCACAAGCCCATATTAGCCCCTGACCGATGACGTACTGAGAATTGGGTGCATATTTCAAATTCGCTACGAGGCATAAAAGACAACAACTTCTAAACAAATCGACGTATATTCAAATACAGTCTAGAATTCTTGCATTAATAACGATAGATTCAAGTATAATGACGCAACAGTTTCCTCTAAGACCGCTAAACAATATATGTACCTGCACTGAGTCAATGCGTCCTTCATCTTAAATGTATTATTACACCAATGCGTCCTTCATCTTAAATGTATTATTATTCCGCAGTGTCTATGACCCCCTCCTCTTCATAGAAGTGTTGCTTGCTTCATGACGTTTCAACATCATCGGCCGTATTTATTCATGAGCTTGGGGGATGGGTCGTCGCATTGTACACTATCGCCTTGCATGCTTCCAATGTATCGGGGATTCGCCAGTTAATATCTATTTGTTCCAAATGAGAAACCTGGAAAAAGTGTGCGTTAAATGCGCTGTCTAAGCGCGATAGTCAGTTGAAGGATCATCAACAATCTTTGATGTGGATCGGTATATAAGGCAGCAAGACGCGATATTATGTTATTTTACAAAAGTTATATGTTACATATGTAGCTAATCTAGACTGATAGAATGATTTGTATCGCTATTGTGCTGAGTCATGGTGACGAATCCATTTTGCTAGATTGACAAGCTTTACTAGTCTATTGGATTCAACAAAGACTGCGACCCACGATAATCGTTTTATCATAACTTTACGAGTGCGAAAATTGATGGAACGATGTCAGCTGATTGCAAACCGCATGCCAATGACGCGCTGCTAGTGTATCAGTCAATTTGCGGATGCATCAAGGTGATAAACATGGTATTGATTTTTCTACGTTAGCTTTACCAACCAATCGTTCAAAATAAATTGGGCGCTCGGCTGATCCAAAGTGTATTAAGAGAATTCTGCTCTGGGTCAAAAAGCAAATCTCGAGGCTGGTTGTCGAGTTTATATATAAGAGATATATATTTTATAGGCAAATGCTTTTTAACCTAATCAAAACGCATATAGATCAGGCAAATGAAAATTTTGAATACCAATGGGCGATTCTACTCTAGATGACGTGTGAGGGGAAAAGGGATTAAGGTGACATAATTGATCAGTCATTTATATCCAGCAAATAATGCAATGCAGCTGCAATAACGGCTAACATCGTGCTCGTAATGACCAGACGGACGTTCACTACTCTCTCACAGGTAGTTTTAATCAAACTTCATCGGGCACTTGTAAGGCCCAACTCAGAATATACAATTCAGGCGTGGCAACCCTTTCTTCAATATGACATAGATATATTACAACGAGGTATAAGGAGTGCTACATGACAAGTAACCACTATGTCTGAGTAAGATAACGCTTGTTACGACTGACAACTGTTAAAACATATAGATATATATATATATATATATATATATATATATATATATATATATATATATATATATATATATATATATATATATATATATATATATATATATATATATATATATATATATATATATATATATATATATATATATATATATATATATATATATATATATGTATATATATATATATATATATACATATATATATATAAAATATATATATATGTGTGTACATATATATCTATATATTCAATTTATGCATATATAAATATATATATCCATATCCATATGCATATATATATAAATAAATATATATATATATATCTATTTAATTTTATGCATATATAAATATATATGTCCATTCATATATAAAATGTATATATATATATATATAAACATATATATACATATATATATATATATACATGACTATATATTCATTTGTATAAACATTTATATATATACATATATATATATATACATATATATATATATATATATATATATATATATATATATATATATATATATATATATATATATATATATATATATATATATATATTCAATTTATGACATCGATATTTTTGTCTTCGTTTAGATAGGCCATTGTTTACAGGCATTTATCATTCCTTATTTTTATATTGAGCATATTATAACCTATTATTATATTATGTATGCTGAATTAATACTAAATGTACGTCAATCCACAAACCTATGTTACTTTTGCTTAGGCAGACAATAATTGGCACTAAACAAGCTCTACTAGAATGTATAGGCGGGGAATGAATGGGTACTGTGTTGAAGTGGGCTTTGTGTGCAGTAATTTCTAATTAAACCCAAGTTGTAAAATGCATTGGTAACTATGTTTGATGCATCAACTATTTCTCATTCACATAGATTTTTTGTTCTTTGGTGACACTAGTCAGGTTGACAAGTTGAAATATACAGTACCGAAGTTGGAGCAATGGTAAGGATTGCCTGTCTGACTGCAGCGCCAAAAAAATAAAAGTGCAATATTGCCATATTTTCCATATATTGACACCTAGACTCATCATATCGCTATTAAAACACAAGAAGTCATAGACAAGGAGCAGGGGTGTTGCTGTTTTAGCAGCGAGGTATCAATTAAGGTAACCTGGATGTAGACAAACACTGAATGCTTACCTACTCATAATGCCTGATTTATGAACCATATTCATGATGATTACCTCTTTTCAATGAAACCTCATTGAGGTGACTACCTTAGAAACCAAGCCAAAGTGGTCGTTATAACGGGTTGGTCGTCGAAAGGGGACTAAAGGGTTTTCACCTAAGTGAGATGGTCGTTCAATTCGTGAGTTTAATAGTTTGGCTGTAGCGTGACAAGCACGGAAAGGGTTTGCCAAATTTGATAACTTCAATCTCATGATAATGCGGCTATACCGGAACGTCATATATCATTGATATTTATTGTTTTGAAGAGATGTTATGGATGATTTCCATGATGTTAGAACACACTATAGAATGCAGCATAAATTGCAACACAGTGCACACAGCAGACGTGGACAATGGTACCAGTGAATATTTATGCCAAGGAATATTTATTGTCGGGGCGGTTTGCTATAAACACCTTTTTATTCCTAACTATGGCTCCTTCCTCAATATAACCATATATACAATGCATTGTCCATCAAATTTTACATGGCTTAATACACAACAAGTTACATTTAAAATGACGGGACGTCAAGTCGTATACGCAATCAAGTGCGTGAGTAGGAGCCTAATTGAGCCATGATATAGTCATGAATACAAGCTTTGGTCCACTTTGTTGCCTTTAGGTGGGCCAGTCCAGGTCCTATAATTTTAAGAATGCCTCCGCTCACTCCATCCATCTTACTACACATACCATTTGAATAATTCAGGGAACAACACCAGTTTAGTAATGGCAGTATATGGCATCGCGAGAGCAAAAACGTCACTTTCTGCGAATGGTTTGATGTAATCATTGGTAATCCTCACATAAATAATCACCGTTTACATAGAATTGGGACCATGCGTTTGGAGGCCGAAAGGCACTATGACACTAACCGCCGGCTTAACATTCAACGCACTTAATTTCAAAATCGTTTTTCAAATTTAGGGACAGATTTTCATTACTTGGAACACAGCCCTTGAACTGCAATTTGATCTTAACGGCATTACTGCCCCTGCACATATATCATCGGTATCATATACAAATACAGCGCTACAAATGCACCATGTCTGTAAAATGACACTTAAAATACGGAATGTCGGACCAAGCGACCTTACCCTCCTGCCTCTGCCCATTTAGCGTTCAATTAACCCGCCGATAAGCAAATACTTAGAAGTGAATGTAAATTATACGACACACTGTTGGCTGGGACTTGATCATTAGGTCAATCCGGATGTCGATATGTGCAATATTCGCACAACAGTGTCGTTGATATTAAAGCTTATAGGCGTTACGTAAAATGCAATTAACCTAAATGGGCCATGGCAAACAATTTCCCTCGCTTAGCCAATGACGTGGTTTCGGGTATCAGGTATAAACTGGTAAGGTTATTTATAGAATCACTAAGCGATATTCTTGGTGTCATATACATGCATGGCCTGTTGCCTTATCTAGAATTGTCTGAATAGTTTGACCACAACATCTCTTTGAATTCCTAGTCTGGTGGATAATTGCAATTATCGAAAAACTGTCTACAATCTCTAACAACAATCCGATTTTAACATTTCGATATCGCAAACAAATGCAACAATTTAGCTATGCCGCATGGATAAAAAGACTCCCTCCAAACCAAGCCTAACAATTGCATCAGATAGCTATTCATCGGTTATGTCTCTTGACGGATATCATTTTTAGGCACGACTCAGATGAGTGCTTAACAGTGAAAGGTCCATTACAACTTCAGAATTACGCAAGTTTTCCTTTTGTATTCAATTTTATCAGTACAATGGTAAAAGTTAGTTACAGCAAATTGAACAAAGTGTAAACATTGTTAAATACGAGAGCGGTATCTTAAATCCTAGCTGTACACATTGGTATGCCAATGCATAGGAGTTATTTTAAATCGAAGATTCGGTCGCATGCGAGAATAACATAGTAGGCTATTGTCCAATGGCATTGCCCGGTACTAAACGAATTCCATGAAGAATGGATCCTACTTGGACAGGCTTCACATAATCAGAATAGTCACAAATTTAAGGTATTATTTTAATTATTGTTGGGGTATTTGTGGCCTGTTACCTGTACTGATGCTACAATAACATGCATGTGCGTTTAAGGCTCCGAAACCCGGCAAAAGACACCTAAATTGTTGATTTTTTATCTGAAAATACACTAACATGCAATGCTGTGGACCCAATGTATTCTGAATTAAACGTCCAAATGAAATTTGCATAGTTATTACATTGGTTAAATAAACGTGGAAGCTAACAAATCCACCTGGAACAGCACTCCTCGCTCTTTGTAAATATAGTATAGTCGAAACAAAGGCTGGTGAATTACGCAAAGGCTAGAGATAATACATTAGAATGAATGGTAATGGGTTAAACGTCACTCACATCAAGGTTGCCAACGACGATGGATGTGGATAACTGTAATGACTGAGCAGCTCCCATGTGTCACAAACCCTGAGAAGACTTTGCTGCAAACCCGACCTGGTCGCTATGAGGGTTCGACGCGATTCCAGCGAGCAGAGAGCTCAGTCACACCTACGGACCAATCAACAAACTATGATTTGAAACGCAAAGTGAATCGTTTATTCCGATAGTCCATTGGGCTTAAACTATAAATGTTTACATAATTCCACGCTTTTTGTGTTGTTAGTTTAACACAATGGTCGAAATAACAAACCATAATCGACATGGCTTGAATTTCAGCTCGATTTAAGTAACGTCAATACTTGATGGGCAGTCAGCCAGTCTAGTCAATCATGAACAGGGGTCCAATAGGACATTACCCACAAATTGCTGCTCCTGTATGTTTATCATCCATCTGTGTAATATTATAGTCGATATCCCCTAGGGTTAGGCTGATATTAACCAAGGGATTTTTGACAATGCTATTCCATACCGTAATTCCCGCCATGACAAACTGTTTAATGCGTACGGCTGCGCATAAGATGGCACCCTAATGGTACATGAAAGCTGACAAATAGCATAATCTGACTGCCTCTACGTACACGCATAAAATGATGCACTGGAGTTTTATACCTCCCTGTGGTCCAAGTTTATAAATAAATCGATAGATAATAGGCTTACATATAAACAGAAAGCACAGCAACTATAATTCACGACGCCACGGGCGCTTTGGTTGCGCGCATTACCATGTTGTTGTGACCACTGCCTAAGAGGTTATTCCTGGAGTACGTACCCCGTGCTTACTGTGACCGATCAGTAGGTTAAATGGATAAAGTCTAATGTTTTATCGTGTTATCTGATTTGGTTTGTCTGATTGGGCATATGCTCTCGTCATAAACTATATCACTTGAAACAGGGATGGTGCACACTATATATGTTACGAATTGATTGATCCGAGACCACAGAAAAGACATATCTCTGCATTGGAGGGAATGTGCATCTTGCGAACAAACGAATCGCAATAAATATTGTACATGAACGATGTCCAAGTGAGCAAGCTCCAGCTGCGTTTGTAAGGCGGAGCATCGTATATCAGCAGTTCGTTATTTATGCATAGGGTCGTACTGCTGTTTGCCTGTCACTATCTGCAGACCTAGCCATTTTGTAGGTTTTGTAGTAATATATGTTTAAATTAATGGTCAGCGGAAGATACAATTTTGATGAACTTAATGAACTGCATTAATGTAGCCTATTTACTTGATAATATTGTAAATATATTGCCAGAGGTTATCATTTTGACTGTAGCGGATCTTGAGAAACACTGATCGAGTCGAGCAATTACCCTAGCTTTCCCTCACTTTTCATAGATGAGCTGATGTGTTTACCTTAGGATAGATTTTATTATGTGTCTATGCGGATTCTTGATGATAAAATTATTTGCAATGCCTATGATAGGCAAAATGTATGGCCAGATCAGAGGGGGTTGCATTATACAACAGTAATTTCGTCTCAATCATTTGTTTTTCTCCGCTTACATTTTTAGGGCTTTCATGAATTCAACGAGTGATACATATCAATATCAATCTAGAGAAGCATTTACATCGGACAGAACACACATACCGATGGAAGTTTTTTTACGCGCAAATGCGTAGATTGGAGGCTTGGTTTTATAATATCAATTTCATCGTCGATTTTTTCCCCAAATTTCCATATTTCCTCAACTATACAGAATCCAAAACTTTGATATATAGGACGAACATATTCCCCAAACCAATCGTAAATGTGTCCGTATGGTTGTAAAATGCAATCATAGTATTTATTGAATAGGCGTACAAGCTGAAGTTTTTATCTGACAAAAATCACCTTCTTTCATGTAATCCCATCTTTATATAAGAAACACGAGTTTTCTCCGACTGAAGGCCTTTTAAACGGCTTTATTTACGCACATGAAATTTTGTCAGTATTTAGAACTTGGCTTCGTGATAATGATTGTAACAGTATTTTAAGCATTCACAGTAAAAAAAACAGTAAATAGGCACGCTATGCACTTTGAAATATTTTAACACTGCGTCAGCTTAGCGAGTAGGCTTGTATGGAGGTGCTCGACATCACACAAATAGGCCTTGATCTTACGTATATGACCGTGGGCGTTCATCGCTTCCCTCGGCTTTGCATTGACTTGGCTAATTTTGTCATGTAAAACATATAAAGAGCAGAGCATGATACATCTATCCTAAAAATAGTGCTTGCGTTACCATGTACTCTCGCTGACACCATCCTCGTAAACTTGTGCGGCGCATTTTGTTCCCTTAACACCTACTTTACGTTATGTAAACAAGGCGCCTATTACAGTCCCGATTGCTGAATGCTAATAGGTCAAGTATTGCATTTTGTTTAGAGATAATACATTTATTGGTGTAATATTGTTACACCATATTGCTTACTCGTCCAACTTGCCATTGGAAGATATGTCATTGACGCTTGTGCCAATCTAGTTTACCAGCTAATGTGCTTTGTCAAGCAGAATAAACACGGCTACATACGGCTTTATTGTAAATCCGGCTCAGTGGTTTATCATGCAATCCTTTGCCCTGTTAATTCCGCGGTGGTATAAAGGCGTGTTGATGAATGAACTAGTCTGAATTGTTACATCACGCAGTCGATTCAATCTCATGCCTTTCTAATGACATCGCTGGTTAATGGCTTAAGCTTGCGTGTAGACTGCGGTTTTTATCGCTAACCTATAGGACAGTCGAGTCAGATGGTGCACCTAAATACGTGCATATGAAATCATTCTGCATTCACCTTCTCTTGATGCATATTTAAGCAACAAAATAGTTACGATACAATACCGGAACAGCATACATGCGGAAGAGATGATTGCATGCATATATAGTGATTACTCAAATGAACAATGTAAGCATCAGTGTTAAGTCGTTTACCTGTGGAGGATAATAGCAACGTGGTTTGTTTGAACAGCAGTGCCACAGAGATTTCTTCACGTTTGTTGATGTCTATTCAGAAGGATTTTTGTAATTCATGACGAGTTTCAATATTGGTATCATGAACTAACTAGGAGTATAGTATATATAATCTAAGCAACGGAGATAGTCTCGCGTCAACGCAGGATCCGAAAGTGGTCAATCACCACTAACATCACATTTAGTTTTAATTAGCAAAAAGCTCCCAGCAGTGTGCTAGTTACAGTGCAGTGCTGAGAAAACAATATTATGAATCAATGAACCTTAAGCACGCGCAGTTTTATAACCCTCGATAGTTTGGGACGAAAACAAGCCTTCGTCAAAAACGGAACGTGATTTTCACATTGAACCATGGCAAAACACGAGAGTGATTAGACTTGAGATGCAATACAAGTACACATCTTTCGTCTTGCAGTCAACTAAACGATCCTGAGTAGTTGATGCTAATAAAACATTCCAACACGAGGTTTCATTAAATGATCCATATGCGGCCTTGAACTATGGGCGTCAACCTGCGAAGGGAGTGAATTTGTGATGCTCATCACTTCAATATGACGCATAATAAGCGGGGCTCGTTACGTTACATCCTTATGCAATATCAACCTACATATGTCTCACATCAAGATGTGATTTCAGCTAAATGGTCGTAATTGTAGCGAGTTTTCACGTCTGTACCTCGATGGCATTATGTAGGCACAGCACACAGAGTGTTGATCTCTAAGTATATTAAACCCTGACAAATGCTTATGCTAATTGGAATGGGGCATCAAGATACGAGCTCAACTTATATGTGCTATCCACCATTTATTACCCAAAGATGTCAGGTTATGAATTAGCTTTAGGAGCTAAATAAATGCGTTCGTGACTGAGGCTATCTCCTCCCATCTCATACAATGGATGCCCATCAATCGCACCAATCACCTCGATAACTTAAAGCAATTACTCACACCTATATATCGTATCAATTCACTGTTTTCATTTGATGCGTCGATTAAACATAAACATTTACAAAATCCCTTGGTGTTCCTCTTTCTTCATCGAATGCAAATATGATGCATACTGCCCATCAGATTACCATCTATGGGATACTGGAAACCACTGCACAACTTTAAGAGTGAGTGAGTCAATTGAGATCAATGTACAGTCGAATGATCATTCAAGTTCACATGTTCGATGTTACTTGGTAGTTTTTTTCATTAGCGGCAGTATTATCAGACGCGCCTGCTTATTACAGCTTCATCTATTCATGATTAATGTTGGCTTCGGGACACTGAACCAAGATATAACCTGGATATATTCAAAAATGAATGGTTAGCCCATCTTGGTCTTACAATTGCTGGAATACATCGGCTGACACCATCCCTCTCACTTGAGTGACATCCGTAGGAATAAATCAGGCAAATTACGACAGAACAACGTCTAGCAGGTCTGGGGCTTTCTAACTGATTGACAATTGAATATGGAGAGCATTGCATATGAAGAGCGGTGAGTTGCTGGACGCATCTAGTCGACCTAGCATACCATAGCTGTTCTTTTGGCGATTAACAGTGTGATATCCCCTCACCAAAAACACATTCAGACAGCGGGAAGGTATCAGGGCCGTGGAAACAATGCATGTCCAAATATTTACTAGACTGCCGATTGTTATTGATCGCGACGCATGAGGCATTGATGCTTTTGATCTAACCGAGTTGTTAAACAACAAGACGACTACTGACATGAATACAGAGCAGTTGGGAAGCATTATTCCAAGAGTATGACACCGGTCTGTCTGGTCGTGATTTTGTAACCCAAAGGGATGTTTGCGTTTTACTTGAATAATTCAAAAAATGGAAATATTGGGGTTAAAGTCACCTTCATCAACGGAGTGATATCGGGACGGTGATGGATGAAAATGATTGTGATGTTTGGACAGCTCCTCTTAAGAACCAGCGCCGCCAACACAGCATCAATCCGTTGCATAGTCACCGCTGGGACGAAGGTCCAGCACGTAATTATTTATCTACCGGGTCGGGTGCATCCCCTTTTAGAGATAGGACCGCCATTTAACGTGATCGTCCCATTCACGGGGCACCAATGACGTTCTCTCCACTTGGTATCGAACCAACAACCTGCGGGTCGATAAGCGACGCATTATACCACTAGACCATGGGGAACGGCTACGAAAATAATGAAATAATTATGATTAGCACCCAGGTCCGATACTGCAGACCATATACTTCTAGTCCCTCCTAAACATGTATGAGCAGCAAGCCTCATTTAAGCATGCTGTGTAGAATATATGGTATATAATACAATTAGGGTATCTCACATTCCGTAGGCTGTGTACGGCGGCTTCAAACTAGTTTCTCATTGGGCTATTTGCCTCACATGTGAACAACAAATTACATCTAATTTAACCAGCTGGTGATGCTTTGTCGCACAGAATATACCCGGCCACATACGGCTTCATTGTTAATCCGGCTCAGTGCTTTATTGTGCAATCCTTTGCCAACATCATCCGCGTTGGTGTAGGGTTGTGTTGATGAAATAACTAGGCATCGATTGTTACATCACGCAGTCGATACAATCTCATGCCTGTCTGATGACATCGCCGGTTAATTACTTAGGCTTGCTTGTTTGACTGCGGTTATTATTGCTAACACAGAGGATAGTCGAGTCAGATAATGCGCTTAAATGCATGCATATGAAATCATTCTGCATTCAGCTTCCCAAAGCATGTAAGCAACATGTAGTTACAGAGCCAAGTTCAGCCTGCTTTGCTCCATTGCAACGGCATATAAATGACTCTAATATGTGGCTTTTCGGGACTGTCTGCATTAACGTAATATTCATTAACGTAATAACCGTTATTCTGACGCGCAAATGATTTGGTACACCTTTTATAGTTCGCACACTTGCTTGTCTTCATTAGTATGGCTTCGAATGTTACACTTTGTGCCGACAGCACGGAAGTTTCATCTGCAAGACTGCTCGGGGGTGTTATTGTGTCACTGCAAAATACGTTTGCACTACTTATTTACTATTCGGGTACAAATGTTCACCGACGTTGCTATGACTTTATGGGCATTCTAACATTTGGTCGATAATCTCATTGAGAGTAGTCATGGAGCTAGAGAGAGCAACTGGCACTAATGCATATCGTCCTGAATGAACAGCGACTAATCGTCGTTACCATGGGCATTCACTCCATCTCCTTTGTTCTATAATCGATGCACGATGCGTACCGATCAACACGACTGATGGGTCCTTACAATGAAGCAAGGTAGCTTCAGTCTTGGGAAGATTTAATCAAGCCTTTGCCACATATCTAGAAGTAGGAAATTAACTGACATCAATCAATCTGCTACTTAGCCTGTCTGGGGAATATATCGCATTGGATGCGTCAGAATAGCTAGCGTATTTATTTTCCTTCTGCTTTATACCATTAGAATGCACATTCTCAAACAAGTGTGGCACATTTAAACGATCGAGCAGCGCTCAATATGTGATGTCTTGTACAAGTCTAGATACGCAGATCAACACTACCCATGCTGCCACTTGAGCATCTATTAGACCGGGTAGAATGATTGACTTTTTCAAACAAGAATCTTCGACAAACAAGTTCCCCATGTTTGCGGGTCACCAGTTGTTAATAGACAACGATCAAGCCATATGTGTCTCCTATATCAATCGCACCATGATCAGTTTCCAATGTAAGCGTGTAGACCGTCTGGCTCCATTTTGTTATACCGATATGTGTGAAGAATACCAAATCACGACATGTTTCTGTTGAATGGTAAAATAATTGATCCGTTAGCAATAGCTTGAATGCATCTTTATAATAATTCAGCTTCTATTATGAAATTGTTGGGTATTATAAACTCACAAAATAGGTGTGCTCTTTAGCTACAGGTGGGCTTATCTGCCTGTTTGTTTAACAGGTCACGGATTTAACTGCAAATGAGCAAATGTACAAGCGCCAGTCATAGCTGTTACACATAAATGAACCAATACGTTCAATGTTTGCCAACCAACTCGCTGCAATTAATGATGAAGATGACGGAACATGTAAATGTTTACTAGAGCTACAATTCACGTGGGGGTTTTCGGGGTTGAAAATATTTATCGTGTGGTCCAAATAATTAATTTGTTACAATTTCTTCTACATTAAAAGCAAGGTATATACCATTTAGATTCTTAGGTTAATGAAATTTAAATTAGGGAAACGGAAATGGAGTGTATACCTATTTTCTTTTCTATATGTGTTTGCCGAATACTAAACTAGAAAATGAATAGCTTACCCATTTTTCATATGTGTTCGCAAAATACTAATATTCCAAGAATCCCAATAATGGCGCTGATGCAGCAGCAACTTTCCTACATTCCCATTACAGATAGCGTTAAAAGCGCATCTAGGATTTGTATGATTGACGATACCACGGGTTATAAATAAGCTAACCAATCACAGTGTTTCACACAGTACTGCAGCTTGTTAGATTCTGACTTATCGCGTTGACTTATTATCAACAATTTACAGCTACGATCTGTAATGTCCGTATAACACATTCAATGAACCATTTGTCACATTATATAGCGGAATACATGTTACACCGTGTTGGTATTGTCCAGTGAGTTCACTCATATACTGTGTAAAACGTTTCGCATCAAATTTATCTATGCCATAATTAACTGCACTTTCAGCGGGAGAGCAATATACTGTGTTATGTGGGATTATATCGGTACCGGGTATTGTGCGACATCTGTAGGTTCATTTTGCAGGCTAGCAGATTCAGAGATATCCATATCTTTTGTCGCTGATAATGCTTATCGGGTTTATGTAATATTGTGATTAGTCCATGTCTATACAAGGGACACATTACGCAACTAAAGTGAATTCCATGACATACCAATAAAAAGTAAGTACATTGGTGCTTTGTGCCTCGCTTGTACGTGGTATATTTCAATTTTACATGGCCACAGAATACACAAACCATATTTTATTTACTCATGATGTATGGTTTAACAAAACCCGAAAAATAGTCGATGTGATGTTGATGCAGATCAAGTGCACAATGTTTGCATGAAGAAAATTGAGGACAACCTCCCATCCGCGCTAAAATATAGATTCTTTGTCTTTGAACAATCAATTAGTAATGTCCGAATAGAGTTTCATTATTCCAGAGAGCGATATGAAAGTTATCTGGGCGAACCGGACCTAAAGACTAATTCAAATGCGTTTGAGTTATACGAATGAACCGTGTCTCAATTAACTATTGTCAAATATGCTGATAAGGACATAAAATATGTACTGCAATAACCAGATGTTTCAAATAAGTGCAGTCGAGCTTTCGAAGATACATGAACTTATCTTGCTTCATGTCCCATCCTGAGAAGTGCTCAGCTTTCGTTAGTTAACCAGTGTATGATTAATGAAGTGGTCTATATTGGCAGCTATTGACTCAGACACGCAAAGAGCCTGAGAATGGGATGTACTGCTCTAACATAGGCCATTCAAGTCAGCCGAAGGCATCAAATTGTATCCAGGCCTGCCTTCATCTAACCAATGTAAATGTTCTACGAAGTGTTACGTAGACAATGTGCATCATCGAAATTAGCAAATAAGGAGAAACCCTTTCATGCAAGCTTGATGCTAAATTACACTAGGAAAGAACTTAAAGTTTTCTATTGTAGGCCATCAGGATCACAAGCCCAAGCATTTTACGCCTAAAATGACTAGTAGTTAACCAGTAAACTAGTAGTGTATGGGTAAACTGGTCATCTTACGTGTGAACTGGTCACTTTATGCGTAAACTAAGTTTTTTGGGGTAGGCGCCATTGGCGTCGATATTCCATATGTATCGCATAAGGGTGGACTCTATGGTTTCACATGGCTAGGATAGTCATTGGTTAAGAATAAACTATGTAGGGCAGGACAAAAATTAGATTTCGAGCGCACAATATTGCTTATCAAATTTGGTCTCCAGCGAGTCCTCTTAGCGAAGCCCCGCTTAGGGCATGTGACAGGGTCTTGCCGCCGGCGCTGCAACACAACTCCGACGCCGCCCTTGTCGGAGGTGACTAAAAGCGTTTCCACGCTTAAGGGTTAATAATCACATTTGTAGGTACAATTCAAAACAAAGCTCACATTTTACTCAATCATTCATCATATAACTGATAACTTTAACTATAATAATAAGCCATTGAAGCCGATGACATTTCGCCATGGCTAAGATTCCTCATGACACGGCATTGTTTCGTGTTATCTCAAAAACATATCGCCCAACCCTTAATAATGCCTTAAATTTTCGGCTTGTTGACCAGAATGGATCCCAGCAACTATGGCGTCCGACCTCCAATTAAATCGGTTCTGCAAATTTCTTAAGCTCTGTACGGCCATATTGGGTCGCTTTGATTAGGCGCTCAACCCATGTATGCGACCTTTTAATTGGCAAGGGGCCCAAAACAAAGCAGAACTACGGACAAACTACAATGACATAGGCATATCCTGGAATGGTCGTTTTATGCTTTAGCTAGTTATTCTACGTGTAAACTAGTAGTTTATGCATAAACTAGTAATCAAGTAGCAGGGCTGTACATAACTTTTGTGAGATTTAGACAAATGGAAACAATTTTGTCTACTTATGTTTCGCGGTCTGCAATGCTGTTTTACACATGTTACCCCTAAATGTCGCTCATATATGTTACG
>CM067344.1:25764935-25770278 GCA_034190875.2 Urechis unicinctus
CTACAAATTCTGGATTATAACCGTTTGTTGCATGTCATTTATTTTTTATTTTTGCATTCTATTGTATATTTGTAGTTTTGTTTAATTTACGGTGTAATCTTCTGTTTTTTGGTAGTGCATTGTACCTCCGAAAGAAACGGCGTTAAGAATACCATCAGCTAAGAATGGAAGCTCTTGAGTTTAGTGGTTATTGCGTCGCCTAGTTTACATAGGAGGGGCATTTGTATTGCATTGGATCGTATTTGGGCAGGGACGTTAATCAGCGATGTTAGGGTGTGTGTTGATCCCATCATCGAGATTGCTTATAATATCTTAATTGGGTATTTTATCCTTTTTATGACTGACAAACTGAGAATGTTTTTTTACACTTGTTATATTCCTAGATAGACGGCTTTTTTGCCTAAACCTGGCACAGTTGGGGGAGACAACACCACTGACACAAAACAAAAATATGTTCTTTTTACAAATATCGAGAAAACCAATGCTTTCTAGATAAAGAATGTTGGTCTCTGTTTTAGATGGCTATATCAAAGCGGGCGGGACGATTCTGAACAATCATCCAAGCCAGTCTCGATGGCACGTTGTCAGGCACAAACGGTCTGATTGCTGATGCGCCGCATAAGCTGGACCTCCGACTGAAGGAGCGAAATGAAGGAAGAATACCAATGCCTCTGGAATGATAACGAACATGTTACGATATCATTGTTTGGAAAAGAACTGAATTCGACAGTCACTTAACGTAAACTCCGAAAGTGACCGAGTAGCCGTCCATTATTTGGGGGCTAGTCATAGAGTCCGTCCGCCCAGCCCCTTTTTTTATTAAGACCGACAGCCCCGCGGGGGAGGACATCCGTACGGGGATATGCTTCCCAACACAAGACAATTTGGGCCTTTGCTGTCGTGAAACACTATTTGAGAGGGCTACCACCAATGAAAAACATTTTCTTGAAGGAGCTGACTATGAATTAGTTATGCTCTGTCTTCAAGTGACTGGAAGCTAGAAAAACTATGCACCTTCTGAATTTTGAACCACATGATTCAAAAAGAATTTTTATTGATGTTTAGAATACCTATACCCATATAACAGTCGCGATCAGGGATGTACTCTTCCCAAGCCTGAGCTCAGAACATACACAGATGACAAGCGGTTATGTGTGTATGCATGCTAGCCGAATATTTACAGCAGACAGCATTGCTCAGGACATGGCATTCGTGCCTTTTAGTTTCGTTCAATAAGCCCTTTTAAACCATTGCTCGAAATACCTTATCCCGCTGGATAATAGCAACTATGTTTGCCGCTAGGATTAACACCTGTGCTCTCAAATCCCACTGTTGCGTCTTCCAGTGCAGCCCTGGCATTGGCCGAACAACTGACGTTTAATTTGTAATTCTACTGCAATATCGAATTTTTAGAAAAACTATCCATGGATGCATGAGCTAATTTATCTCTTGCTCAAACTGTTAGCAATGAGTGCGAGTTTAGTTCTTACGTGCGATCAATGTCATGGCAATATAACAGTAAAGACAAAAAATGAAGACACCCGGTCATTTTGATTTCCTAAATTCAGTCAATGAGAGCGCATGTCTCTTGCATTAACTATTCAACACAGCCTGCAACTTATGATGATCGCGGAAAATGAATATACGTTATTTTAACGCCATATGAATAGCGACAATCTGTTGCGAATTTCCTTGTGGCAGGTATCTAAAATTGAAAAGAGAAAAGAGTAGTTGAACGCACGTTTTACGGTTATTTGACACAATCTTGAATTGGCGGCAATATATATATATATATATATATATATATATATATATATATATATATATATATATATATATATATATATATATATATAGACTATATATAAATATATATATATGTATATATAAATATATATATATATGTATATATATTAATATATATATATATATATATATATAGATAGATAGATAGATAGATAGATAGATAGATAGATAGATAGATAGATAGTAGATAGATAGATAGATAGATAGATAGATAGATAGATAGATAGATAGATAGATAGATAGATAGATAGATAGATAGATAGATAGATAGATAGATAGATAGATAGATAGATAGATAGATAGATAGATAGATAGATAGATAGATAGATAGATAGATAGATAGATAGATAGATATAGATAGATAGATAGATAGATAGATAGATATAGATAGATAGATAGATAGATAGATAGATAGATAGATAGATAGATAGATAGATATATAGATAGATAGCTAGATAGATAGATAGATAGATCGATAGATAGATAGATAGCTAGATAGATAGCTAGATATATAGATAGATAGATCGATAGATAGATAGATAGATAGATAGATAGATAGATAGATAGATAGATAGATAGATAGATAGATAGATAGATAGATAGATAGATAGATAGATAGATAGATAGATAGATATAAATAAATATATATATATATATATAATTATGTATATATATATATGTGTATGGGTGTATATATATATATATATCTATATATATATATATATACATATAAATTAAATATATATATATATATTTATATTTATATATATATAAATAAATATATGCATATATATAAATACTGTCACGTGCCGTCACGTGTGTTGAAGTGAGAAACAATGGTTGTGTTGTTTCATTGTTCTAACCAAATTATGATACTACAACGACGATTAAAGGACGCACAATTGTTAGTTTGGATGAGGCACTTGTCCCAAGCTACTCCACAGCATGAGCGATATGTATTCTGTGTGACAGCTAACTGACAAGGGCGGATTATATCGTACATATGAATAATATTACAATTAATTAAAACAGCCAATCGATAGAGCTCATTCACTGCGAGGTTGTATACTGTTCGTATAACATTTCGGCGGACGATGGGAGTAATTTGCATCATTAACCAACACTGCAATGGTTACATCATGGGATCTATTCAATAAATATCGGTATATTTGCAATAACCACATTACTGCCTAATGCAGGATAACAAGGAGGATGTAAGGCTCTAATCCGTGCTATTCAACCCACTCCAGCGGACCAATGCGCATATATGCGAAATTATTATGCGCTCATTTAACGCAAGATCCCGTATTAAATGGCAAGTCTCCGCTTGTATTAGTGTTGAATGTCGTACCTTTGTGATGGATACATTAGTACACACGAAAACATGCGCATTCCTTTCGACCCATTGAACCAAAGCAACATAACACATTAGCCATGCATGTGGTCATAGTTTATTGATGATGATGATGATGATGATGATGATGATGATGATGATGATGATGATGATGATGGTTATGGTTTATGGGCTTACTGCGCTTAAGTGGGGATTTAACGAGGGTTTTTTTGCATTGAAGAATATTGCAAAGAATGAGCTGTGACAAACGTAGTTAATCGGACTAGGGCCATTGCGATGTAAAATAGGTCCATCTCATCATTCTTTACCTGTACAACAAGCATAGCAATCAACGCGATTAATGGGCATTAATCATGTAACAAGGTGACTTCAAGGCCAGAGAGATTTTAATCATTTGGAATTTCCGCTTCCGCAAGCACAGTGATGTGAGCTGGAATCTCGAGCGCAGCGTATTTGATCCCGTACATCATATGCATTCCATCCTGAATTCTGAAACAAATATTCTCTACCGGTATCATGTGTCAACTCCTTCATAAGTTACTCGGAACGGGTGGGTTGTTACAGACGGAACGTTTTTAATTGCTGTCATATGAACAGTTTTAAAGCAGCACAGAAATGTTATGTTCTTATATCAACTTTCAAAGCTCTATGCGCAATACATTTTCATCTTACTCGAAAACGTTTGCCATTTACGGTTCATAATTGCTACGAACAATATTTTGTCGTTAAGATTCGATCAGACAGATGCAAATGTTTCGCTTAGTAGCACCTTTTTTCACGACACGGCAGATTGATCTGATTGCATAATATAGACTCATCACCAGATTTAATATGTTACGATTCACAATATCAGGCTTAATCCGGATTGAAGAGCATAAATTACGCCAGTGTTGTGCAACAGGACGACGGCAAGGGTGTTATCTACCTTAATTCAAAAGAAACTACATGCTCATATTAAGTTTCATGTGCAGTTAAATGGCGGGCGGTCTGCACATAATGTCCACAGTTTCTTAAGCATGATGGAACTGCTACAGAGGTGGTAAAACGTGTAAGCAAAGTCACTTTCAAAAATCATCCATTGCCTCGTCTCATGTATGGCTGATTTTGTACGAATATGGGATTTTTAACGCCGCACATACATTATTTATTTATGTAGTAATACAAGAACAGCTCCCTACTCCAGAAAAGGGGCGTTCGTTAACGCATTGACACAAATGGTGCTCACGATGAACATGCTGAAAGTATCAATGCATTGAACAAGGATGCGATCACTGATTGCGAAACCTTGAGGAGCAATCAGTTGTCTTTTCTAAGTGTTAATACACATGTTATGAATACGACGGGGTACATAGGCAAGTATAACACAGGCGATTGCTAATTCCGCACGTGTACAGTGGTGACGACTACGACTAATCATGCTTTGTAAGAGCTTTACCGGAGAATGATAGGTCGTTCATTGGATAAAGCTTGAATGACTCTCAATGGCATTAAGTGCACTGTTGTAAATTAATAAAAAAAAATGGAATCACACCTTGAATATATGGATGAAAAGGTTGATCTTACTATACGTAGATACATTGAATTGTACCCACAAACGTGATTATTAAGCCACAAGCGTGGCAGCTCGTTTTGCATTTACTAGTCAACCTCACGCATAGCTTACAAGGGCGGCGTCAGAGCTGTGTTTTGCAGCGCCGACATTTAGGGGTAACAAGACCCAGCCACGTGCCCTGTGTTGAATTATTGGCTTCGCTATGTAAGACAAACTGATTATTAAGCCACAAGCGTGGCACGTTAACTCAGACAAGGGCGGTCTTGTAGCACCGGCAGCAAGACCCAGCCACTCTTCCGTGGCTTAGAGAACTCGCTTCAACGTAATGTTTGTCAACCTCTTCCGAAATAAGTGTTCAAAAAAACTCCATAATTTTACCCGGCCTAATAGTTATTCAAGTGGCAGCATGGGTAGCGTTGGTCTGCGTATCTAGTCTAGACGAGACATCGCATATTGAGTGCTGCTCGATCGTTTAAACGTACGCCGCTTGTTTCAGAATGTCAACTCTTATTGTATAAAGCAGAGGGACAATAAGTACGCTTGCTATTCTAACGCATCGAATTCAATATATTCCCCGGAGACGCTAAGCAGCAGATTAATTGAGGGCAGTTAATTTCCTATTTCCAGATAC
>CM067344.1:25770378-25803031 GCA_034190875.2 Urechis unicinctus
TTATTGCGCTTTGCAATTACTTGGTCACATTATCAGTTTAACTAACGTGATGGGATAAAAGTGTAGTTTTATTTTAGGCGCAGCACTTTCACCATAACTCGACGCGCTTATAAATTGGTCATCCTTTTATTCGGGATTCCCTCGGACGATGTGATTATATGCCAAGTAGCATTCTTTCCAAACATTTTTTTTCCTGTACTTCCATTTTGGGAAGATTGGATCAAACTACTTCAGTTTGCTGAGCGGCGATAAAAATCCGAATATAATCAATAATCAGATTATTTAGCCTTTTTGTTCTCCATCGTTAAACCGAAGAAAAAGGACTTGAATTCTCAATGAACAATGAAGCAGGAGCAATGAAACATTCACCGGATAAACTTACCTAAAGAGTGACAGTAATGGGAGTGATGCTTTGTACCATGTTATCCATCACACTCAGGGCATAGCCTTATCACCATTCAACATCATTTCAAACGGCGAAATTAAAATGTATGTGACAATTCGATGGGCCATAGCACCCTCGAATAGCCGCTCTTGTCGGTTCACTGCCACTCATCGCGTCCTCTGGATATTCTCAACAGCTCAAAACAGATCTCGATATCCTGCTTCTATGTGGTGATATTCGGAGAAGATATACTGTCAAACATAAATCATGCATATGATGACGTGACGCTTTGCTGTGCAAGGACCGAATTATATGCTGTTTCAATGACCTCTGTGAAACCTGATTGATGAGAAATGATTGCTAATATTTAACAGATGCGTAGATAATTGATCCGACATCTCACAACGTCATTCAGCCACAGGGAACTCTCACAAGGTATCTACGTATAGTAAGATCAACCTTTTCATCCAGATATTCAAGGTGTGATTCCATTTTTTTTATTAATTTACAACAGTGCACTTAATGCCATTGAGAGTCATCCAAGCTTTATCCAATGAACGACCTATCATTCTCCGGTAAAGCTCTTACAAAGCATGATTAGTCGCAGTCGTCACCACGTGCGGAATTAGCAATCGCCATGTGTTATACTTGCCTATGTACCCCGTCTTATTCATAACATGTGTCTTAACACTTAGAAAAGACAACTGATTGCTCCTCAAGGTTTCGCAATCAGTGATCGCATTTCCTTGTTCAATGCATTGATACTTTCAGCATGTTCATTGTGAGCACCATTTGTGTCAATGCGTTAACGAACGCCCCATTTCTGGAGTAGGGAGCTGTTCTTGTATTACTACATAAATAAAAATGTATGTGCGGCGTTAAAAATCCCATGTTCGTACAAAATCAGCCATACATGAGACGAGGCAATGGCTGATTTTTGAAAGTGACTTTGCTTACACGTTTTTCTACCTCTGTAGCAGTTCCATCATGCCTAAGTAACAGTGGACATTATGTACAGACCGCCCGCCATTTAACTGCACATGGAACGTAATGTGAGCATGTAGGTTCTTTTGTCAGTGAATTAAGCTAGATAACACCCTTGCCGTCGTCCTGTTGTACAACACTGACGTTATGTATGCTCTGCAATCTGGATTAATGCCTGATATTGTGAATCGTAACATATTAAATTTGGTGATGAGGCTATATTATGCAATCAGATCAATCTGCCGTGTCGTGAAAAAAGGTGCTACTAAGCGAAACATTTGCATCTGTCTGATCGAATCATAACGACAAAATATAGTTCGTAGCAATTATGAAACGTAAATGGCAAACGTTTTCGAGTAAGATGAAAATGTATTGCGCATAGAGCTTTGAAAGTTGATATAAGAACATAACATTTCTGTGCTGCTTTAAAAGTGTTCATATGACGGCATTTAAAAACGTTCTGTCTGTAACAACCCACCCGTTCCGAGTAACTTATGAAAGAGTTGACACATGATACCGGTAGAGAATATTTGTTTCAGAATTCAGGATGGAATGCATATGATGTACGGGATCCAATACGCTGCGCTCGAGATTCCAGCATCACTCGTTGCTTCCGGAAGCAGAAATTCCAAAGCTTGATTAAACATCTCTGGCATTGAAATCACCTTGTTACATGATTAATGCCCATTAATCGCGTTGATTGCTATGCTTGTTGTACAGGTAAAGAATGATGAGATGGACCTATTTACATCGCAATGGCCCTAGTCCGATTAACTACGATTGTCACAGCTCATTCTTTGCAATATTCTTCAATGCAAAAAAACCCTCGTTAAATCCCCACTTAAGCGCAGTAAGCCCATAAACCATAAACCATTATCATCATCATCATCATCATCATCATCATCATCATCATCATCATCATCATCATCATCATCATCATCATCATCATCAATAAACTATGACCACATCCAAATAAGCATGCATGGCTAATGTAGTGTTATGTTGCTTTGGTTCAATGGGACGAAAGGAATGCGCATGTTTTCGAGTGTACTAATGTATCCATCACAAAGGTACGACATTCAACACTAATACAAGCGGAGACTTGCCATTTAATACGGGATCTTGCGTTAAATGAGCGCATAATAATTTCGCATATATTGCGCATTGGTCCGCCGGAGTGGGTTGAATAGCAGGGATTGGAGCCTCACATCCTCCTTGTTATCCTGCATTAGGCAGTAATGTGGCTTAATTGCAAAAATCCCATCGTACCGATATTTATTGAATAGATCCCATGACGTAAATTTGCAGTGTGTGTTAATGATGCAAATACGATATAATCCCATCGTCCGCCGAAATGTTATACGAACAGTATAAACAAGTGCCTCGCAGTGAATGAGCTCTATCGATTGGCTGTTTTAATTAATTGAAACAACCATATTATTCATATGTACGATATAATCCGCCCACTCAGTTAGCTGTTTTACAGAATACATATCGCTCATGATGTGGATAGCATGGATAGTGCCTTTTCTAAATATAAATTGTGATATAGAGACATTAATCGTCGTAGTTATAGATACAAATAAAACGTTAGTTGCACTGGAATCTACGCAACAGTGGGATTATCTAGAGCACAGGTGTCTATCTAGCTATCAATCATCTAGTTGCTCTATTATCTATCTATCTATCTATAAGGTATTTCGAGCAATGGTTTAAAAGGGCTTATTGAACGAAACTAAAAGGCACGAATGCCATGTCCTGAGCAATGCTGTCTGCTGTAAATATTCGGCTAGCATGCATACACACATAACCGCTTGTCATCTGTGTATGTTCTGAGCTCAGGCTTGGGAAGAGTACATCCCTGATCGCGACTGTTATATGGGTATAGGTATTCTAAACATCAATAAAAATTCTTTTTGAATCATGTGGTTCAAAATTCAGAAGGTGCATAGTTTTTCTAGCTTCCAGTCACTTGAAGACAGAGCATAACTAATTCATAGTCAGCTCCTTCAAGAAAATGTTTTTCATTGGTGGTAGCCCTCTCAAATAGTGTTTCACGACAGCAAAGGCCCAAATTGTCTTATGTTGGGAAGCATATCCCCGTACGGATGTCCTCCCCCGCGGGGCTGTCGGTCTTAATAAAAAAAGGGGCTGGACGTACGGACTCTATGACTAGCCCCCAAATAATGGACGGCTGCTCGGTCACTCTCGGAGTTTACGTTAAGTGACTGCCGAATTCATTTCTTTTCCAAAAAATGATATCGCAACAGGTTCGTTATCATTCCAGAGATATTGGTATTCTTCCTTCATTTCGCTCCTTCAATCGGAGGTCCAGCTCATGCGGCGCATCAGCAATCAGACCGTTTGTGCCTGAAAACGTGCCATCGAGACTGGCTTGGATGATTGTTCAGAATCGTCCCGCCCGCTATGATATAGCCATCCAAAACAAAGACCAACATACTTTATCTAGAAAGTATTGGTTTTCTCGATATTTGTAAAAAGAACATCGTTTTGTTTTGTGTCAGCGGTGTTGTCTCCTCCAAATGTGCCACGTTTAGACAAAAAGCCGTATCCACAGTTTTTTTTGTAAGCTTAACGTTGCTTAGTTATCATAGTCAAACCAGTATTTTCAAGTCCAGGTGAAGGGAACACCGAAGAGATAGTCCAAACACAAACGACTCTAAAGCGCTTAGTTAGAAACAGGTCCAAGTTTGGACACAACGCTCCAGTAAAATAGTAATTCAGTAAAATAGAAATTTCAAACACTAAATAAGAGCAATTTCACAAATTTTATTCACCAAAAAATTCAAAACTAATTGATGATCGTCAAACGGTATTTGATTTAACACCCACAATTCTTCTAAAAAGTATCAAATCAGAAACTTGCAATTTCCCAGCTTTATTCATGTATTAGACATTGATAGCGGTATATCTCCAGACCAACTGCAATTGACCCAAATTATACAGATAGCAACAAAAGGCGAATATGCAAGCATAACAAATTAGAGACCTATCTCTGTATAACGATCAATATGAAAAAATATTCGAACGAGTACTACAATAACAAATAACCATGCGCACAGTCATTTCTTTCATTGCCAATGCGGTTCCCGCTCAAAGATTTCGGCCCAGTAGTCGGCACTGGAGTAAGTCGATAACATAATAATACAAATAGATACCGCAAATATGTACAGGAGTATTTTTAATGGGGATCCTAAAACTTGTAAAATCCAAGAGAGACAATATGTGTGTTACATATGTCATCAGATTTAGAAGGATCAATACTTAGTCTTTCATTGCTTATTATTTGATTAAATACTCTATTCAAATGACACAACACTTGCAGCCAGTCGTAAGAACTATAGAAAGAATGTCCAGAACGTAAAATATTATCTAAGTTAAGGTTGAAAATCAATAAAATGAACTAATTATTTCAGCTTTCGTGGAAAAAACACTGATAGCAATATCTGTTAGAAGAGCCATTTTAATACAATTGTCATCATAAGGTTCTGCACTCAGAGCCGTCATGCAAATCGAGCGTATTCATCCGTTTTGTTGTTGACCCATTCATAACTGCTAAATCCACTCAATAATTAGGCCATTAGTTCATCGCTTCTCATGATCGTAACCACACGGAAGATGCTTTTTCGTTACCACTGCCTGTGTCATCAACTATACATTATGCTGTCCGCCGGCACACCAATCAAATTTGGGAAATATTACCTCAGCTACGAGTAGAAATTTGCATAAATGGATTGTCGATTACCACGGTTTCCACCGCGACAACCACCCTTAAGCTTCAGCTAATCGGGCCATAATAATACCAGCGGTCCGCTAATAGTCATAACAGCGCCTGCTCGCCAGTTAAAATGCCTTGCGAGATAACAAGGGCAATGCATATTGCCAACTAGGGGATAGCGACACAACCTTTTCAATCCAACTCTGGTCATTACAGCATGCAAAACTCCCCTCATTCCATACTCGTTTCAAAAAGCAAACAATTCTGATGGACATTTGCGTTTCCGCTAGATGTCACCCCAGGATGCATTATATGAACTGTCCTTGAAAAGTCCTTGTTCAATAATTTGATACCTTACATTGCATTGACTCGTATAAGAAAATGACTAACGCTAGGGCTTATTATTGCATTTAGTGCCGTTTTGCAAATATCCGAATATTTTCGTCACCCCCACCCCGTTATTTGTTAGTTTGTATATTGAAATAAATGTAATTATGCGGTCCAATTACTACCCGATTCTTACATTAGGAATATCGCTGTGTATAATAACCGTTAAGTGAGACCACTGTTTTGAATGATGCCATCAACCCATCCATTAGTGTGCAACATTCCATGAAAGAGGTCATATTAACCTGAATATTTACCGATATCATTAGCTAATACGTTCCATTACCCAGGGATAGAATGACAGATTGACTGAAGACACCAAAGGCAGTCAGGACGCTTTATGTGTAATTCGCAGCCAGATAAAGGCGACGTCGGGATCTAATAACGATGTCAGCATCAGAGCAGACAAACATATGTGAAGCCTCTTGAGATGAACAATGTCAGCGCCATACGGTTTAGTTCGCATATATATATATATATATATATATATATATATATATATATATATATATATATATATATATATATATATATATATATATATATATATATATATATATATATATATATATATATATATATATATATATATATATATATATATGTAAGTATATTGCAACATGTTTTTGTAAGCTCATATTGTTTGTGCTTCATCAGGATATTCCCTGCATGTCATTACTCTCGCCATTCGTAGGGCCACTTCCAGCTGTTTGCTTTTGTCAGCCAGGGAACCCCCACTTCGACCGGAAGGTTAAATGACAGGATATGTCCCCTGCACAATTCCTATCATTTCCTCGGGCTAGGTAAACGTAAATTACCCTCGGCAATGCTCTGCAATTGCGAAAGTAGCAATCGGCCAACCCCGATTGTACTATACTATTTTGATGCTCAGTCAATATGAATTGTCACAACAGAATCTTCATATCTAGTAGCCCGTTCAATTATTCCTGGTGGTGATATTGATCCTAACACAGAGAACGACTTCCATACTCACAGTTCATCAAGCCTGATGGTAAATCCTTGTTCCAGGTAACTGACCCTTTTACTGAAGTGTACATGTACATGCTCTTTGCACAGGGATATATTTCCGCAGTACTACGACATCTGCCAGTGATACCACCAAAGCAATATCTTTGATACGTTTGATAGTGCAGCACCATGCAACATACATGAGATGAGTGAGAGCATCGATAGTAAATGTAAATAATGTGACTGTAGACGCAATAACATACACACCCGCTTACACAAGTATTAGCTTGCATTCAAGATGCATTAAAAGTGCCTACAAGCATTTGAACACATGGGGGCTATATTGCGGTAACAATGATGTGACTGCGTCATCGCCGTGGTTTGTAATCCATGGTCAAATAGAATGCTCCATCCTGTGAATAGTAGGAAGCCTTTTCAGTTAGCCAAATAGAATGCAGTCGGTGCCATCCACAGTGCTGGTCAGTGGACAGATGAGACTCAAATAGACATACAATATATTATGTTGATTATTTGAGGGCTTCTCGATGTGTAACAAAGGATCCTGGGCTTAATCAAATGTTATATCGCAAATAGGAGCTACTGTTCACAATTACTTGCAAACAATTCAGGATCACATCCTAAACGGAAATTACCTTCGCTAGCTCTCCGATTCTGTGCAATAAGAAGCTCGTCCAAAATGCAAATACCCCTTGTATTTGCATTAACTAGTCAAGCCATCCTATACGCATAGCTTATCTTGAATAACGTCAGCGTCCCCGTCACGCCTTTGTGTCGTAACATATATGAGCGACAACAGGGGGGTAACATGTGTAAAACAGCATTGCAGACCGCGAAACATAAGTAGACAAAATTGTTTCCATTTGTCTAAATCTCACAAAAGTTATGTACAGCCCTGCTACTTGATTACTAGTTTAAGCATAAACTACTAGTTTACACGTAGAATAACTAGCTAAAGCGTAAAACGACCATTCCAGGATATGCCTATGTCATTGTAGTTTGTCCATAGTTCTGCTTTGTTTTGGGCCCCTTGTCTTAGCCAATTAAAAGGTCGCATACATGAGTTGAGCGCCTAATCAAAGCGACCCAATATGGCCGTACAGAGCTTAAGAAATTTGCAGAACCGATTTAATCGGAGGTCGGAGGCCATAGTTGCTGGAATCCATTCTGGTCAACAAGCCGAAAATTTAAGGCATTATTAAGGGTTGGCCGATATGTTTTTGAGATAACACGAAACAATGCCGTGTCATGAGGAATCTTAGCCATGGCGAAATGTCATCGGCTTCAATGGCTTATTATTATAGTTAAAGTTATCAGTTATATAATGAATGATTGAGTAAAATGTGAGCTTTGTTTTGAATTGTACCTACAAATGTGATTATTAACCCCCAAGCGTGGAAACGCTTTTAGTCACCTCCGACAAGGGTGGCGTCGGAGTTGTGTTGCAGCGCCGGCGGCAAGACACAGTCACGTGCCCTAAGCGGGGCTTCGCTAAGAGGACTCGCTGGAGACCAAATTTGTTAAGCGATATTGTGCGCTCGAAATCTAATTTTTGTCCTGCCCTACATAGTTTATTCTTAACTAATGACTATCCTAGCCATGTGAAACCATAGAGTCCACACTGATGCGATACATATGGAATATCGACGCCAATGGCGCCTACCCCCAAAAACTTAGTTTACGCATAAAGTGACCAGTTCACACGTAAGATGACCAGTTTACCCATACACTACTAGATTACTGGGTTAAGGGTTTCTCCTTATTTGCTAATTTCGATGATGCACAATGTCTACGTAACACTTCGTAGAACATTTACATTGGTAAGATGAAGGCAGGCCTGGATACAATTTGATGCCTTCCGCTGACTTGAATGGCCTATGTTAGAGCAGCACATCCCATTCTCAGGCTCCTTGCGTGTCTGAGTCAACAGCTGCCAATATAGACCACTTTAACCACTTCATGTAATCATATGCCTGTTATCTAACAACTAAAGCACCGGGTTGCTCAAATCATACACCGGAAGCCAAAGCAGTTATAGGGTAATAAAAAGCGTATTGTTCTTATAAGATAACATACTGTTAATTGCAGCACCATGCACAAACTTGTCAATATGAATCCATAATAAACTCACAGAGCTGTAAGCTAAAAGTGAATAAAAGTACACGGCGATACGTTATTTCACCACTGATATAAATATAGCGAGCTGCAATGGGTCTTAGACATCGTGCTTATTGCGGATGGGGGAGATAGAGCAGATGAGAAACATAAAGATGGACATTTGCCTGTATTTTCTATGTAAGAGTTACACAAACGACCATCTGTATTCGTTTATCGTTTCCACTCATTTATCACCATGTTGCTAACACCAAGCTGAGCACTTCTCAGGATGGGACATGAAGCAAGATAAGTTCATGTATCTTCGAAAGCTCGACTGCACATTTTGAAACATCTGGTTATGCAGTACATATTTTATGTCCTTATCAGCATATTTGACAATAGTTAATTGAGACACGGTTCATTCGTATAACTCAAACGCATTTGAATTAGTCTCTAGGTCCGGTTCGCCCAGATAACTTTCATATCGCTCTCTGGAATATGAAACTCTATTCGGGCATTACTAATTGATTGTTCAAAGACAAAGAATCTATATTTTAGCGCGGATGGGAGGTTGTCCTCAATTCTCTTCAAGCATCACATCGACTATTTTTCGGGTTTTGTTAAACCATACATCATGAGTAAATAAAATATGGTTTGTGTATTATGTGGCCATGTAAAATTGAAATATACCACGTACAAGCGAGGCACAAAGCACCAATGTACTTACTTTTTATTTTTGTATGTCATGGAATTCACTTTAGTTGCGTAATGTGTCCCTTGTATAGACATGGACTAATCACAATATTACATAAACCCGATAAGCATTATCAGCGACAAAAGATATGGATATCTCTGAATCTGTTAGCCTGCAAAATGGACCTACAGATGTCGCACAAAACCCGGTACCGATATAATACCACATAACACAGTATATTGCTCTCCTGCTGAAAGTGCAGTTAATTATGGCATAGATAAATTTGATGCGAAACGTTTTACACAGTATATGAGTGAACTCACTGGACAATACCAACACGGTGTAACATGTATTCCGCTATATAATGTGACAAATGGTTCATTGAATGTGTTATACGGACATTACAGATCGTAGCTGTAAATTGTTGATAATAAGTCAACGCGATAAGTCAGAAATCTAACGAGCTGCAGTACTGTGTGAAACACTGTGATTGGTTAGCTTATTTATAACCCTTGGTATCGTCAATCATACAAATCCTAGATGCGCTTTTAACGCTATCTGTAATGGGAATGTAGGAAAGTTGCTGCTGCATCAGCGCCATTATTGGGATTCTTGGAATATTAGTATTTTGCGAACACATATGAAAAATGGGTAAGCTATTCATTTTCTAGTTTAGTATTCGGCAAACACATATAGAAAAGAAAATAGGTATACACTCCATTTCCGTTTCCCTAATTTAAATTTCATTAACTTAAAATCTAAATGGTATATACCCTGCTTTTAATGTAGAAGAAATTGTAACAAATTAATTATTTGGACGACACGATAAATATTTTCAACCCCAAAAACCCCCACGTGAATTGTAGCTCTAGTAAACATTTACATGTTCCGTCATCTTCATCATCCATTGCAGCGAGTTGGCGAACATTAAACGTATTGGTTCATTTATGTGTAACAGCTATGACTGGCGCTTGTACATTTGCTCATTTGCAGTTAAATCCGTGACCTGTTAAACAAACAGGCAGATAAGCCCACCTGTAGCTAAAGAGCACACCTATTTTGTGAGTTTATATATACCCAAAATTTCATAATAGAAGCTGAATTATTATAAAGATGCATTCAAGCTATTGCTAACGGATCAATTATATACCATTCAACAGAAACATGTCGTGATTTGGTATACACACAATCGGTATAAACAAAATGGAGCCAGACGGTCTACACGCTTACATTGGAAACTGATCATGGTGCGATTGACATAGGAGACACATATGGCTTGATCGTTGTCTATTAACAACTGGTGACCCGCAAACATGGGGAACTTGTTTGTCGAAGATTCTTGTTTGAAAAAGTCAATCATTCTACCCGGCCTAATAGATGCTCAAGTGGCAGCATGGGTAGTGTTGTTCTGCGTATCTAGTCTTGTACAAGACATCACATATTGAGCGCTGCTCGATCGTTTAAATGTGCCACACTTGTTTGAGAATGTGCATTCTAATGATATAAAGCAGAAGGAAAATAAATACGCTAGCTATTCTGACGCATCCAATGCGATATATTCCCCAGACAGGCTAAGTAGCAGATTGATTGATGTCAGTTAATTTCCTACTTCTAGATATGTAGCAAAGGCTTGATTAAATCTTCCCAAGACTGAAGCTACCTTGCTTCATTGTAAGGACCCATCAGTCGTGTTGATCGGTACGCATCGTGCATCGATTATAGAACACAGGAGATGGAGTGAATGTTCATTGTAACGATGACTAATCGTGGCTCATTCAGGACGATATGCATTAATGCCAGTTGCTCTCACTAGCTCCATGACTACTCTCAATGAGATTATCGACCAAATGTTAGAATGCCCATAAAGTCATAGCAACGTCGGTGAACATTTGTATAGGAATAGCAGCCATGCAGGCAGTGACACAATAAAACCCCCGAGCAGTCTTGCAGATGAAACTTCCGTGCTGTCGGCACAAAGTGTAACATTCGAAGCCATACTAATGAAGACAAGCAAGTGTGCAAACGATAAAAGGTGTACCAAATCATTTTGCGCGTCAGAATAACAGTTATTACGTTAATAAATATTACGTTAATGCAGACAGTCCCGAAAAGCCACATATTAGAGTCATTTATATGCCGTTGCAATGGAGCAAAGCAGGCTGAACTTGGCTCTGCAACTACATGTTGCTTACATGCTTTGGGAAGCTGAATGCAGAATGATTTCATATGCATGCATTTAAGCGCATTATCTGACTCGACTATCCTCTGTGTTAGCAATAATAACCGCAGTCTACACGCAACCTTAAGCCATTAACCAGCGATGTCATTAGAAAGGCGTGAGATTGAATCGACTGCGTGATATAACAATTCAGACTAGTTCATTCATCAACACGCCTTTATACCACCGCGGAATTAACAGGGCAAAGGATTGCATGATAAACCACTGAGCCGGATTTACAGCAAAGCCGTATGTAGCCGTGTTTATTCTGCTCGACAAAGCACCAATAGCTGGTAAACTAGATTGGCACAAGCGTCAATGACATATCTTCCAATGGCAAGTTGGACGACCAGCAATATGGTATCAACAATATTACACCAATAAATGTTATCTCTAAACAAAATGAATACTTGACCTATTAGTTCAGCAATCGGGACTGTGATTGCGCCTTGTTTACATAACATAAAGTAGGTGTTAAGGAACCCTATGCGCCGCACAAGTTTACGATAGGTGTCAGCGAGAGTAGCTGGTAACGCGCACTATTTTAGGATAGATGTAACTAGCTGTTGCCGCTTATATGTTTTACATGACCCCTTAGCCAAGTCAATGCAAAGCCGAGGGAAGCGATGAATGCCTACGGTCGATTACGTAAGGTTTGGCCTACTTGGACATGTCGAGCCTCCAGAAAGCCTACTCGCTAAGCTGACGCAGTAGAAAACATTCAAACTAAGCGTCCTATTTACTGTTTTTTTTTACTGTGAAATGCTTTAAAATACTGTTACAATCATTATCACGAAGCCAAGTTCTAAATACTGACAAAATTTCATGTGCGTAAATAAAGCCGTTTCAAAGATATCAGCGCGGAGAGAACTCGTAGCATAAATCACGATAGGTACTCTAGAACACATGTCATTATACAAAGTACAAAAAAGTGAAAACAAATTTTTTGTACGCCTATTCAATGCTACTATGATTGCATGTTACAACCATGTAATTTATATGTTCGTAACTGCAGTAGTTTTGGAGAAGATAGTTAAGGAAATTTGGGGAAAAAATCGACGAGAAATTGATCCCCTTAGCCTCCAACACTACGCATGCGCGTCAAACTGGATCGGTAGTTGTGTCCCAACTTGATCTATCATTCTCTAAAATTTGATATTGATATGTCCAACCGTTCCGGAGAAAAGCCCGAAAAAATTAAGCCTGAGAAAAAAAATGATGAGAGGGAATTTGTTGTTCATATGTGAGGCAAATAGCCCAATGAGAAACTAGTTTGGAGGAGCCGTACACAGCCTACGGATGAGGGATACCCAGATTGTATTATATACCATATATTCTACACAGCATGCTTAAATGGGGCAGGTTGCTCTTATATGCTATGAAGGGGCTAGAAGTATAGGAGAGGAAATGTAGATTGATCGTGGTTTGCAGTATGGAAACTGGGCGCTAATCATAATCATTTTATTATTTTCGCAACCGGTTCCTGTGGCGTAATGGTATATGGGTCACTTTTCGACCAACAGGTTGATGATTCGATACCAAGTGGTGAAAACGGGACTGGTGCCCCATGACTCGAATGATCCCGTTAAATGGCGGTCCCATCTCTGAAAGGGGATACACCCGACCCGGTAGCCAAATAGTTTAGTGCTGGCCCTTCACTTAAAGCGAACTGTCCAATCATTACAATCATTTTCATTTATCACCGTCGCGTTATCATCGCCCATGTCCATCAAATCAACGGCGAGGTAAATTCCTTAGACGATGATAGCCCAGTTTGATTATGTTGATTTTCCTTTCTATGATTGCCTGTTACAACCATGTAATTAATATGTTCGTAACTGCAGTAGTTTTGGAGAAGATAGTTACAAAAATTTTGGGGGAAAAATCGACGAGAAATTGATCCCATAAGCCTCCAACACTACGCATGCGCGTCAAACTGGATCGGTAGTTGTGTCCCAACTTGATCTATCATTCTCTAAAATTTGATGTTTATATGTCCAACCGTTCCGGAGAAAGGCACGAAAAAATTAAGCTGGAGAAAAACAAATGATGAGAGGGAATTTGTTGTTCATATGTACATGTGTTCTTTGCTTGACGCTGGTTTAATGGTTTTCGATGACATTTTTCTTCAGGCAAAATAATTTCGGCAAGCGGTAAACACATCAGCTCAGAAAAGTGAAGGACATAGAACCATTGCTAACGACACATGATCGTGTTCTCTCTTTGAATTCCGCTACAGTCAAAATGATACGCCAGGCAACTAAATGCTTTCAAGAGAGCGTATACGCCCATTGTCATATACTTTGATGAAGAAAAGGCACAGCACCTTTGATTCAGGTGTTGGCTTCTGGAACAGAGTTAAAATATTTTTCCAGTGCATAGCGTGTATCTATCTTGGTTTGGTATATGTACCATTAGTGCTCAATAGGAGATGGAATCATCTAGCTTGATACGCTACAGACTGCCCATCGTGGCAGCACATCAATAAAAGGCCTACAGTTATAATTACATCGCTGTTTCTTATATAAAGAAGGGATTACATGAAAGAAGGTGATTTTTGACAGATTAAAACCACACGGACACATATACGATTGGTTCGGGGAACATATTGTCCTATATATCAAAGAATTGCATTCTGCATATGATGAAATATAAGGTTTTTGTAATCTTTGGAACCCAAAAATGCATTCGATATATTTTATTTGCATCATCGTTCAGTTATAATCATTCGGTCCATTACGAGAAAAAGAGTAACGCATCACATGGGTTGTACAGAAAGAGGAATCGAGAAAAAACAAGAGAATATTGACGATGCCAACATTATAAAACCAACAATAATCTCTTCATTTGAGGTATCCTATACTTCCATCCTATGTATGTTCTGTCCGATGTAAATGCTACGGAGATAGGTTCACAAAATCGTATCACTCGTTGAATTCATGACAGCCCTAGGTATGTGTGCGGTGTCCTACAATATTATCAAGTAAATAGGCTACATTAATGCAGTTCATTAAGTTCATTAAGATTGTATCTTCCGCTGACCATTAATTTAAGTACATATAACTACAAAACCTACAAAATGGCTAGGTCTGCAGATAGTGACAGGCAAACAGCAATACGACCCTATGCGTAAATAACGAACTGCTGCTATACGATGCTCCGCCTTACAAACGCAGCTGGAGCTTGCTCACTTGGACATCGTTCATGTACAATATTTATTGCGATTCGTTTGTTCGCAAGATGCACATTCCCTCCAATGCAGATATATGTCTTTTCTGTGGTCTCGGATCAATCAATTCGTAACATATATAGTGTGTACCATCCCTGTTTCAAGTGATATAGTTTATGACGAGAGCATATGCCCAATCAGACAAACCAAATCAGATAACACGATAAAACATTAGACTTTATCCATTTAACCTACTGATCGGTCACAGTAAGCACGGGGTACGTACTCCAGGAATAACCTCTTAGGCAGTGGTCACAACAACATGGTAATGTGCGCAACGAAAGCGCCCGTGGCGCCGTGAATTATAGTTGCTGTGCTTTCTGTTTATATGTAAGCCTATTATCTATCGATGTATTTATAAACTTGGACCACAGGGAGGTATAAAACTCCAGTGCATCATTTTATGCGTGTACGTAGAGGCAGTCAGATTATGCTATTTGTCAGCTTTCATGTAGCATAAGGGTGCCATCTTATGCGCAGCCGTACGCATTAAACAGTTTGTCATGGCGGGAATTACGGTATGGAATAGCATTGTCAAAAATCCGTTGGTTAATATCAGCCTAACCCTAGGGGATATCGACTATAATATTACACAGATGGATGATAAACATACAGGAGCAGCAATTTGTGGGTAATGTCCTATTGGTCCCCTGTTCATGATTGACTAGACTGGCTGACATGCCCATCAAGTATTGACGTTACTTAAATCGAGCTGAAATTCAAGCCATGTCGTTATGTTTTGATATTTCGACCATTGTGTTAAACTAACAACACAAAGAGCGTGGAATTACGTTAACATTTATAGTTTAAGCCCAATGGACTATCGGAATAAACGATTCACTTTGCGTTTCAAATCATAGTTTGTTGATTGGTCCCTAGGTGTGACTGAGCTCTCTGCTCGCTGGAATCGCGTCGAACCCTCATAGCGATCAGGTCGGGTTTGCAGCAAAGTCTTCTCAGGGTTTGTGACACATGGGAGCTGCTCAGTCATTACAGTTATCCACATTCATCGTCGTTGGCAACCTTGATGTGAGTGACGTTTAACCCATTACCATTCATTCTAATGTATTATCTCTAGCCTTTGCGTAATTCACCAGCCTTTGTTTCGACTATACTATATTTACAAAGAGCGAGGAGTGCTGTTCCAGGTGGATTTATTAGCTTCCACGCTTTTATACCCAATGTAATAACTATGCAAATTTCATTTGGACGTTTAATTCAGAATACATTGGGTCCACAGCATTGCATGTTAGTGTATTTTCAGATAAAAAATCAACAATTTAGGTGTCTTTTGCCGGGTTTCGGAGCCTTAAACGCACATGCATGTTATTGTAGCATCAGTACAGGTAACAGGCCACAAATACCCCAACAATAATTAAAATAATACCTTAAATTTGTGACTATTCTGATTATGTGAAGCCTGTCCAAGTAGGATCCATTCTTCATGGAATTCGTTTAGTACCGGGCAATGCCATTGGACAATAGCCTACTATGTTATTCTCGCATGCGACCGGATCTTCGATTTAAAAAAACTCCTATGCATTGGCATACCAATGTGTACAGCTAGGATTTAAGATACCGCTCTCGTATTTAACAATGTTTACACTTTGCTCAATTTGCTGTAACTAACTTTTACCATTGTACTGCTAAAATTAAATACAAAAGGAAAACTTGCGTAATTCTGAAGTTGTAATGGACCTTTCACTGTTAAACACTAATCTGAGTCATGCCTCAAAAATTATATCCGTCAAGAGACACAACCGGATGAACAGCTATCTGATGCAATTGTTAGACTTGGTTTAGAGGGAGGTATTTTTATCCCTGCGGCATAGCTAAATTGTTGCATTTGTTTGCGATATCGAAATGTTAAAATCGGATTGTTGTTAGAGATTGTAGACAGTTTTTCGATCATTGCAATTATCCACCAGACTAGGAATTCAAAGAGATGTTGTGGTCAAACTATTCAGACAATTCTAGATAAGGCAACAGGCCATGCATGTATATGACACCAAGAATATCGCTCAGTAATTCTATAAATACTCTTACCAGTTTATACCTGATACCCGAAACCACGTCATTGGCTAAGCGAGGGAAATTGTTTGCCATGGCCCATTTAGGTAAATTGCATTTTACGTAACGCCTATAAGCTTTAATATCAACGGCACTGTTGTGCGAATATTGCACATATCGACATCCGGATTGACCTAATGATCAAGTCCCAGCCAACAGTGTGTCGTATAATTTACATTCACTTCTAAGTATTTGCTTATCGGCGGGTTAATTGAACGCTAAATGGGCAGAGGCAGGAGGGTAAGGTCGCTTGGTCCGACATTCCGTATTTTAAGTGTCATTTTACAGACATCGTGCATTTGTAGCGCTGTATTTGTATATGATACCGATGTTATAGGTGCAGGGGCAGGAACGCCGTTAGGATCAAATTGCAGTTCAAGGGCTGTGTTCCAAGTAATGAAAATCTGTCCCTAAATTTGAAAAACGATTTTGAAATTAAGTGCGTTGAATGTTAAGCACGGCGGTTAGTGTCATAGTGCCTTCGGCCTCCAAACGCATGGTCCCAATTCTATGTAAACGGTGATTATTTATGTGAGGATTACCAATGATTACATCAAACCATTCACGGAAAGTGACGGTTTTGTTCTCGCGATGCCATATACTGCCATTACTAAACTGGTGTTGTTCCCTGAATTATTCAAATGGTATGTGTAGTAAGATGGATGGAGTGAGCGGAGGCATTCTTAAAATTATAGGACCTGGACTGGCCCACCTAAATTTTTACAATTTTAATGCTCGGAAGGCAACAAAGTGGAGCAAAGCTTGTATTCATGACTATATCATGGCTCAATTAGCCGGCCAGTGAACTCGACAAAGTCGCTGAACGCAGAAGCGACATCATAATAACGCCGCGCCATTGCCAACCAGCCGCTTGCCTGGGCTCCTATTCACGCACTTGATTGCGTATACGACTTGACGTCCCGTCATTTTTAAAGTAACTTGTTGTGTATTAAGCCATGTAAAATTTGATGGACAATGCTATTGTATATATGGTTATATTGAAGAAGGAACCATAGTTAGGAATAAAAAGGTGTTTATAGCAAACCGCCCGGACAATAAATAATCCTTGGCATAAATATTCACTGGTACCATTGTCCACGTCTGCTATGTGCACTGTGTTGCAATTTATGCTGCATTATGTTCTAACATCATGGAAATCATCCATAACATCTCTTAAAAACAATAAATATCAATGATATATGACATTCCGGTATAGCCGCATTATCATGAGACTGAAGTTATCAAATTTGGCAAACCCTTTCCGTGCTAATCACGCCACAGCCAAGCTATTAAACACGCGAAACGACCATTATTGGAATATCACCACATGTAAGATTGTCCCCTTTAGGCGACCAACCCGTTATTACGACCACTTTGGCTTGGTTTCTAAGGTAGTCACCTCAATGAGGTTTCATTGAAAAGAGGTAATCATCATGAATATGGTTCATAAATCAGGCATTATGAGTAGGTAAGCATTCAGTGTTTGTCTACATCCAGGTTACCTTAATTGATACCTCGCTGCTAAAACAGCAACACCCCGGCTCCTTGTCTATGACTTGTGTTTTAATAGCGATATGATGAGTCTAGGTGTCAATAGATGGAAAATATGGCAACATTGCACTTTTATTTTTTTGGCTCTGCAGTCAGACAGGCAATCCTTACCATTGCTCCAACTTCGGTACTGTATATTTCAACTTGTCAACCTGACTAGTGTCACCAAATAACAAAAAATCTATGTGAATGAGAAATAGTTGATGCATAAAACATAGTTACCAATGCATTTTACAACTTGGGTTTGGATAGAAATTACTGCACACAAAGCCCACTTCAACACAGTACCCATTCATTCTCCGCCTATACATTCTAGTAGAGCTTGTTTAGTGCCAATTATTGTCTGCCTAAGCAAAGTAACATAGGTTTGCGGATTGACGAACATTTATTATTAATTCAGCATACATAATATAATAATAGGTTATGATATGCTCAATATAAAAATAAGGAATGATAAATATATATATATATATATATATATATATATATATATATATATATATATATATATATATATATATATATATGTCTATATATATATATATATATATATATATATATGTATATATATAAATATGCATATATATAAATGTTTATACAAATGAATATATAGTCATGTATATATATACATATATGTATATATATATATGTTTAGATACGTATACATATCTATAAATACATTTATATATATATGCATATGAATGGACATATATATTTATATCTGCATAAATTGAAAATATATAGATATATGTACACACACATATATATTTGTTTATATATATATACGTATATATATATATATATATATATATATATATGTATATATGTGAATATATTTATAAATATATATATATATATAAATATATATATATATATCTATATAAATATATATATATGCATATATACATATATATATATATATATATATATATATATATATATATATCTATATATATATATATAAATATGTTTTAACAGTTGTCAGTCGTAACAAGCGTTATCTTACTCAGACATAGTGGTTACTTGTCATGTAGCACTCCTTATACCTCGTTGTAATATATCTATGTCATATTGAAGAAAGGGTTGCCACGCCTGAATTGTATATTCTGAGTTGGGCCTTACAAGTGCCCAATGAAGTTTGATTAAAACTACCTGTGAGAGAGTAGTGAAGGTCCCTCTGGTCATTACAAGCACGATGTTAGCCGTTATTGCAGCTGCATTGCATTATTTGCTGGATATAAATGACTGATCAATTATGTCACCTTAATCACTTTTCCCCTCACACGTCATCTAGAGTAGAATCGCCCATTGGTATTCAAAATTTTCGTTTGCCTGATCTATATGCGTTTTGATTAGGTTAAAAAGCATTTGCCTATAAAATATATATCTCTTATATATAAACTCGACAACCAGCCTCGACGATTTGCTTTTTGATCAATACCAGAGCAGAATTCTCTTAATACACTTTGGATCAGCCGAGCGCCCAATTTATTTTGAACGATTGGTTGTTAAAGCTAACGTAGAAAAATCATAGAAAAATCATACCATGTTATATCACCTTGATGCATCCGCAAATTGACTGATACACTAGCAGCGCGTCATTGGCATGCGGTTTGCAATCAATCATATTTTCGTACTCGTAAAATGGATTATTCGTCTTTGTTGAACCATAGTAAAGCTCAGCACAATATTCGCGACTCACAAATCGATTCTATCATTCTATCATATTAGCTACATATGTAACATATAACTTTTGTAAAATAACATAATATCGCCTCTTGCTGCCTCATATAACGATCCACATCAAAGATTGTTGATGATCCTTCAACTGACTATCGCGCTTAGACAGCGCATTTAACGCACACTTTTTCCAGGTTTCTCATTTGGAACAAATAGATAACAACTGGCGAATCCCCGATACATTGGAAGCATGCAAGGCGATAGTGTACAATGCGACGACCCATCCCCCAAGCTTATGAATAAATACGGTCGATGATGTTGAAACGTCAAAACACCTAGCTGTTTGCCGTATAAGCATGCTTATCTCATTCAGCCTTGATAATGGTAATTTGACCCGCGCACATACCTTTGATAACAATCATACTATGGACATGTGTGGTATTATGGTTCACATCTGGTGTCCTATTATTTACATTTGCTCCTTCAATGCCACTTAATTCTCGTCAAATCGTCCTGAATAGACGGATATATCTTAATTTAATACAGCCATTACAGTTTAAGTCCTTCAAAGGTCAAGCTAATAATCGGTGCGCTATGATCAACTTAGTATTGTTACAACTACAAGAACAAGCACATGCCCTGTAGTTTGAGAATCAGTATTATGTACAAGAATACACCAATCGATAGTGCAATTGCTTGCATTGTTAAAACGCATTATTAAATTAATGTTCTGTGAATTTCGTCGTATTTGGGCGGAACAATGCTCTATGGACTATGTGTAGGCTAATGTATGACAAAATATTGTTTTGCTACCAGAGCATTTTCATCTCGTTCTTCGTTGAACTTTTTATACGCTTTATAAGTAGTTGCATTTTAGAGCGCCTGATATTCAATTGGCGTGCATGTTTTGGTTCCACGTTTTGGAACGTTCTTCGCCTAGGTTTGGAGCAGGTGAACTGTACTAGGCGTACCAAATAAATATTAATAACAGACAGCTAATGAAATAAGTAATATAATAAATCAAAACTGTGTAATTTGTTTCTGTACAAACATGTATTAGCGACGTATTTCTATATAATTTATTTGACGAAATCAAATGCAAACATTTATAATCAGAATAAGAGACATTCACTAATACCACAGACGTTTTCACCAGGTGCATTGTGAAGCACAATTTATGTAGTCATTGATTTCGATGACCAGAACAAAGCTAGTGCTGATTACGTTCAATCAAGTATATAATGCAAATTTGGCACGAGGGTGTGTTTCTTATTTAATTGCTATTTGATATGGCTGCAACACGGCGAGCGATGTTTATATATTTATCGCCCAACAATAGACTGGGCAGTATTCAGAAGTAGTCAGTTGTTATGCAGTCATTTACGATGATGTATTAACCGATCTGCATCTCTCTAGTTGACTGAGATGGATAAAGTCTACCCAATGACCGCTGTACCATGTGAACTGTAATGTTACCACAGCATACTTCCTAGTCTGGTCTATGCGCAAGCAACTTAACACAGGCATCTATAAGATTGTGTAAGTGTTCATTCACACAATAAAACTCTGCCAACAAGTTCATTAAACATGACGGAAACATATAAACATCTTAATCGAGTACAAAAACTTCCACATTTAGGAAAGTGCTTCTATTAGTTTAAGGAGACACTACCATTACTCATAATTACATGCTGAATAGTCAATGCACCTTATCAAGCACCGCACATTAACTTTGGTCCTACTGATGCTGTTTTATAGATCCTCAGGTTAACATGTTCGTTGAACATTTACCTTAATTATGGGTGCATGCATTCACTGTTCTTGCGTCCATCACTTTGGCCGAACCATTTCCATATATAAAGTCAACAACTAGGTGTTACAAAGAATACATACATCATCTCTTGATTTACACAGTCGCCGTTGTGCACTGTTTGCGTGATAAAACCATGGTTCCTCGCGCTCCAGCAGCTACGTTATCTTCGGCTAGTTAGTTTTCTGCTCTCGTTTAATAATCTCACCGCTTCATCTTCTTCTGCTTCAGGAGTACAGCTATGAAAAAACCTCCTCTCTTAATACAATTTTGTAATGTGACACATGAGTGTAAATTGGAACCACGCTCCCACACACCTGAAGTTTTCTGTGTGATAACTAACAAGTTACCTTGTGTGCGTCAGTGAGGTTGTCTTTCGATTCTTTAAGATAGGCTATTAACCGTGTGATATTTTTCTTGTCCTAAATAAGGCTTTGGTGAATACACAACTGCTATCTGGTCAAACGGACGCTTTATGGCAATTGGGGCACATTACCTTAATCATCCGCAACACTGCAGTGTGTGATATTTGACAATAGTTTTTCTTTTTTCTTCTGTCTAGAAAAGTCTACGCAGCCAATGCTTTCGTGATTCATGATAGCTTCCCTCAATGTTGGGCAGGTACAAATCATCGGGCATTTTATGCAATCGCGCAATTGTGCCGGCTTGTGCACCACCGGGCATGGAGCTGTTCTGAGGATCGTAGTCATTACATGTCGCTTAAATTCTATTGCTATTATTCTACCAAGCATTTCCTATGTTTTTTCCTTCATATATATATATATATATATATATATATATATATATATATATATATATATATAGATATATATATATATATATATATATATATATATAATATATATATATAGATATATATACATAGATAGATATATAAAAGACATATATATATATATATATGTGCTATATATGTCTAGAGTCTAGATATCTATATGAGATATATCTATATATATACCTCTATATATATATATATATAGATATATATATATATATATCTATATATATATATAGAGATACCTATATCTAGATATTAATATCCATACACATATACATATATATATATATATATATATATATATTTATATGTATATGTATATATATATGTCTATGTATATAGATATATATATGTATATGTATATATATCTGTATCTATATGTCTATGTATATCTATAACTATATATGTGTACACACACATATATATATATATATACTATATATATATATATATATATATATATATAAAAAATATATATATATATATATATATATTCATATATATATATATATATATATATATATATATGTGTGTGTGTATGTGTACGTTTATAAAGGCATATGTTAGGCAAGCTGGATACAATCATTGCCTAGTATATGCACGACTGTCAAACATATGTCGACGAACATGAAAAGTACCTGAATGAGATGCAAAGCCAAGCCAAATTGAGACTTAAAGCTTTCCTTTATCCAGGACCACTATTTACATGTTTCCGTTGACAACAGTCTTTGGGAAGAGCTAGAGTGTAGCAACCATCTATTAACGTGATATTGCAAAATCGTGATGAATAAAGCTACATGTAACAGCGTTTTCTATTAAAATAAGTATAAGTATCTGCTGCCTTGATGTAGAACCGCAATATATCAAATTAACCCATTATAACCCTTCGAGTTCGCTATTTCGCTCACTTCAATATGAAAATGTAGCTTGTCTTACTAATATGGATTAGTGTCAGGTGTGATGAAGTAGACGCGCCGTGTGTTTTTTCGCGCATATGAATTCAATTCATGGGGCCTTTGTACTACTGTCGCTGGTACAAGTTGTGACATAATAAGAATGTTAGTGAATTGTAAGCTGATCGGTCACTAGCACAGAAATAGGCTTTATTCTTGAGGCCCAAGTGTTGGATTCCATTTCTGTCACTAGTTTCATCGTACAACGATTTTGACATATATTATTGTCAGTTTTGCATTAAAATGAACAGCGATAACACCTTGTCTGTTGAAAACAACTCTTCGCGGAGCAGAAATTGAAATGAAAAGATGCGAACCACTTCCGTTATGCATTTACCTTTATACGCTCTATAAGTGTTGAAGCATAACGTGTAGTACTTGTTTATGTTCCAGCAGTAACGTCATATCAAACCAGTCGTTCTAATGGATATGCATGTTGATGCTCCGCTGACCTAGATACAGTCGAGCTCATTCCGCCCAATTTACTGCTTCTCTTTGCAGCCCTCTGCTCTTATTCTACCACTGCATGAATTCCACTCGTAACATCATGCTACATTGTACCTAGTAGCACGTGCCAAAGCCATGATTAATACAGAGTCCTTTTGTAAACGGGTTACAGATGTCCTTTTCTCTGGTATATCATGTACAGCCAGGCATATTTTGTCATTCATTACGACTTTTAAAGTAATAACAAACCTTGCATGAGGGACATTAACATGACAATAGTCGACATAAATTGCCGAGTAAGCAATAACCATTTCAACCCTTTGTTTTTACATTCATACAGTGATGTATTTGTTGTTCAATAAGATGAATATAACGCAGCATAATGTCAAATAGAAATCACAATTGAATAAAGGACTACTACCAAGTATTCTATTGGTAATTGTAGTGGGTAGGAGGACAAATCACATACGAGCGGTTCCCCTATCCTGCTATGTTGTGGTGGTGCTCAGAAGCGGCTCATTGTGTAGAGGTTTGGCATTAGCAACCGAGTCCTGTGTTTCTTAATTCAGTACTTTTACGTAGCAAATAATGCATGCTTTCTATCAGGCAATTGCAAATATCATGCAGCAATTGCCTACTTAAGGAATCGGATTGCAGCAGTTCGAATGTTATTTCATAATATGGACAGCCTTATTGTGAACCTGATTTATCATCCTTATTGACTTTGACCACCTTCACCGCTATCGATAAAATACATGTCTCTGACATTATTTATGCTATAGATTGATCCATCTGTTGGATTCGTTTAGAAAACATGTGAACCACAGTATTAAACAGAATGTAGCAGACCTGACTATCAAAATGCTACGTTAGTCACAATCCATTAGTAGCTAGCTTTTTATAGGACAATAAATCAGGTCAAATTAAAACTCATACATAGCTGCGCAGTAGTTAACATCTGGAGGCGCCAGGTTTGTAAGCGTATTTATTCCGCCAGAATGCATAATTGTAGATGTTATGCAACAGTGACAGCTGAAATTGGCAATGCGCTCTTTTAAATCAGGTTTGATCGATGAAGTCACTATCTTTATATAATCATCTGGATATTGTTCACATTGAGTTCTGAGTTGCCGTGAAGAAACATTTCGCTTCACCTAGAGGCTTTATGATCAATCCGATGCATGGTGCTATACCTTCAGATTGCCACTATGCTTCACTATAATGTATATATGCCGAGGTCTTGTGTGTACATATTCCTTCATAATCTGTGCAGGATTGATGGTGAATTTACCTTACCTAATGAGTTCAAAGCGACGTGCACCGTTTCATCTCCTCATTTCTCGATATATCAAAATACTATATGTTGCTATAGACTTTATGAACTGCCATTGGAAGTAATGGAGTCGTGATTATTTTGGTATTAATGGAGTCGCGGTTCTAATTGTAGTAAACGTGTGCTATATTATGAGAAAGTAGTGTCGGATACCTGATATTTGAAGCGTTGGCCCAGAGCTATATAACCACTGTTATGCCCTGTAATGGAGTCGTGATTATTTTGGTATTAATGGAGTCGCGGTTCTAATTGTAGTAAACGTGTGCTATATTATGAGAAAGTAGTGTCGGATACCTGATATTTGAAGCGTTGGCCCAGAGCTATATAACCACTGTTATGCCCTGTTTATTAATATTCATTAATTACTCTCAGCATTGGGTTGATATAATTTATCCTTGACGTGTATATTACACATACGACCCACTTCAGTCGCCTGGGAAGAGAGCTATTGAAATTGTCTAATTGTGTACGATATCATAATGACATCTTGCGTCACATGCTGCTATCCTCTATAGGGAAAAGTAATAATGAAAAACACGGCGTCAGATGAGCGGATGGGTTTTTGCAGCCGTTGCTGCCCTTTGAAGTAAACGGATGGGGCATAACTAATTTATCATATCATCATGGGTACTCTTTGACATAATGCCTGCCCTTCTTTACAGTATTGAGGCAAATGTGATAGGAAACCAAATAGACCGTAATGTTACACCCCATTGACAAAACAACATATCCGTTCGCCATTTATTTACAATATTAGAAAAACAAACGACGCTTTTATGGAAGACGCAAACATAATACTGCACAAAAACGCGCTTAGCAGGCAACCGTTTAGATGATGTTTAATTTAATTCGATTAATAAAGCATAACACAACAGTTAATTAAGTCCCCGCTTACATAAGTAAAGTGGTTGCATCTTTGAGCTGTACCATCTTTGTGCATCTGCCGATTTGGGGCAATGACTAGATAAGAGGCTAGTGGTCTGTACGATACAACTTAGGAATATACCAGAATATATAAATGACATTGTTTCCTGTGTGTATATCATAAACCAACACGTTGCAGGCGACCAATTGAAACAATAGTATATTTGAAAAGTGGCTTTGTTAGAAGTAGCTCAACTCAATGACTACATTTACATGTATATTGGTAGCGATACCACGCTCACGACTAACAATTGATGACCACTACCTAAACTGAGTTACAAAGAATAATAATTCCTTAACATTTGTTTGATTAATATATATGCCTAACGTATTGTATTGTTGCACCTGTTTCGCCAAGTTACACAGGTTTAATCACCGTCTCATAAAAATCACAAGTTCCTGTATGTGAAATGCCATAACTAGATTTATTGCGAGCAGTCGCATTGATTCAAACCAAATGAGCGGCTCTTTCAAGGCGCACACTTGCGGTCAAAGGCAATAAATGAATAAATTGCTGTCGGGAGATGAAACACTGAAGACCAGGTCCCTAGGTTCGAGATTTATTTCGGTCCATCTTGGCACATCATTGCTAATGTTTAAAGCAGCCACACCATTAGGCTTTCATGATAAATGGTAATGCCATCGTTAATGGTTGATAGTAAATGACCTTAATCAGCAGAGAAATAATACTAACTAGAAAACAGGTCGGCTCTTGCTAGCAGGAAGGTTAACAGACAATTAAACTAATAGCACATCGTCCTACATGGACAAAGAAAGCAACACTTATGTTTGCACAACGCAGCTAATTATGTGACTGTTGTTGTCAACTCTAATTACGGCGGACATAATGAATAGCACTGACAGTCTGCCCGATTCGAGGACTATCGGTTGTTTACTTGGTGAATATGTTACAAGGCCAAATAAAAAAAGGCTTCGAAGTTATCTGTTCCGCACAAATGCCAATCAGATCATGCAACATTGAAAAGTGATCAGTATTTGTCATTGCTATAAGCAGGCTTTACGCATAACGAAATGACATTTATGCAGCTATATCTCAAAAGTCATCGAGCACATACCTATTCTGGACGAGGAAATCTTCGCCATTGATCGGATGGCAGTGTTATGAATATCGACACAGGGCCAATAACCAATGACCAGATATCTTAAGATCAGGTTTGGAACCACATGTGCGTACATTGAAAATGACCCGCGCGATTTTTTGTTGAAGACATTCATTTACCATTATATCACAAAAACACGACGGAGCATCCCAAACAGGTCCACCTACCTCATCAACTGTTAACTTTAGCCGGAAGCTACAATTTCTGGTAGTTGCCACAATGCTACATATAACGAATATCTTTAATGGTCATTTATTATTCTTATCAACTATATCCAATGATTTATATATATTCTGCTATTATATATATTGCGGTTTGATACCTTGGACACAACACAAATAGCAGCTGTTAGCCTCACTTGTATTATGCTGTAATTGGTATCTAAACGTCTTGCTCTTTTGTGATGCATTAGATAATTTGGCTTGTTGATTCGCACCCAAGCTCCTGCTCTGTTTGTTCTTAGGAGAGTTATATATATAAATACATATATATATATATATATATATATATATATATATATATATATATATATATATATATATATATATAAATATATATATATATATATACCTATACATATATATATATATATATATACATATATAAATATATATGTGTGTGTGTATGTATGTGTGTGTGTGTGTATTGATTAATATTTATAGTAGGATATATATATGCGATAATGTTACATAACGTTACAACAGATATAGGTGGTGTATTATTACACAATAATGAAATAATGTATTGCCATTTACGCCATTATCTTACCCTGCAAACTGCATATAACATTGAACTATTTTGAAGAAGCAAAGATGAAAACAAGAGAAACACTCACTAAGCACTCGAAAGAATTATTCCACTTGACTGAACGTGCATAAAGCATAACGCACGCCCGGATTCCAGTGTTTGCCATACATGTCTCTTTGATTATACCGATTCCCCGAGGACAATAAATCCACTTCGTTGCTGCAATTAATAGTTACATGCCCAACAGGTCCGCAGTTATGTAGAGTACATGGCTTTATAGCGTAGTTTATAGCAACAGAAATAGCTATTTTTATATGCAACACGTTATGGCAAACACTGGAACTGGAAAGATGGTTTGAAACAATCTTGCAATATAGGCCAGATTTATTTCACCCCTAATATTTAAATACACACCAACTTCTCGATGTCATTTCGCGAAAGCTTCAGTTCGGGTACCGCGCATCCGTGATCAAAATGGCGTTCAGATTACAGCGTCCGCGATGTAAACGACCACAAGCCCATATTAACCCCTGGCCGATGACGGAATGAGAATTGGGTGCATATTTCAAATTCGCTACGAGGTATAAAAGACAACTAAACAAATCGACGTATATTCAAATACAGTATAGAATTCTAGCATTAATATCGATAGATTCAAGTATAATGATCCAACAGTTTCCTCTAAGACCGCCAAACAATATATATACCTGCAAAGAGTCAATGCGTCCTTCATCTTAAATGTATTATTATACCAATGCGTCCTTCATCTTAAATGTATTATTATTCCGCAGTGTCAATGACCCCCTCCTCTTCATAGAAGTGTTGCTTGCTTCATGACGTTTCAACATCATCGGCCGTATTTATTCATAAGCTGGGGGGATGGGTCGTCGCATTGTACACTATCGCCTTGCATGCTTCCAATGTATCGGGGATTTGCCAGTTGTTATCTATTTGTTCCAAATGAGAAACCTGGAAAAAGTGTGCGTTAAATGCGCTGTCTACGCGCGATAGTCAGTTGAAGGATCATCAACAATCTTTGATGTGGATCGTTATATGAGGCAGTAAGACGCGATATTATGTTATTTTACAAACGTTATATGTTACATATGTAGCTAATATAGACTGATAGAATGATTTGTATCGCTATTGTGCTGAGTCATGGTACACTGAATGGTGACGGATCCATTTTGCTAGATTGACAAGCTTTACTAGTCTCTGGGATTCAACAAATACTGCGACTCACGATAATCGTTTTATCATAACTTTACGAGTGCGAAAATTGATGGAACGATGTCAGCTGATTGCAAACCACATGTCAATGACGCGCTGCTAGCGTATCAGTCAATTTGCGGATGCATCAAGGTGATAAACATGGTATTGATTTTTCTACGTTAGCTTTACCAACCAATCGTTCAAAGTAAATTTGGCGCTCGGCTGATCCAAAGTGTATTAAAAGAATTCTGCTCGGTGTCAAAAAGCAATTCCCGAGGCTGGTTGTCGAATTTATATATAAAGATATAGATTTTATTGGCAAATGCTTTTTAACCTAATCAAAACTCATATAGATCAGGCAAATGAAAATTTTGAATACGAATGGGCGATTCTACTCTAGATGACGTGTGAGGGGAAAAGGGATTAAGGTGACATAATTGATCAGTAATTTATATCCAGCAAACAATGCAATGCAGCTGCAATAACGGCTAACATCGTTCTCGTGATGACCAGACGGACGTTCACTACTCTCTCACAGGTAGTTTTAATCAAACTTCATCGGGCACTTGTAAGGCCCAACTCAGAATATACAATTCAGGCGTGGCAACCCTTTCTTGAATATGACATAGATATATTACAACGAGGTATAAGGAGTGCTACATGACAAGTAACCACTATGTCCGAGTAAGATAACGCTTGTTACGACTGACAACTCTTAAAACACACACACACACACACACACACACACACACACACACACACACACACACACACACACACACACACACACACACACACACACACACACACACACATATATATATATATATATATATATATATATATATATATATATATATATATATATATATATATATATATATATATATATATTTATAAATATATTCACATATATATATATATATAAAACAAATATATATGTATATGTACATATATATCTATATATTTCAATTTATGCATATATAAATATATATGTCCATTCATATGCATATATAAATATGTATTTATAGATATGTTTATGTATCTAAACATATATATATATATATATATATATATATATATATATATGTATATACATATATACATGAATATATATTCATTTGTATAAACATTTATATAACATTTTATATATATATATATATATATATATATATATATATATATATATATATATATATATATATATATATATATATATATATATATATACATCCATTCAATTTATGACATAGATATTTTCGTCTTCGTTTAGATAGGCCATTGTAAACAGGCATTTATCATTCCTTATTTTTATATTGAGCATATCATAACCTATTATTATATAATGTATACTGAATTAATTATAAATGTACGTCAATCCGCAAACCTATGTTACTTTGCTTAGACAGACAATAATTGGCACAAAACAAGCTCTACTAGAATGTATAGGCAGGGAATGAATGGGTACTGTGTTGAAGTGGGCCTTTGTGTGCAGTAATTTCTATCCAAACCCAAGTTGAAAATACATTTGTAACTATGTTTTATGCATCAACTATTTCTCATTCACATAGATTTTTTGTTCATTTGTGACACTAGTCAGGTTGACAAGTTGAAATATACAGTACCGAACTTGGAGCAATGGTACGGGACAAGGATTGCCTGTCTGACTGCAGCGGTCAAAAAAATAAAAGTGCAATATTGCCATGTTTTCCATCTATTGACTCATCATATCGCTATTCAAACACAAAAAGTCATAGACAAGGAGCAGGGGTGTTACTGTTTTAGCAGCAAGGTATCAATTAAGGTAAACTGGATGTAGACAAACACTGAATGCTTACCTACTCATAATGCCTGATTTATGAACCATATTCATGATGATTACCTCTTTTCAATGAAACATTATTGAGGTAACTACCTTAGAAACCAAGCCAAAGTGGTCGTTATAACGGGTTGGTCGTCTGAAAGAGGACAATCTTACGTGTGGTGATATTACAATAACAGGACTGGGTAAAAGTGGTTGCAATATCAGGGTTTTCACCTAAGTAAGATGGTCGTTTCGCGAGTTTAATAGTTTGGCTGTAGCGTGACAAGCACGGAAAGGGTTTGCCAAATTTGATAACTTCAATCTCATGATAATGCGGCTATACCGGAATGTCATATATCATTGATATTTATTGTTTTGAAGAGATGTTATGGATGATTATCATGATATTAGAACACACTATAGAATGCAGCATAAATTGCAACACAGTGCACATAGCAGACGTGGACAATGGTACCAGTGAATATTTATGCCAAGGAATATTTATTGTCGGGGCGGTTTGCTATAAACACCTTTTTATTCCTAACTATAGCTCCTTCCTCAATATAACCATATATACAATGCATTGTCCATCAAATTTTACATGGCTTAATAAACAACAAGTTAAATTTAAAATGACGGAACGTCCAGTCGTATACGCAATCAAGTGCGTGAGTAGGCAAGCGGCTGGTTGGCAATGGCGCGGCGTTATTATCATGTCGCTTCTGCGTTCAGCGACTTTGTCGAGTTCACTGGCCAGCTTATTGTGCCATGATATAGTCATAAATACAAGCTTTGCTCCACTTTGTTGCCTTCCGAGCATTGCAAACATTTAGGTGGGACAGTCCAGGTCCCATAATTTTAAGAATGCCTCCGCTCACTCCATCCATCTTACTACACATACCATTTTAATAATTCAGGGAACAACACCAATTTAGTAATGGCAGCATATGGCACCGCGAGAACAAAACCGTCACTTTCCGTGAATGGTTGGATGTAATCATTGATAATCCTCACATAAATAATCACCGTTTACATAGAATTGGGACCATGCGTTTGGAGGTCGAAAGGCACTATGACACTAAGCGCCGTGCTTAACATTCAACGCACTTAATTTCAAAATCGCTTTTCATATTTAGGGACAGATTTTCATTACTTGGAACACAGCCCTTGAAATGCAAATTGATCTTAACGGCGTTCCTGCCCCTGCACCTATATCATCGGTATCATATACAAATACAGCGCAACAAATGCACGATGTCTGTAGAATGACACTTGAAATACGGAATGTCGGACCAAGCGACCTTACCCTACTGCCTCTGCCCATTTAGCGTTCAATTAACCCGCCGATAAGCAAATATTTAGAAGTGAATGTACATTATACGACACACTATTGGCTGGGATGTGATCATTAGGTCAATCCGGATGTCGATATGTGCAATATTCGCACAACAGTGCCGTTGATATTAAAACTTATAGGCGTTACGT
>CM067344.1:25810590-25923821 GCA_034190875.2 Urechis unicinctus
CATGCTGGCACCAAAGGGGGTTAGAGGGCCTGAAGAGTGCCCCATTTGCTCTGCACATGTATTACGACTGGACCTTCACCTGATTAACGTGCATAACTGCACTCATCCCACGGAGCGCGCCAATTTGTTGAAGGAACACAGACATCAGGTCAGTCAATTACAATATTCCATCAATTTGAGTTTCATAGTTACCAAACTGGATGTGGAGGTTGGCGATGAATGCTATACTACTGGTCAGGGTCTATATACCACTGACGCGGTGGTAGACATTTTGAAGGGCTTAGGCCATAAAGTTGTGGTCGACGCCCATCTGCCCAATGTTGTCAAAAAGCAGGGTCAACATGGTCGCAGCAAACCCAGCGAGACAGCTGTCTCTCAAATCACACCAGACCTGGAAGAGGAGACCAGGCAAGCAGCAGCAGCTGTGGTGCAATCCGTGATGGAGGCTGAAACCCCCCATCGACCTGTCGAAATCTGCTGTTCCAGATGCACAGGAGCCACTCCCTTCCACCAGTGATTACCAACCCCCAGTCTCTCTAGCGCCAAGTCCCCCCGAGGAGTGCCTCCCATCAACCAGTGGTAACCAATCCCCTGGCAAATGCCGCAGGAATGCAAAACGGCTGCGATGCAGTGATGGTGAGTACAGCTCAGATTCTTCTGATACTGCATCTGACTCTGATTCTGAGTCTGCAGATGATATTGCAGAAGCTACTGAAAAATTGAGAGGCGACGCCTACCGTGGACGATCCCTTGTGGGCAAAATTCGTCAACTTCGGACAAGGGCAGGCTTCAACAAGAAGTTCACCATGCAGCCTGGGGACCTTCTGAATGAATTCTTCGAGCACATGCGTAGGACGGGCACGCCCGCAGCCCATTCTCGCAACCAGCTCCAATCGGTTAATAAAATGATGTACTGGGTGAATTCCCGTACAGGACTGGGTCTGAACAAACCCAGTGTCAACATGTTCCGCCAGCCACACCATGATACAATCATGGAATACTACTATCACTTGAGCAGTGATATCGACTATACAGGTCGTGGTCTCGGGTTGCAAGCCACCTCCATGGCCAACGAGTTCCATAGCTTGAACAATTTCCTTCAATTCTATGTCACCCGCGTTCATGACGACCGACCCCTGCACACCGACATGCACTCGCTCCTCAACTTGCTGAAGGAAGCCATCACCAAGAACCAGAGGAAGATCTCTAGGGCGATGACACAGAAGGTCATCGTGAAAGGTAGGCAAGGCGTTTTGTTGCATCCTAAGGATGTTGTTAACTCTGTGACCAATGATGAAATTGAACAAAAGCTGGATGAGCTGCTGAGTCAGTATGGTACTAATATTCACGGGGTCCAAAAATGTACCAATGCCAGTGAATACCGCTTTCTAATGGGGTATTTGGTTAACATGCTTTCTCTGTTGAAATATCAGAGACCAGGAGCAGTTTCTGGTATGACTGTTTCTGAAGCAAAGGAGGGTTGTAAAGAACAAGTGGACCTCGGTCCTAGGATAGGGAAGCGCTTTGAGATTTATGTTGCAGATCACAAAACAGGCGCATGTCAGCCCGCCACCTTCTACCTGACACAGAAGGAACGTGATCTGATGCTGATGTTCATCAAGAGGTTTCGGCCAATAGGGAAGCGCAACAAAGTCTTCCTCACAATGTCGACCGGGGAACCCTACTCAGGCTTGTCCAAGCTTATGACGGCATTCCAGAGGGAACACGGTCTCCCGAGATGCACTGCCACTGATGCAAGAGCTGCTCTGTTCTTCCAGAAATCCAGGTCGTCATTTATTAATGTGCATAACCTCGTGCATTCAGTTCCCTCACAGGATCCTGTACCCAGCACCTCAGCAGCATCAAGGTCTGGCTCACCATATCCCATGGCACCAATGTCTGGCCCCCCAGATACAAATGCTTCAAGGTCTGGCTCACCCGAGTCAGAAACATCAACTGGGGCCTCCTCTCAGAGCTCCGTATCTGAATTGTCAGAGCGGGAGGTTCAAAAGATCCTGAAGGAACAGCTCTTCAAAAAATTTCCGCCATCAATGGATGACAAGCCCCCTGGCCAGGCAGCGGTTTTGAAAGTGATGGGCGCGAGTGAATTGCCCCAAAAGGGCAAGATCGTTTGCTCCCCCGAGGTGGCCAAGGCTTTACTGGCGTCATGGCGGGAAGCCCAATGCAAGCTACGAGCTCGTCACCTCCGTTCCCGCTCCAACCTGAAGGTAAAATCGCAGGTAACAATCGAAGCTTTTATACGTAAGCAATACCCCGAATGGGGTAATGTTAGCAAAACGGCCAGGTGGGTCAAGAGCATCAAATAAGACTTCTACCCCCCCCCCCCCCATATTATATTCATGCGATATCATGCAGTAGCCGCCGCCGAGTAGTGTGACCGTATCACATTGACATTGTGGTATATATTGTGTGATGCATATATTTGTTTGTGTTGTATATATTGTGTGATGCATGTCTTTTTGTTTCTCTCCCCACCCCCCCCCCCCCCAACAATTCACTGTCATTGTTTGCAGTATCCGCCGAGTAGTGGGACTGTACACTTTGATAATCAACGCCGTCATTGTATGCGTCATTGTACCCATGCAGTATCCGCCGAGTAGTGGGACTGTACACTTTGATAACGTAGTATATCGTAAATATTCCCACCCATTCCCTATTTTATTGTATTATTGTGACCGTATCACATTGACATTGTGGTATATATTGTGTGATGCATATATTTGTTTGTGTTGTATATATTGTGTGATGCATGTCTTTTTGTTTCTCTCCTTCCCACCCCCCCCCCCCCCCCCCAAACAATTCACTGTCATTGTTTGCAGTATCCGCCGAGTAGTGGGACTGTACACTTTGATAATCAACGTCGTCATTGTATGCAGTATCCGCCGAGTAGTGGGACTGTACACTTTGATAACGTAGTATCGTAAATATTCCCACCCATTCCCTATTTTATTGTATTTTATATATTGTTTTTGCTGTATCTTATTTAACTGTTGTAACATGCATGCCTTTTTTTTTGGGGGTGTATGGGGTGGCCAGGGAGGGGTAGCACCTCTGGTGGTTAACATGTCGTACTCTTCAATGAGTAGTTTGTCCACCTTTGGTCCCCACCTGCCACCCAGCTCTCACCTGTGGCTCCAAGTAGCTTTTATAAGCGGCCACACCCCGGTAAACCGCTTCGACTGGCGGGCTAAACCAGGTGAGGGTATGACCTTTATCTCAATTATCGATACAATAAACCTTTAACAATATATATATTATTATCAGGCATCATCTCAGCTATACAGCCTCGTTGTTTGCATTCAAAAATATGCATTAACATTTAAATGAGAGGCATTTAACCAAACCCATGTCTCGTAAAAAGTCGGTAATCCGACATTTCAAAATGCTATAACTCTAAAAGTAATAAATATATCTTTATTAAATTTTGCAGGCGTATTGATCTTGATACTATCAACAAATTTGGTAAGTTTTATAAAGATCCCATGCAAACTCTACGATTGACAGCCCATTGAAAATGGCACATAGCCAATATCGGTGCTATATAGCCATATTTCCGGCCTTATATCGCCAAAACCGGAAGTGCAATGTCACTGAAACTAATTGTAATCGGGTATCAACATATTCAACCATAACTCCAGAAAATTTCGTTAGGAAATATTGATTGGTTATGACGTGACAAAAATATTTCACCGATTGGGGTAATTTTGGCCAAAAAACCAAAATAGCCAATTTTGGCCAAAAAATCATCTAACTTTTTTTGGCATACCCTGGTACTACGAAAGACCTTTTAAAACTTATTTCATGAAAATCGGTCCATTATTGACGAAATTAAAGGCATATTTCGATTTCCAATGCATGTAATACGTTCATCATGTTGAACATTAACATCGGTAAGATGAAGGCAGGCCTGGATACAATTTGATGCCTTCGGCTGGCTTGAATGGCTTGTATTTGAGCAGCACATCCCATTCGCAGGCTCTTTGTGTGTCTGATTCAATAGCTGCCAATATAGACCACTGTAACTACTTCGTGTTATCATACCCCGCTTTTCTAAAGAAAAGTCTTAATTGATATTATTATGTTACTCGACATTGTGAGGCTAGTCACGTAAAGAAGGTGAAGCGGAAGTACATAGGTTGCGACATATCGAAAGACTGCTGGCATTCAATAATGTTCCAATGATAATAATAATTCGAGATTATTCCCTTATCTTTTGGCAACTACGGTTCATTTATTACTCGCGGAAAATACACGCGCGAAATGTTATGTAAACGCATTGCTGTGAACTCAACAGAAGCTTTTTACCATTTAACGCAAATATGTATTGTTTCGATCTTTGTTTGAGTTTTTTTAATTGTTGGCCGTATTCGCCCATCGATTTGTGTATGTTCGTTGTCGTTATAATCAGCCAATAAAGCAAAACCGTGTGCAAGGACCTACCTGCAATAGTTCTTTCGGTTGAACAGCATCAAAACATTTCTTAAGTTCAAACAGTAGCTACACTTAACGGTTCTTACACACACAGCACTATTCCAAATGTAAGAATCGGGTAGTAATTCGACCGCATAATTACATTTATTTTAATAAACAAACTAACAAATACAGGGCGACTGACGAAAATATTCGGATATTTCGGCCTTGCAAACGGCACTACAAGCAATAATAAGCTCTAACGCTGGTCATTTTCTTATACGATCAAATACATTGTTAAGTATAAAATTAGATCATATATTGCAGCTTGGGGTGGCATCTAGCGGAAACGCAAATGTCCATCAGATAGGTGCACTGAATGATGTGCCTTTTGAAACGAATGTAGATTGATGAGAGTTTTGCATGTTGTAATGACCAGAGCTGGATTGGAAAGGTTGTGTCGCTATCCCCTTGGTTGGCAATATACATTGCCCTTGTTATCTCTCAAGGCATTGTTACTGACGAGCAGGCGCTTTTATGACTAATAGCGGACCCGCTGGTATTATTATGGCCCGATTAGCTGAAGCTTATGGGAGGAGGGGTCTGTGGAAGCGGTTATAATCTCTTTATGCAAATTTTTACTCGTTGCTGAGGTAATATTTCACAAAATTTATAGGTGAGCCGGCGAACAGCATAATATATAGTTGATGACATAGGCGGTGGTAAAGAAAAAGCGTTAGATTTGAATAACGGTAATTATTATGTGGACTTGGCAGTTGTTTACCATATAGAGTGATAAATGTGCCAGCGACAAAAACGGATGAATACGCTAAATTTGCATGGCGTTTCCAAGGGCAAATATTATTGAAATGGCTCTTCCAACAGATGTTTCTATCGGTGTTTATTCCACATTAGATTATTGTTCCATTCTATGGGGTTTCCGTTCATTTGGAGCAGTTATTCTAACACAAACGTCTTATTCATTTATTTAAAAATCATGACTTTACTTTTAACGTTTTTACCCGATACTTTGTTCAAATTCAGCCATCTAGTTCATTCCTGAAGCTGAATGCTTAACTTAGATAATATTTTATTTTCGGGAAATTCTTTGTATCTCGGCCGCTTGAAGTAGAACTTTCTTATACATTATTCGCAATGAAACACCAAGTATTGACCCTTGTAAATCGAGTTTTTAGTTGAAGCGTCCATAGATGCAGGCACTAATTCATCTCCTGCTAGTGATCAATGTCATGGCAATATAAGTGTAAAGACGATCAATGAAAACACTCTAAACATAGAAAGATGATTAACAAATCACTGGGTAATATTACTATCATGTACATGATGGGTTCATAAATGTTAATAATTAATATGAAAGGAACCTTCCTATTTTGTCTTTATTTACAAGCTGATGGTGCTTCGTCAAACAGTAAAAGCCCGATTATCTGGTGCTTCATTGTACCCCCTGCTCTATTACTCATTGTGGAGCGCCAGAACAAGATCAGTATATCTTGCGGTGGAGTAAAGATGCGTTGGTTAATGATCAATGCTGCAATAGTTATATCATGAGGTCTATTTACTAACTGTCGGGATGTTTACATAACTATCTTACTGCCTAATGCAAGAGCAAAGACTGAAATGAGGGCGCGTGGCTATTGCACTAACGATTCGGACACAGCCTGCAATTTATGGCGATCGCTGAAAATGAATTCACATCGTTTTAATGCCACAAGAAGAGCTACGATCATTAGCAAATTTCCTTGCAGCTTGTATATATATATATATATATATATATATATATATATATATATATATATATATATATATATATATATATATATATATATATATATATATATATATATATATATATATATATATATATATATATATATATATATATATATATATATATATATATCCCTATATATATATATATATATATATATATATATATATATATATGCGTCAGTTCGATATATTATATATATATATATATATATATGTGTGTATATACACGTATAAATATATATATATATATATATATATATATATATAACGATAATGCGTCAGTTCGACATATTTATATATATATATGTGTGTGTACACGTATATATATATATATATATATAAAATATATATAAATATATATATATATATATATATACATAAATATATATATATATATATATATATATACATATACGTGTGTGTACATATATATATAAATATATATATATATTTAATATATGCATATGTATAGGTATATATATATATAATACTGTCACGTGCCGTCACGTGTGGTGAAGTGAGAATCAATGAGTGCAACTGTTTAGTTGTTCTAAGCAGATGTTGACATTATGATGACGACGGTTACCGGACGCACAATAGTTATTTGGGATGACACACGGCCCTTCATCTATTTACATTTTTTTCACTTGCCCAAAGCTACTCCACATCATGGACGATATGTATACTTTGTGGCAGTTAACTGCCATGGGCGGAGTATATCGTACATATGAATAATATCACCATTCTAACACAGCCAATCGAAACAGGTCATTTACTGCGAGGTCGTGTACTGGCCGTATAACATTTCTGAGGACGATGGGATACGTTGCATTATCAATCAACATTGCAGTAGTTACAATATGAGATCTATTCAATAGATATTGGCATATTATCAATACCCATTTACTGCCTGAGCCACGAGAACAGCCTGCTAAGAAGGATGTAAGGCTCTAATCCATGCTATTCAACCCACTCCGGCGAAATTAGTATGCCCTCATTTAACATAAGATCCCGTATTAAAGCCTCCATTTGTATTAGTGGTGAATATCGCACCTTAGAGATGGATTCGTTGGTACACTCGAAAACATGCTCATTCCTTTCGACCCACCGAAGCAATACCACACTACATTAGGCATGCATGTCTATTTGGATGTGGTCTTAGCCGCTTGATTCTGCTTGCTCACCTTATACACGCACTCACTAGCAGACTTCTGAGCTTTACCACCCTTGTTGTATGCAGCGTAATTTGGTACACATTCTAGTCATTGGTCATGACAGTGTTGTAAACGTGGGACATTGTCGTGTGTCATATGGATGCATACTCGAGGCTCAATCCAAATTCTTCCCATGACTCACATTGCAATGTCTCGGGATCACTTTCGATTGCGTTGGCATGCCATTATTACTGCATTCTGTGGAAGTCTGTTGGTGAACTTGTCATAGGTATCTACAGTTATGATGAGAGTTTTGATTGATGATGATGATGATGATGATGATGATGATGATGATGATGATGATGATGATGATGATGATGGCAACCCATTGCCGGGTTGTGAAATTGACCTCTTTATTTTTCTACGTCCAAGTGCTTATTGAATCACCACAAACACTGATGTCGATTGCTCATACGATAAAGAGGGTTGATTTTATCGAGTGACATTTTATATGCATCTAATTTTGTCAATAGTCTGGAGCCATGCACAATTTGTTTGATGTTACAATTTTGTCCATGCAGTTATATGAAAATCTGCTGACTTAGCGTCTTGTGTGAGTGTATTCTGATCACAGAGATGATGTCCAATACAACAGATAGATATCCTTTTACGCCATTCGCCTAATAGGCAGCCTGGTCAGACGGCAGTGTCAATTTCCATAACGGTACTTAGTTTAAGGCGCCTTACAATTACTTGGTCACATTATCAGTTAAACTAACGTGATTGTGATAAAAGAGTACTCTTATTTTAGGCGCAGCGAATTCACAAAAACTCGACGCGCTAATAAATTGGAAATGATTTTGTGCGGGATTCCCTCAGACGATGTGATCAATACGCCAAGAAGCATTCTTTCCCTATATTTTGTTTCCTACACTTCCACTTTGGGAAAATGGGATCAAACTACTTCAGTTGCTGAGAAACGATAAAAGTCCAAATATATTCAATAATTTTGCCATTTTTTCTCTATCATAAAACCAAAAAAAATGACTTGAGCAATGAAACATTCACCGGATATACATACCCAAAGAGTGACGGCAATGGGAGCGATGTTTTGTATCGTGTTATTTCTCAAACTCAGGGCAAAGCCTCATCACCACTTAACATCATTCTAAACGGCATAATTTAAAGTTATGTGACAATTCGATGTACCAAAGCACCCTCGATTGGCCGCTCCTGTCGGTTCACTGCCCCTCATTGCGTCCCGTTTGGTTCTCTGGATATTCTCAACAGCTTAAAACAGATCTTGATATCCTGCATTTATGTGGTAATATTCGTAGATTATTATATATCATGCATGAATCATGCATATGTTGAAGTGACGCTTTGTTGTGCATGGACCGAATTATATGCTGTTTCAATGACCTCTGTGGAATATTTAACAGATGCGTAGATTATTGATCCGACATCCCACAACGTCATTCAGCCACATAAAACATAACTCTCACAGCGTATCTGCGTATGGTAAGATCAGCCTATTCATCCAGATATTCAAGGAGTGTATTCAATCTTTTGACTCATTTACAACAGAACACTTAATGTCATTGAGAGTCCTTCAAGCTTTATTCAATGAACGACGTATCATTCTCCTTCAAGCTTTATTCAATGAACGACGTATCATTCTCCTTCAAGCTTTATTCAATGAACGATGTATCATTCTCCGGTAAAGCGCTTACAAAGCATGATTAGTTGCAGTCGTCACCACTGTTCACGTGCAGAATTAGCAATCGCCATGTTTATACTTGCCTATGTACACCGTCTTATTCATAACATGTGTCTTAAGACTTAGAAAAGACTCCCCTTTACATTGCACCTCAAGGTTGCGCCATCAGTGATCGCATTTCCTTGTTCAATGTATTGATACTTTCAACATGTTCATTGTGTGCAACATTTGTGATAATGCGGTAACGAGCGCCCCTTTCTGGACTAGGGAGCTGTTCTTGTATTGCTAGATAAATAGTTTATGTGCGGCGTTGAATATCCCATAATTGTACAAAATCAGCCATACATGAGACGAGGCAATGGCGGAGTTTTGAAAGTGTCTTTTGCTTACACGTTCCATCTTGCTTAATAAGTAACAGTGAACATTATATACAAACCGCCGGCCATTTAACTGCACTTGAAACGTAATGCGATCATGTAGGTACTTTTGTCATTGAATTAAGCAAGGTAACACCCTTGCGGTCGTCCTGTTGCACAACACTGACGTAATTTATGCTCTGTAATACAAATTAATGCCTGATATTGTGAATAGTAACATAATGAATCTGGTGATGAGGCTACATTATGCAATGAAAACAATCTGCCGTGTCAGGAAAACGTGTTGCTACTAGGCAAAACATTTGCATCCGTCTGATCTAATCATAACGACAAAATATTGTTCATTGCAATTATAAGTCGTGCATGGCAAACGTTTTCGTGTTGAATAAAAATATATTGCGCACCGAGCTTTGAAAGTTGATATAAGAACTTGTCTTTTCTGTACTGCTTTAACAGTGCTCATATGGCAGTATGTATCATTGTTCCGTCTGTAACAACCCACCCGTTCCGAGTAACTTATGAAGGAATTGACACATGATGCCGGTAGAGAAAGTTTGTTTCAGAATTCGGGATGGAATGTATATGATGTACGGGATCAAAAACGCTGCACTCGAGGTTTCAGCGCACTTCACTGGAAGAAGAAAATACAAGGCTTGATTAAATATCCCCTGCATTGAAGTCACCTTGTAACATCATTGATGCCTATCTATAAAGTAATATATATATATATATATATATATATATATATATATATATATATATATATATATATATATATATATATATATATATATAAATATATATATATATATATATATATATATATATATATATATATATATATATATATATATATATATATATTTTAAAGATCATAAACACAATTTTTTTTTTTAATCGAAATTCGAAAGAATAAACTTCAATAATGGTATTCATATCAATAGCGGTTACTTTGGAGCACCCTATTCCTTTAAAAAATGATTTTAAAAGTGTATGTTTTCATCTTCCTCGCGTTGAACATCCCGCTCGGCAACGTTCGGAATTATTTGGCCCGTGACGTCACGTTCGCTGCTCTGTGCTCGCTGATCAAGAATGTCAACAAGGTTCGCCATTGTTGTCGCGGCTCGTTGATGGTTTATGAAAAAGTCTTCACGGCTTGTTACACTCACAGTTTGGACTATGCCTTATTGTTGTGCCGGTTGGGTGTAGAAACGACGAGAGGTCGGGTAAGAGTTTCTTTCGGTTCCCGAAGACCCGAAACATGCACAAGAATTGGATTGCAAAGGTGAAGAGGAAGGATTGGAAGCCGACCAAAACAACTGTCCTTTGCTCCGACCACTTTGAGAGGGACGCTTATGAAACTGACCCAGAGCTGCTTTTCTACACAAACTAGGTTTCGCCAAGGTGCCATGCCAACGACTTTCAATTACATGGGTGTGAACCAGGATCGAGTAAAACGTCGAGGTGCCTTTGAGAAAAGACGACGTCAACAGGTAAGATAGCTAGGACCATTCAATTTTCATTCCCACTAAATCCCAGTCATGGTTGTGCCTTTGTATTTGATTGACAGCAAAAATTTTTTCTTATATGAATAATCATACGACCCAAATGACATGGCCGTGTTAAGGCTAAGGCATCACTTGTAAAGAAAGGCCCCATGGGCATGGCTCAATAACAGAATAACTGGTGTTTCATTGTGATCTCAAAATGCTTGCTTGACATTGCCTGTTTATTGTTTAGGGATTTGGATACACTACATACTGTGTTTAATTGGTCCATTTACATGAGTACTACTGATGTCATAGGATAAATTAGACAGTCTGTACATAGAAGTATATTGATATAGGTGATTTTGATCCCTTCAATCATGCAAACAAAATCTACTCAGCTACTTTCTAGGTATCCTCTGTAAAGGCCCTCTGGGTCTGGGAATGTAGATCTTATTTTGTTTAAGAAATAAGATGGCAATACTTTCTGGGAATGTAGATCTTATTTTGTTTAAGACACATGATGGCAATACTTTTCTGTTATGTCTACCTAATCTGTGCCACACCCAGTAGATGAAACGGCGATAGGCCAAATATCTGAATAACCTGGAGTAAAAAAGAATTGATTATTTCTTAGGGAAATATGAAAGTAATGTTTTATAACTCTTTTTTTTTTGTCAACTATGTACTCCAGATATAAATGTATTGCTGGTTTTGCTGTTTGTTGTCATGTAGCACTGAATGTGATTACCAAATGTATTGCACAACATGGACACTTGGGATACACATTGTCCATGTCCAGAAGTGGCTGTGTGTCTTATAAGTGCTTCAATAAAGGCATAACTAACTCATTTGTGTTAACTTCATCCCCTATATGTCCATCTATCTGTATGAACTCGAATTTCCATGCAAGCAGGACATAACGGTCCAAGCAGGTTGACTTGAACCCTGGATGTTCGGTCATACATGGCCACTTCTATTGTTGCCAATCTTCGGGTAATTTCGACAACAAACACATTCCCGCAATGTGGTCATCTGATCGCAGTTGTTACAGCTACACCTGAAAGGTTGCCCAAATCAAGATTTAGCCATTTTGAACTCCAAGTTAGATCATTCACATAACAAAAGCTGACCTAGCCCTACAAGACGTGGTATAAATTCATGTTACCGTTACACCGGAGCTAAAGCTGACCCAGCAGTCCATGTTCGTCCATGATTCACAAGTTCTTCTCAGCATTCTGACTTTATTTGTGAGCAAAAGAGTAGACTTAGTCTTTTAAATATACACTGATGAGAGATATATTAACAGGACGTCTAAATTCTGAAAGGGGCCAGTTCACAGGCACCCAAGTCAATTATGTATATTATCATACATGTCACTATCGCTCGGGGAACGCGCTGGGTGAATTTATTGACTTGGGTGTGTGGGCCAGATAGACCCCATTACACGGAAATGTTATTTCTACCGGTGCTAATCCATTTAGACTAATAGAGAAGAAAAATTTCTACCCACCACACTTCCACTGGCCTGAAAGTCTAAGCGTCTTTGCTGAATTCATTTTCCGAATCGGAATCCGTTTCTGAGCTCCCAACACCATTATCTGACTCGTTTGTTATTCGCAATTGTGTGGGCTCAAATAAATACCCATTTCACCTAGAAAGGAAAGTTGCAGGGAAAAAATCGCGGATCGTATAATGTTTCTCAGCTTCCGAAATACCGCCTTCGAATTTGTTTTGGGACGAGCCGCAAACGTGACGTCACGCGTCCTGCCTCCTAGCGACCAACTGGTGCAAAATGGACTCTGGGAATTCAATCGGAATTAAACCCGAGCACCACATTCTCAGCGGATTTATGTCGACAGTACTTGAGAGAATGTAAAATTATCTACCGTGGTTAGATTAAAAGATATTTTCCTACATTTTGCAACATACAAATCGGATATGCCAAAAAACGTTAGTTTTGATCTTTAAATGGGATATATACATATATATATATATGTTTATATATATATGCATATATATGTATATATATGTATTAATATGTATGTATATATATCTACCGGTCCATAATATATACATTCAGATAACACTGATTGACCTGTTAATGTTCACGTGTGTGCGCATGTCTGTTTTGTGTGTGTCGTGACGTGTTGATTTGGTTCTGAACCTGCCAGATTGTACATCGAGCTAATACAGGGTCAGGATTCAATAGCCCGGTGGCGTTCATAGGAACAAAGCTAAAAGATCATTTATTCAGTGAATGCCAGACTAAAGTCTCCATAAAACAGGCATAAACAGTAAATGACTATGATGTTCTCACGCCATCGGAGACAACGATAGCTGGATTATATCACGCAGCACGAGAGAGCTACGTGATGACCCGCAGTTGGCCTTGCCCTTAAACCAGTGAGTGGCTCTCGAAGGGCGCGTTCTGAGGATCAATCATATTAAGATTGCATTTATCCTGCAGATTGAGAGCATTAATGCTCTCCAAGTTAAGCACGTTGCAACCCACTAACCATCAGAAAAGTATTTAGGCTAGTATGAATCGGGACTGATATGCTTCATATCTTGATGAACATCATTTACCGAAACAGCCAGGTGCGTATCGACATGAAATTAGGTTTGACGGATATCTAATCACAATATTAAATGCTCACCTATATTATGGGGTTTCACATACACGATACTTTCTGGGGATTAAAATATGTACAGACGACGTTTAGTTGTACAATACATTCATTTGCTACACCATTCGAATAAATCCATGACGCAATATCTCACGCGTCTCCGACGCTATAACGTTACGCGTACAATATCAATATCATAATGAGTCTCCGCATACTAGATATGAAATTACGAGCCATATATATAAACAATATATATATATATATATATATATATATATATATATATATATATATATATATATATATATATATATATATATATATATATATATATATATATATATATATATATATATATATATATAGCTACCAATTAAAATAATTATATAGACGACTTGAAAAGCTGACCAATGAACATCTTCATCTTTATAGCTATTTATTGAACCATTTGTAGTCATACCTTGCTTATGCATATATTAGTTTATTGTTACACATCTTTTGTATCAACTATGTGTTAATGTTGAAATTATGATACCACCTTATCGCTAACTTAGTTACACTCGCTATTCAACGAATTATTTCCCTTTGGGCTGCCAAGCACTGGCTGGACACAACAAATCGGTGGGTTGTTAACATCGCTTGTTCACAAACATGGCACTAAATGAAGTGAATTCGGTCTATCTTACTTTGTGTATCACAATATGCTTGCGGATAAAGCAATCCGCGTGAACTGGATATTCAACTATTTCACATCTGCTTGCAAAAATTGAATGCCATTTGTATCAGCCATGATTGTGACCTGACGTCGAATTGTAATGTTCAACACATGCAGCTGTTCCGAGAATGCTGCATGATACCATTTGGCATGCTGACGAAGTGTTTATCTATCGTCATGGAACCGATGCTTACGTTCAAGTACTGATGGTGGCATCGCTGGCCATAGATTGTTTGAAAATGAGTTCAACTCTGCGAGACAGGAGATTAATCTGTAATGCTGCATTCATTATCAGATGCTAGCTGACAATTTTCTGCTTCATCCCACGCGAGACTGACACGCAACAATAGCAGTGTAATGTAACAGTTTGCATTAGCCAAACATAGATTCTGTAGTGACTTATACAGATAATCTAGCAACATTGTTATGTCCTCACTTCACGTTTTCGACAGTGCTCGTGTGCCAGCCGACGCCGTAAATAAGTAATTATACCCATACATATCTAATAAGATACTTTCCTTCCGATGGACTCCTTACGAACGATGAATATCAAAACAATATTTCGCCACTCTTCTTCACCCTTTTGTTTGAGTCGCGAGTGAGGTGTCTGAAGTGCCACTAACTCTCCCCCACCAATCCAAATACACACGCTTACACGCACAACATTCAGCCAGATCTACTGATTTTTTTCAAGCAATGATATCATTTTTCTCTCTGTCTGTCAACCTTTCTGGCTGTGTGTCTATGAGTGTTAGTGTTTGTGTGTCTGTCTGTACGTTTATATGCCTCTCTCTCTCTCCCTCTCTCTCACTATCGTTTCCTTGCTCACACGCACACGCAAATTGAAAAAAAACCTAGCAACTTCTCTCTTTTTCTTAGGCAAACCTGAGTTGCATCCGTTGCCACTTACCCTGTCTCCCTATGCCTCTACTCCCTCGGACAGAGTCTGATCCACGATTCCTCCTTCCAAGTGCCGGCTGGCTCTCGGTAACACACCAACACTTGGCCGCTTATATATCCTCGTATCTCTCTAACCCAAGTGATATGCATAACTCAGTATATCGCAAGCACATGCAAATCAGCTGCCTGTATCTCCCAGACACATGCGAATCAGCTGCCTGTATATCCCTGACACATGCAAGTCAGTCACCATCTGTCCCATGCATAAGCGAAGATAAAGCATTAGACACTTATTTATCAGTGCAGCCCCGTCTCATAAAGGAAAATGAAGCCCCTTTCACATTTTTAAACGGCAACTAATAACCCTAGCCATATCTGGGGGTGGTGAATAATCATGACCGAGAAATGCATTGGAGGCATTTAATAGCGGTAAGTAAAGGGTATGCATCCCTGAACAATAGTGTATGGATACAACTTAGGTTGGGGCCCCAACAGTGATATGTCATCGTTATTTTACTCGTATCTGATAGAGTCACTTAAGTTCTTCAGCTTCTTTTAGCTTTCTAAATATACTGCACTTGGTGGACGAGGCACCAAGTGCAATTTATGCCAGGGCTTATCTACAGCCATTTGCCACAAAACATGACGCCGTAAAATGTGATTTCTATCAATGGTGAACATTCCAATAAGGTGAACCTCGTGACAATAATTGCATGAATGCATATATATAAATATATATATATATATATATATATATATATATATATATATATATATATATATATATATATATATATATATATATATATATTTATAAATACAAATTTATATATATATGTGTATACATATATATATAAATATATATATATATATAAATATATTTATATGTATGATTTCTGGTTACGGGGATGATAGGAATACCATGCAGGTTGCCGTATTTGACGTTGACAGTTTCATTCAAATTATATTCAGAAAGCGACCGCCATTAACCCTGGCATATTTACATACCATCGTCAGGTTGTGAAATTGGTCTGACCCCTACGCCCTAAAAAACACTCCTGACAATTGCCCATAAGCACCAGAGGGCGGTTTATCGAGTGACCTTTTATATTCATCCTAGTAAGTCAATAGTCTGGAGCCGTGCAATATTTTGCTGATGTTACAATATTGCTTTTAGATTTTTGAGGTATCACTGGGATGTCTGCGGCTCGGTCCGACCAATTGGTCGCATCACCCAGTTTATGCAGTCATTTGAAATTCTGCTGACGTAGCGGCATCCGTGAGTGTATTCCGATCACAGAGTTGACGTCGAATACAAGAGATAGCTATCCATTATTGCCATTCGCCTAATATATAGCCTGGGAAAATATCTGAATTTGCAAGCAGACAGACGGCAATTTCAAACGGCGAAATTAAAATGTATGTGACAATTCGATGAGCCATAGCACCCTCGAATAGCCGCTCCTGTCGGTTCACTGACTCTCATTGCGTCCCCTTTGGTTCTCTGGATATTCTCAACAGCTCAAAACAGATCTCAATATCCTGCTTTTATGTGGTGATATTCGGATAAGATTTACTGTCAAACATAAATCATGCATATGATGACGTGACGCTTTGTTGTGCAAGGACCGAATTATATGCTGTTTCAATGACCTCTGTGAAACCTGGATTGATGAGAAATGATTGCTCATATTTAACAGATGCGTAGATAATTGATCCGACATCTCACAACGTCATTCAGCCACAGGGAACTCTCACAACGTATTTACGTATAGTAAGATCAACCTATTCATCCAGATATTCAAGGAGTGTATTCAATCTTTTGATTCATTTACAACAGTGCACTTAATGTCATTGAGAGTCCTTCAAGCTTTATTCAATGAACGATGTATCATTCTCCGGTAAAGCGCTTACAAAGCATGATTAGTCGCAGTCGTCACCACTGTACACGTGCAGCATTAGCAATCGCCATGTTTATACTTGCCTATGTACCCCGTCTTATTCATAATATGTGTCTTAACACTTAGAAAAGACAACTGATTGCTCCTCAAGGTTTCGCAATCAGTGATCGCATTTCCTTGTTCAATGTATTGATACTTTCAGCATGTTCATCATGAGCACCATTTGTGTCAATGCGTTAACGAACGCCCCTTTCTGGACTAGGGAGCCGTTCTTGTATTACTTCATAAATAAATAATGTATGTGCGGCGTTAAAAATTCCATATTCGTACAAAATCAGCCATACATGAGACGAGGCAATGGCGGAGTTTTGAAAGTGACTTTGCTTGCACGTTTTTCTACCTCTGTAGCAGTTCCATCATGCTTATGAAACAGTGGACATTATGTACAGACCGCCCGCCATTTAACTGCACATGAAACGTAATTTATGCTCTGCAATCCGGATTAATGTCTGATATTGTGAATCGTAACCTATTAAATCTGGTGATGAGGCTATATTATGCAATCAGATCAATCTGCCGTGTCGTGAAAAAAAGTGCTACTAAGCGAAACATTTGCATCTGTCTGATCGAATCTTAACGACCAAATATTGTTCATAGCAATTATGAACTGTAACTGGCAAACTTTTTCGAGTAAGATGAAAATGTATTGAGCATGGAGTTTTGAAAGTTAATATAAGAATATAACGTTTTTGTGCTGCTTTAAAAGTGTTCATATGACGGCATTTAAAAACGTTCCGTCTGTTACAACCCACCCGTACCGAGTAACTTATGAAGGAGTTGACACATGATACCGGTAGAGAAGATTTGTTTTAGAATTCGGGATGGAATGCATATGATGTACGGGATCAAATACGCTGCTTGTTGTACAGGTAAAGGATGATGAGACGGACCCATTTTACATCGCAATGGCTCTAGCCCGATTAAGTACAATTGTCACAGCTCATTCTTTGCAATTTCTTTAATGCAAAAAACCCTCGTTAAATCCCCACTTCAGCGCAGTAAGCCCACAAACCATTATCATCATCATCATCATCATCATCATCATCATCATCATCATCATCATCATCATCATCATCATCATCATCATCATCATCATTATCATCATTATCTTCAATATCATCAATATCATCATCATCAATAAACTATGACCACATCCAAATAGGCATGCATGGCTAATGTAGTGTGATGTTGCTTTGGTTCAATGGGTCGAAGGGAATGTTTTCGAGTGTACTAATGTATCCATCACTAAGATGCGATATTCAGCACAAATACAAACGGAGACTTGCCATTTAATACGGGATCTTGCGTTTAATGAGCGCATAATAATTTCGCATATATGCGCATTGGTCCGCCGGAGTGGGTTGAATAGCACGGATTAGAGCCTTACATCCTCCTTGTTATCCTGCATTAGGCAGTAATGTGGTATTGCAAATATACCGATATTTATTGAATAGATCCTATGATGTAACCATTGCATTGTTGGTTACTGATGAAAATTACTCCCATCGTCGGCCGAAATGTTATACGGCCAGTATATAACCTCGCAGTGAATGAGCTCTATCGATTGGCTGTTTTAATTAATTGTAATATTATTCATATGTACGATATAATCCGCCCTTGTCAGTTAGCTGTCACACAGAATACATATCGCCCAGGCTGTGGAGTAGCTTGGGACAAGTGCCTCATCCAAACTAACAATTGTGCGCCCTTTAATCGTCGTTGTCATGGAATCATAATTTGCTTAGAACAATGAAACAATGCAACCATTGTTTCTCACTTCAACACAAGTGACGGCACGTGACAGTATTTATATATATACATATATTTATCTATATATATATATATATCAATATAAATATATATATGTATTTATATGTATGTATATATATATATATATATATATATATATATATATATATATATAAAAACACCCATACATAATATATATATATATATATATATATATATATATATATATATATATATATATATATATATATATATATATATATATATATATATATATATATATATATATATATATATATATATATATATATATATATATATATATATATATTGCCGCCAATTCAAGATTGTGTCAAATAACCGTAATACGTGTGTTCAACTACTCTTTTCTCTTGTCAATTTTAGATACCTTCTACAAAGAAAATTCGCAATAGATTGTCGCTATTTATGTGGCGTTAAAATGACGTATATTCATTTTCACGAACATCATAAGTTGCAGGCTGTGTTGAATAGTTAATGCAAGAGACATGCGCTCTCATTGCAGCGTCGCTAATGCACTACGCAGTTAAATGGTTATATGGATATACGGGCATTTATTGAAAAGACATTGCAGCTTTGGTTATTCACCACGCATCTTCATTCCACTGCGAGATATATTGATGTTGGTCAGGTGCTCCACAATGAGTAAGATGGGCTGGGGGTACAATGAAACACCAGATAATCGGGTTTTTACTGTTTGACGAAGCATCATCAGCTTGTAAATAAGGATAACATAGGAAGGTTCCTTTCATATTAATTGCAGCATCAAGGGCTAATGATATACGTGATCTACAGGATGGTTACATGACCCAGTGATATGTTAATGATCTTACATGGCACATCAACCAGTACACAAATCTGATGGACATTTGCGTTTCCGCTAGATATCACCCCAAGATGCATTATATGAACTGTCCTTGAATAGTCCCTGTTCAATAATTTGATACCTTACGTTGCATTGAATCGTATAAGAAAATGACAAGCGCTAGGGCTTATTATTGCTTGTAGTGCCGTTTTGCAACGCCGAAATATCCGAATATTTTCGTCACCCACCCCCCCCCTTATTTGTTAGTTTGTATATTGAAATAAATGTAATTATGCGGTCGAATTACTACCCGATTCTTACATTGGGAATATCGCTGTGTGTAATAACCGTTAAGTTAGACCACTGTTTTAACCTAAGACATCTTTTGATGTTGTTCAACCGAAAGAACTATTGCAGTGGTGTCCTAGTGCACGGTTTTGCTATATTGGCTGATTTTAACGACAAAGAACATACACAAATCGGTGGGTGATTACGGAAAACAATTAAAAACAATAATCGAAACAATACATATTTGCGTTAAATGGTTAAAAGTTCCTGTTGAGTACACGGCAAAGCGTTTACATAACATTTGGAATTATTGGAATTATTTATTGCCAGCCGTCGCAACCTATGTACTTCCGCTTCACCTTCTTTACGTGACTAGCCTCACAATGTCGAGTAAAATAACAATATCAATTAAGACTTTCGTGAATAATGCCATCAGCCCATCCAATAGTGTGTAACTTTCCATGAACGAGGTCATATTAACCTGAATGTCAATTTATATCATTAGTCATTACGTTCCATTACCCCGGGATAGAATGACAAATTGACTGGAGACACCGTAGGCAGACAGGAAGCTTTATGTTTAATTCGAAGCCAGATAGAGGCGACGTCGGGATCTAATAAACAATGACAGCATCAGAGCAGACAAACATAAGTGAAGCCTCTTGAGATCAACAATGTCAGCGCCATACGGTTTAGTTCGTAGGCATATATAGATAGATATATATATAGATATAGAGAGATATAGAGAGAGAGATAGAGAGAGAGAGAGATAGAGATATATAGAGAGAGAGAGAGAGAGAGAGAGAGAGAGAGAGAGAGATAGAGATAGAGAGAGAGAGAGAGAGAGAGAGAGAGAGAGAGAGAGAGAGAGATAGAGATATAGAGAGAGATAGATATATAGATATATATAGAGGTATATATATATATATCTATATATATCTATATATCTATCTCTATATATATATATATATATATAAATATATGTATATATATCTACATATATATATATATATATATATCTTTCTCTCTCTCTCTATATATATATATATTTATATATATCTATATATTTGTCTGTATATATTTAATATATGTATATATATATATATATGCATATATGTATATTTTTGTATATATATAAATATATATATATATACATATATGTATTTATATATATACATATATATATTTACGTTTTTTAAGTATATATATATATGTATATATATATATATATATATATATATATATATATATATATATATATATATATATCATATTATATATGTTATATTGCAACATGTTTTGTAAGCTCATATTGTTGTGATTCATCAGGATATTCCCTGCATGTCATTATTCTCGCCATTCGTATAGCCACTTCCAGCTTATGCTTTTGTCAGCCATAGGACCTACTTCGACCGACAGGATATGTCCCCTGCAAAATTCCTATCATTTCGGGCTCGGGCTAGGTAAATTACCCTCGTCAATGCTCTGCAATTGCGAAAGTAGCAATCGGCCATCCCCGATTGTATTATACTATGTAGATGCTCAGTCAATATGAATTGTCACAACAGAAGCTTCATGTCTAGTAGCCCGTTCAATATTCCTGGTGGTGATATTGATCCTAACACACATAACGACTAATCCCACTCACAGCTCATCAAGCCTGATTGTAAATCCTTGTTCTAGGTAACTGACGCTTTTACTGAAGTGTACATGTACATACTCTTTGCACAGGGAATTATTACCGAAGTACTACGACATCTGTCAGTTTCTGTACGTTTCTACAGTGATACCACCGACGCAATATCTTTGAAACGTTTGATAGTTCAGCACCGTGCAACATACATGAGATGAGTGAGAGCTTCTAAAGTAAATGTAAATAATGTGACTGTAGACGCAATAACATACACACCCGCTCACACAAGTATTAGCTTGCATTCAAGATGTATTAAAAGTGCCTACAAGCATTTGAACACATGGGGGCTATATTGCGGTAACAATGATGTGACTGCGTCATCGCCGTGGTTTGTAATCCATGGTAAAATAGAATGCTCCATCCTGTGAATAGTAGGAAGCCTTTCAGTTAGCCGAATAGAATGCAGTCGGTGCCATCCACAGTGCTGGTCAGAGGACGGATGAGACTCAAATAGACATACAATATATTATGTGGATTATTTGAGGGCTTCCCGATGTGTAACAAAAGATCCTGGGCTAAATCAAATGTTATATCGCAAGTAGAAGCTACTGTTCACAATTACTTGCAAACAATTCAGGATCACATCCTAAACGGAAATAACCTTCGCTAGCTCTCCGATTCTGTGCAATAAGAAGTTCGACCAAAAGGCAAATACCCCTTGTATTTGCATTAACTAGTTAGGCCATCCTATACGCACAGCTTATCTTAGGTAACGTTAGCGTCCCCATCACTCCTTTGTGTCTTAACATATAGGAGCGACATTTAGGGGTAACATGTGTAAAAACAGCATTGCAGACCGTGAAAAATAAGTAGACAAAATTGTCTCCATTTGTCTAAATCTCACAAAAGTTACGTAGAGCCCTGCTACTTGATTACTAGTTTAAGCATAAACTACTAGTTTACCCGTAGAATAACTAGCTAAAGAGTAAAACGACCATTCCATGTCTTTGTAGTTTGTCCATATTTCTGCTTTGTTTTTGGGCCCCTTATCTTAGCCAATCAAAAAGGTCGCATACATGAGTTGAGCGCCTAATCAAAGCGACCCAATATGGTCGTACAGAGCTTAAGAAATTGCAGAACCGATTTAATCGGAGGTCGGACGCCATAGTTGCTGAGATCCATTCTGGTCAACCCGCCGAAAATTTAAACAATGCCGTGTCATGAGGTATCTAAGCCATGGCGAAATGCCATCGGCTTCCGTGGTTTATTATTATAGTTAAAGTTAACAGTTATATGTTGAATGATTGAGTCAAATGTGAGCTTTGTTTTGAATTGTACCTAAAAATGTGATTATTAACCCTTAAACGTGGCAACTCTTTTAGTCACCCCCGACAAGGGCGGCGTCAGAGTTGCAGCGTCGGCGGCAAGACCCAGCCACGTGCCCTAAGCGGGGCTTCGCTAAGAGGGCTCGCTGGGGACCAAATTTGTTAAGCGATTTTGTGCGCTCGAAATCTAATTTTTGTCCTACCCTACATCGTTTATTCTTAACCAATGACTATCTTAGCCATGTGAAACACCCTGATGCGATACATATGGAATACCGCAAATGGCGCCTACCCCGAAAAACTTAGTTTACGCATAAAATGACCAGTTCACACGTAAGATGACCAGTTTACCCATACACTACTAGTTTACTGGTAAACTACTAGTCATTTTAAGCGTAAAATGCTTGGGCTTGTGATCCTGATGGCTTACAATAGAAAACTTTCTTTCCTAGTATAATTTAACATCAAGCTTGCATGAAAGTGTTTCTCCTTATTTACTAAGTTTGATGTTGCACAATGTCTACGTAACGCTTCGTAGAACATTTACATTGGTAAGATGAAGGCAGGCCTGGATACAATTTGAAGCCTTCGGCTGACTTGAATGGCCTATGTTAGAGCAGCACATCCCATTCGCAGGCTCTTTGCGTGTCTGAGTCAATATAGACCACTCTAACCACTTCATGTAAATCATACGCTGGTTATCTAACGAATAAAGCACCGGGTTGCTCAAATCATACACCGGAAGTCAAAGCAGTTAAAGGGTAATTAAAAGCGTAATGTTCTTATAAGATAACATGCTGTTAATTGCAGCACCATGCACAAACTTGTCAATATGAATCCATAATAATATTGGGGAGATGGAGCTGATGAGAAATATAAAGACGGATAATTCTTTGTATTTTCTATGTAAGAGTTACACAAATGACCATCTTAATTCGTTTATCGTTTCCACTCATTTATCACCATGTTGCTAACACCAAGCTGAGCACTTCTCAGGATGGGACATGAAGCGCGGATGGGAGGTTGTCCTCAATTCTCTTCATGCAAACGTTGTGCACTTGCTCTGCATCAAGCATCGCATTGACTATATATCGGGCTTTGTTAAACCATACATCATGAGTAAATACAATATGGCTTGTGTATTTTGTGGCCATGTAAAATGGAATTATACCGCGTTATCAGCGACAAAAGGTATGGATTCATCTGAATCTGCTAGCCTGCAAAATGGACCTACAGATGTCGCACAATACCCGGTACCGATATAACCCCACATAACACAGTATATTGCTCTCCTGCTGAAAGTGCAGTTAATTATGGCATTGATAAATTCGATGCGAAACGTTTAACACAGTATATGAGTGAACTCACTGGACAATACCAACACGGTGTAACATGTATTCCGCTATTCCGCTGCGTGACACATGGTTCATTGAATGTGTTAAACGGACGTTACGGATCGTAGCTGTAAATTGTTGATAATAAGTCAACGCGATAAGTCAGAAATCTAACGAGCTGCAGTACTGTGTGAAACACTGTGATTGTTAGCTTATTTATAACCCGTGGTATCGTCAATCATACAAATCCTATATGCGTTTTTAACGCTATCTGTAATGGGAATGTGGGAAAGTTGCTGCTGCATCAGCGCCATTATTGGGAGTCTTGGCTAAGTCAGTGAATCGCCATCAGTGTTTGCCATTTTCCACGCATGCGCGCCGTTAACGGCTATTGCCTCGATGTGTCATTTAAGCCTGGCCCTTGCTCCACAGGAGTGAATCACGGGCCTCTTAATCCCCTCGTTGCGTAAAGCATCTGTCTACTGCACGCAAACGTCTTGTATCACCAGACCAACCTCTTCCGCGAATAAGTGTTCAACTACTGAACAATCTACTTGGAGAGCAAATGTAAGGTAATGTAATCCAGTTATATACACAAATGCAAATAGAAAACGGGTAAGCTATCCATTTTCTATATTAGTATTTTGCGAACACATATGGAAAATGGGTAAGCTATCCATTTTCTAGTATAGTATTCGGCAAACACATATAGAAAATTGGAATACATTCCATTTCCGTTTCCCTTATTAATATTTCCTTAACTCGAAAATCAAAATGGTATATACCCTGGTTTTAATATAGAAGATTTTGTAACAAATTAATTATTTGGACGACACGATAAATATTTTCAACCCCAAAAACCCCCACGTGAGTTATAGCACTAGTAAACATTTACATGTTCCGCCATCTTCATCATCCATTGCAGCGAGTTGGCAAACATTGAACGTATTGGTTCATATATGTGTAACAGCTATGACTGGCGCCTGTACATTTGCTCATTTGCCGTTAAATCCGTGACCTGTTAAACAAACAGGCAGATGAACCCACCTGTAGCTAATGCGCACACCTATTTTGTCAGTTTGTAATACCCAACAATTCCATAATAGAAGCTGAATTATTATAAAGATGCATTCAAGCTATTGCTAACGGATCAATTACATGACCTTTAACATTTTAACAGACACATGTCGTGACTTGGTATTCTTCACATATCTCGGTATAACAAAATGGAGCCAGACGCTTTAATGGGAAACTGATCATGGTGCGATTGACATAGGAGACACATATGTCTATAAATAACTGGTGCCCCGCAAACATGGGGAACTTGTTTGTCGAAGATTCTTGTTTGAAAAAGTAAATCATTCTACCCGGCCTAATAGATGCTCAAGTGGCAGCATGGGTAGTGTTGATCAGCGCATCTAGTCTTGTATCATTAGAGTAAAAACACAGTCACAATAACATTTCCACCCGAGAAAGTAAATAAGTAGTGCAAACGTATTTGCTAGTGACACAATAACGCCCCGAGCAGTCTTGCAGATGAAACTTCCGTGCTGTCGGCACAATGTGTAACGTTCTAAGCCATACTAATGAAGACAAATAAGTGTGCGAACTATAAAAGGTGTACCAAATCATTGTGCGAGTCAGAATAACGGTCTTAAAAATATTAAGTTAATGCAGACAGTCCCGAAAAGCCACATATTAGAGTCATTTATATGCCGTTGCAATGGAGCAAAGCAGGCTGAACTTGGCTCTGTAACAACATGTTGCTTACATGCTTTGGGAAGGTGAATGCAGAATAATTTCATATCCAGCATTTAAGCGCATTATCTGACTCGACTATCCTCTGTGTTAGCAATAATAACCGCAGTCTACAAGCAAGCCTAAGTAATTAACCGGCGACGTCATCAGACAGGCATGAGATTGTATCGACTGCGTGATGTAACAATCGATGCCTAGTTATTTCATCAACACGCCCTTACACCAACGCGGAATGATGTTGGCAAAGGGTTGCACAATAAAGCACTGAGCCGGATTAACAATGAAGCCGTATGTAGCCGGGTATATTCTGCGCGATGAGATGGAATTGTTGTTCACATGTGAGGCAAATAGCCCAATGAGAAACTAGTTTGAAGCCGCCGTACTACGAATGTGAGATACCCTAATTGTATTATATACCATACATTCTACACAGCATGCTTAAATGAGGCTTGCTGCTCATACATGTTTAGGAGGGACTAGAAGTAAATGGTCTGCAGTATCATACCTGGGTGCTAATCATAATTATTTCATTATTTTCGTAGCCGTTCCCCATGGTCTAGTGGTATAATGCGTCGCTGATCGACCCGCAGGTTGTTGGTTCGATACCAAGTAGAGAGAACGTCATTGGTGCCCCGTGAATGGGACGATCACGTTAAATGGCGGTCCTATCTCTAAAAGGGGATGCACCCGACCCGGTAGATAGATAATTACGTGCTGGATCTTCGTCCCAGCGGCAACTATGCACCGGATTGATGCCATGTGGGCGGCGCTGGTTCTTAAGAGGAGCTGTCCAAACATCACAATAATTTTCATCCATCACCGTCACGATATCACTCCGTTGATGAAGGTGACTTCAACCCCAATATTTCCATTTTTTGAATTATTCAAGTAAAACGCAAACATTACTTGGGGTAACATAATCACGGCGAGACAGACCGGTGTCAAACTCTTGGAATAATGCTTCCCAACTGCTCTGTATTCAGGTCAGTAGTCATCTTGTTGTTTAACAACTCGGTTAGATCAAAAGCATCAATGCCTCATGCGTCGCGATCAATAACAATCGGCAGTCTAGTAAATATTTGGACTTGCAATGTTTCCACGACCCTGATACCTTCCCGCTGTCTGAATGTGTTTGTGGTGCGGGGTTATCGCACTGTTCGTCGCCAACAGAACGGCTATGGTATGTTAGGTCTACTGGATGCGTTCGGCAACTCAGCCCAATGAGAAGCAACAACACTGCTCTCCATATTCAATTGTCAATCAGTTAGAAAGCCCCAAATCTGCTAGACGTTGTTCTATCGTAATTTGCCTGAATTATTGCTGCGGATGTCACTAAAGTGAAAGGGATGGTGTCAGCCAATGTATTCCAGCAATTGTAAGACCAAGATGGGCTAACCATTCATTTTTGTATATATCCAGGTTATATCTTGGTTCAGTGTCCCGAAACCAACCGAGAGCGTTAAGCTTTGCTTCATGAATAGATGAAGCTGTAATAAGCAGGCGCTACTGATAATACTGCGCTAATGAAAAAAAACCCAACCAAGTAACATTGAACATGTGAACTTGAATGATCATCTGACTGTACATTGATCTCAATTGACTCACTCACTCTTAAAGTTGTGCAGTGGTTTAGCCAGTCTCCCATAGATGTTAATCTGATGGGCAGTATGCAACATATTTGCATTCGATGAAGAAAGAGGAACACCAAGGAATTTTGTAAATGTTTATGTTTAATCGACGCATCAAATGAAAACAGTGAATTGATACGATATATATGTGTGAGTAATTGCTTTAAGTTATCGAGGTGATTGGTGCGATTTATGGGCATCCATTGTATTAGAAGGAGAAGATAGCCTCAGTCTCGAACGCATTTATTAAGCTTCTAAAGCTAATAAATAACCTGACATCTTTGGGTAATAAATGGTGGATAGCACATATAAGTTGAGCTCGTATCTTGATGCCCCATTCCAATAAGCATTATAAGCATTTGTCAGGTGAGAGAGCCACCACCACAGTCTGATTCTCCACCAGAACACGAACCAGGTACCAAGACCCACGTGTCTCAACCTCCAACACATCTTGCAAACGAATTGCTTTGATGTATGTAGGCGGGAGACACTTGCCCACGGAGAGCATAGCCATCGCAAACCTACAAGCATAGTTGTAGGCTGGATTTTGGCAAGCTCTCGACTGGACCTTGGACGCCTCCTGAAGAGACGTTCTCACCTTTTCCTCTATAAGAGGGTTTGTGAGCACCTGCCAAGGCCCAGTCACTACACTAGCTGACTGACCTACACTAGCTGACGCAGCTGACGGACACGTAGCCGTATCCCCTTCCCTAGCCTCAACTGTCCTAGCCTGGCTGGGACCAGGTCCTACTTCTGAGCTGGTCTCAGAACCACTGTCTAGCCTCTGCCGCTTCATGCCTATCTCCTCCCCAGTCCTCTTAGGGACCGGGCGGACCCCCCGCTTACGCTCAACGACTACGTGCCCGAGAGCCTCTAACACACCCCCTTACCCCCTCTAGCCCTACGCCATGCTGAGCACAGAGCGAGGCCAAATGGTCTGCCTCAACAGCATGGTTTGCAAACAAAAGGGATCGCATATCCTTGGCCTGTTGAAGCAGCATATTCTTCCTTTCCTCGTCGTCACGGGCACACACCTGAAGGAGGTGCCGTGACAGGTTTTGGTACGACCCGTAGCACACGGGACATACAGACGCGAGTCAGAATTGCTGGTAGCAAGGATAAGTTGCTGGGCCATGCCTGCAATGCAGAATAAAATACGACTTTAGCTCGACGCTGGAGAAATCAGAGTGCCGTATTCTGAATAAAGTATAACTTCCGTTATATTTAAGATAGAATTACCAAATATTCTGGAGAAAAAGGAGAAGATATTGCAAAATACGAATAAAAATGTTTGATTATTGTGAGATTTATAATGGCGAAGTTATTATCGGCAGGCAGAGACTTGGGTCAGCCCATCGAAAGGTGTGAAATCCGCGACGCTGGAGAAATCAGAGTGCCGTGCCGTATTCTGAATAAAGTATAACTTCCGTTATATTTAAGATAGAATTACCAAATATTCTGGAGAATAAGGAGAATATATTGCAAAATACGAATAAAAATGTTTGATTATTGTGAGATTTATAATTTCGAAGATATTTTCGGCAAGCAGAGACTTTGGTAGGCGCAAAATAACGCATGCGTCGTGACGCGGAGCGTCGTGACGTGGAGCGTCGTGATGACAAGCTTGACTTAGCCTAGCAAGGCGTGCTATCCAGGTCAATATGGCAAATTATAAGAGCATAGAATTTTCCAATGTATAAGAGATACATATGTTATATACGAATAAGTATAATTGTGACAATATTTATAGCTGACGGCCTATCATATAACGGAAAAGGTGGTTCGCGGTAATCGATATCTGAGATTTATAATCGCGGAGATATGGTCGATTTCTGTCGCGTAATATATAGAGCATATACGGATGATTCATCGCATAGCATGTTTATGATTGAGTATAAATTCATAATAAAGCTAGATATCTTCATAGGAACTATGTATGATAGCGGTATAAGTGAGTATAAATTCATAATAATGTCGTATTATATATCGCTAGATATCTCACAAAATTCACAGGAATATATAACATGTATGATATATTGCACAACACGAATAATAAGTTTGTTGAATGTGAGATTATAATGCACAACATGAAGTTGAATAAGCATACTACGCATAGACATTTTGCGTGATTTGCTATGTCGTATTATATATCGCAGAGCGAGGTTAGCGGTATTGAGTATAAGTTTATAATATGAATCAAGAAGATATCTTCACAAAATTCACAGGAACTATGTATGATATATAACACAACACGAATAATAAAGTTTGTTGAATTGAAATTTATCATCGTGAAGTTATAAGCATACTACGCATAGACATTTTGCGTGATTTATGTCGGGTGATTTATCGCATAGCGTGGTTGCGGTATTGAGTATAAGTTTATAATGAATCAAGATATCTTCACAGAATTCACAGGAACTATGTATGATATATAACACAACATGAATAATAAATTTGTTGAATATGAAATTTATCAGTAAGTTATAATTCATAATAAAGCATAGACATTTTGCGTGATTTGCTATGGCGGATTATATATCGCATAGCGTGGTAAGCGGTATTGAGTATAAATTATAATAATCATATCTTCATTTCACAGGAACTATGTATCATATATTGCACAACATGAATAATAAGATGATGAGTATGAGATTTATAATCAAGAAGTTATAAGCATACTACGCATAGACATTTTTTTGCGTGATTTTCAATGTCCGCCTCAGATAATCCGTTAGAAGGTCTGGCGGTCGCCGCGCGTCGCCGCGCGTCGGCTCTACTCAAAGCTTTTCGCGTCACGACTTCAATGGAACGGACATGAAAGTACAGCCCATCGGCCGTTGCAGGTGCGACAACACAGGATGCGACCATGGCTTAACGCGCTGGTTGCCAGGCGCTACCAGCTAACATGTCCATTTAAGAGTGTATAGGATTTTCCCATGTATTATGGATCTCAATTATGAATGTGTATAACTCAACAACTAAACAACATATACATACAACATTCACAGCCACTAATAACCATAAACTAAATAACAGGCACAAAAAAGTTTGATGAATCTGAGATTTATATATGGGAGATATGGTCGATTTCTGTCGCGTAATATATAGAGCATATACGGATGATTCATCGCATAGCATGTTTAGCGGTATTGAGTATAAATTCATAATAAAGCTAGATATCTTCACAAAATTCACAGAAACTATGTATGATATATTGCACAACACGAATAATAAGTTTGATGAATCTGAGATTTATAATCGTGAAGTTATAAGCATACTACGCATAGACATTTTGCGTGATTTGCTATGTCGGGTGATTTATCGCATAGCGTGGTTAGCGGTATTAGCGGAACTATGTATAGTATAATAAGTTTATAATGAAATTTATAATCAAGTTATATACTACGCATAGACATTTTGCACATGTCGGAATTCACAGGAAGTATAAGTTTATAATAAATAAAGATATCTTCACAGAATTCACAGGAACTATGTATGATATATAACACAACATGAATAATAAGTTTGTTGAATATGAAATTTATCATCGTGAAGTTATAAGCATACTACGCATAGACATTTTGCGTGATTTGCTATGGCGGATTATATATCGCATAGGGTGGTAAGCGGTATTGAGTATAAATTCATAATAAAGCAAGATATCTTCATAAAATTCACAGGAACTATGTATCATTTATTGCACAACATGAATAATAAGTTTGATGAGTATGAGATTTATAATCAAGAAGTTATAAGCATACTACGCATAGACATTTTTGCGTGATTTTCAATGTCCGCCTCAGAAAAGCCGTGAGAAGGCCAGGCGGTCCGCGCGTTGGCACCTACTCGCGGCTTATCGCGTCATGAACTCAAGCATGGATCTCCCCCTATATAAGGAGTGGGGATATCAGCAATATTATCTCATTCTTCTTGAAGAATAATCCGACTGCAGCTCCGAAATACTAAGCATACGACCATCGCAGATTCATATATATTCAGCATCTTCGCCCTCAGTTTCGACGCAAATAGTAAGTCGCATACATTTTTCCTATCTACTCTTACATAGCAAATCAAATCACGCTAGGAGGCCCGGATTTTTTCGTGAATCGGGTAGGGTAGGGCACGGGCCACTACAGGATTATCGGGCCCCCTGATTATCGCGGCGATCGCAAGTTTTTCCTGGCCCTTGGGGCTAGGAGGGCGAGTTAATTCCCCGAGGTATATACGGCGAAAAATTGTGGTGATTCGCTAATAAAGTTGGCCCTTGGAAAAGTAGGGTCAATAATGGCCCTTTTTCGCTAGGAGGCCCGGATTTCTTCGTGATTCGGTACCCCCTTGTATTTCCGTTAGAATTCTGCAGCTAATGCCTGAGTGACGCGGCCGCTTTTACATGCTCCACGCTAAACTCTAAGGCGCAGCCATGCTTTGTCGTAGAACATTGTAATTTTTTGCTCGTGGAAGCAGATAGGTTCCGCTACCCAAATTAGTTAATTGCGTAAAAATATTTTGATTATTTGCTGTCTTATGTGTGGTTTTCAGGCACCCATCACGGATGCTATTCCAGGGGTTTGTACAAACTGTAGTTAAGTTTAGTTAAGTTTAGATAAGTTACATTTCTTTTTCTTTGTTGATATATATACCTCTGCAGCAAAGATGATGTCTCAACAAGAAGCCAACAGGGAGAAAACCTGTCCTGTATGTGGCCAAATCACGGCCAAATTAGCACGCCATTTGAAATCACATCGCTTGCCCGAGGAGCAGCGTCAACAGATTTTGCTCAGCATGCGCGCAAAACCTAACGCGCTTTATCCAACATCCCCCTGCCCAAAGTGCTACGTGCACTATACAGACTTACCCCTTCACTTGAAGGAGTGTCCCGCGGTGACAGCTGGGCAATGTAATAATCCCGTTGCCAGCCCTGATTACGTGGCCATCCCATTGCAAGCCCAGAATCCCCCCCTGCCTCAACTGCCGGAAGAACGCGAAGTTACCATGCTGGCACCAAAGGGGGTTAGAGGGCCTGAAGAGTGCCCCATTTGCTCTGCACATGTATTGCGACTGGACCTTCACCTGATTAACGTGCATAACTGCACTCATCCCACGGAGCGCGCCAATTTGTTGAAGGAACACAGACATCAGGTCAGTCAATTACAATATTCCATCAATTTGAGTTTCATAGTTACCAAACTGGATGTGGAGGTTGGCGATGAATGCTATACTGGTCAGGGTCTATATACCACTGACGCGGTGGTAGACATTTTGAAGGGCTTAGGCCATAAAGTTGTGGTCGACGCCCATCTGCCCAATGTTGTCAAAAAGCAGGGTCAACATGGTCGCAGCAAACCCAGCGAGACAGCTGTCTCTCAAATCACACCAGACCTGGAAGAGGAGACCAGGCAAGCAGCAGCAGCTGTGGTGCAATCCGTGATGGAGGCTGAAACCCCCATCGACCTGTCGAAATCTGCTGTTCCAGATGCACAGGAGCCACTCCCTTCCACCAGTGATTACCAACCCCCAGTCTCTCTAGCGCCAAGTCCCCCGAGGAGTGCCTCCCATCAACCAGTGGTAACCAATCCCCTGGCAAATGCCGCAGGAATGCAAAACGGCTGCGATGCAGTGATGGTGAGTACAGCTCAGATTCTTCTGATACTGCATCTGACTCTGATTCTGAGTCTGCAGATGATATTGCAGAAGCTACTGAAAAATTGAGAGGCGACGCCTACCGTGGACGATCCCTTGTGGGCAAAATTCGTCAACTTCGGACAAGGGCAGGCTTCAACAAGAAGTTCACCATGCAGCCTGGGGATCTTCTGAATGAATTCTTCGAGCACATGCGTAGGACGGGCACGCCCGCAGCCCATTCTCGCAACCAGCTCCAATCGGTTAATAAAATGATGTACTGGGTGAATTCCCGTACAGGACTGGGTCTGAACAAACCCAGTGTCAACATGTTCCGCCAGCCACACCATGATACAATCATGGAATACTACTATCACTTGAGCAGTGATATCGACTATACAGGTCGTGGTCTCGGGTTGCAAGCCACCTCCATGGCCAACGAGTTCCATAGCTTGAACAATTTCCTTCAATTCTATGTCACCCGCGTTCATGACGACCGACCCCTGCACACCGACATGCACTCGCTCCTCAACTTGCTGAAGGAAGCCATCACCAAGAACCAGAGGAAGATCTCTAGGGCGATGACACAGAAGGTCATCGTGAAAGGTAGGCAAGGCGTTTTGTTGCATCCTAAGGATGTTGTTAACTCTGTGACCAATGATGAAATTGAACAAAAGCTGGATGAGCTGCTGAGTCAGTATGGTACTAATATTCACGGGGTCCAAAATGTACCAATGCCAGTGAATACCGCTTTCTAATGGGGTATTTGGTTAACATGCTTTCTCTGTTGAAATATCAGAGACCAGGAGCAGTTTCTGGTATGACTGTTTCTGAAGCAAAGGAGGGTTGTAAAGAACAAGTGGACCTCGGTCCTAGGATAGGGAAGCGCTTTGAGATTTATGTTGCAGATCACAAAACAGGCGCATGTCAGCCCGCCACCTTCTACCTGACACAGAAGGAACGTGATCTGATGCTGATGTTCATCAAGAGGTTTCGGCCAATAGGGAAGCGCAACAAAGTCTTCCTCACAATGTCGACCGGGGAACCCTACTCAGGCTTGTCCAAGCTTATGACGGCATTCCAGAGGGAACACGGTCTCCCGAGATGCACTGCCACTGATGCAAGAGCTGCTCTGTTCTTCCAGAAATCCAGGTCGTCATTTATTAATGTGCATAACCTCGTGCATTCAGTTCCCTCACAGGATCCTGTACCCAGCACCTCAGCAGCATCAAGGTCTGGCTCACCATATCCCATGGCACCAATGTCTGGCCCCCCAGATACAAATGCTTCAAGGTCTGGCTCACCCGAGTCAGAAACATCAACTGGGGCCTCCTCTCAGAGCTCCGTATCTGAATTGTCAGAGCGGGAGGTTCAAAAGATCCTGAAGGAACAGCTCTTCAAAAAATTTCCCGCCATCAATGGATGACAAGCCCCCTGGCCAGGCAGCGGTTTTGAAAGTGATGGGCGCGAGTGAATTGCCCCAAAAGGGCAAGATCGTTTGCTCCCCCGAGGTGGCCAAGGCTTTACTGGCGTCATGGCGGGAAGCCCAATGCAAGCTACGAGCTCGTCACCTCCGTTCCCGCTCCAACCTGAAGGTAAAATCGCAGGTAACAATCGAAGCTTTTATACGTAAGCAATACCCCGAAATGTTACAAAACGGCCAGGTTCAAGAGCATCAAATAAAGATCTTTTGCCCCCCCCCCAAAACGGCCAGGTGGGTCAAGAGTCACCATTCCCGCTCAAATAATGCATATATTTGACTTCTACCCCCCCCCCCCCACATTCATTATAGGTGGGACAATGCGATATCATGCAGTAGCCGCCGAGTAGTGTGACCGTATCACATTGACATTGTGGTATATATTGTGTGATGCATATATTTGTTTGTGTTGTATATATTGTGTGATGCATGTCTTTTTGTTTCTCTCCTCCCCCCCCCCCCCCCCCCCCCCCCCCCCCAATTCACTGTCATTGTTTGCAGTATCCGCCGAGTAGTGGGACTGTACACTTTGATAATCAACGTCGTCATTGTATGCAGTATCCGCCGAGTAGTGGGACTGTACACTTTGATAACGTAGTATCGTAAATATTCCCACCCATTCCCTATTTTATTGTATTTTATATATTGTTTTTGCTGTATCTTATTTAACTGTTGTAACATGCATGCCTTTTTTTGGGGGGTGTATGGGGTGGCCAGGGAGGGGTAGCACCTCTGGTGGTTAACATGTCGTACTCTCTTCAATGAGTAGTTTGTCCACCTTTGGTCCCCACCTGCCACCCAGCTCTCACCTGTGGCTCCAAGTAGCTTTTATAAGCGGCCACACCCCGGTAAACCGCTTCGACTGGCGGGCTAAACCAGGTGAGGGTATGACCTTTATCTCAATTATCGATACAATAAACCTTTAACAATATATATATTATTATCAGGCATCATCTCAGCTATACAGCCTCGTTGTTTGCATTCAAAAATATGCATTAACATTTAAATGAGAGGCATTTAACCAAACCCATGTCTCGTAAAAAGTCGGTAATCCGACATTTCAAAATGCTATAACTCTAAAAGCAATTAATATATCTTTATTAAATTTTGCAGGCGTATTGATCTTGATACTATCAACAAATTTGGTAAGTTTTATAAAGATCCCATGCAAACTCTACGATTGACAGCCCATTGAAAATGGCACATAGCCAATATCGGTGCTATATAGCCATATTTCCGGCCTTATATCGCCAAAAACCGTGCAGTCACTGAAACTAATTGTAATCGGGTATCAATGAAAATTTCACTATTGATTGAAATGACTAAAAATATTGTAATCGGGTATTTTGGCCAAAAAATAAAGGCATATTCAATTTGGTACATAAAAACTCATGAAAATCGGTCCATTATTGACGAAATTATTTCGTTGCATGAAATGAAGGCAGGCCTGGATTTTGATGCCTTCGGCTGGCTTGAATGGCTTGTATTTGAGTTCCCATTCGCAGGCTCTTTGTGTGTCTGATTCAATAAATATAGACCACTGTAACTACTTCGTGTTATCATACCCCGCTTTTCTAAAGAAAAGTCTTAATTGATATTATTATGTTACTCGACATTGTGAGGCTAGTCACGTAAAGAAGGTGAAGCGGAAGTACATAGGTTGCGACATATCGAAAGACTGCTGGCATTCAATAATGTTCCAATGATAATAATAATTCGAGATTATTCCCTTATCTTTTGGCAACTACGGTTCATTTATTACTCGCGGAAAATACACGCGCGAAATGTTATGTAAACGCATTGCTGTGAACTCAACAGAAGCTTTTTACCATTTAACGCAAATATGTATTGTTTCGATCTTTGTTTGAGTTTTTTTAATTGTTGGCCTTATTCACCCATCGATTTGTGTATGTTCGTTGTCGTTATAATAAAGCAAAACCGTGTGCAAGGACCTACCTGCAATAGTTCTTTCGGTTGAACAGCATCAAAACATTTCTTAAGTTCAAACAGTAGCTACACTTAACGGTTCTTACACACACAGCACTATTCCAAATGTAAGAATCGGGTAGTAATTCGACCGCATAATTACATTTATTTTAATAAACAAACTAACAAATACAGGGCGACTGACGAAAATATTCGGATATTTCGGCCTTGCAAACGGCACTACAAGCAATAATAAGCTCTAACGCTGGTCATTTTCTTATACGATCAAATACATTGTTAAGTATAAAATTAGATCATATATTGCAGCTTGGGGTGGCATCTAGCGGAAACGCAAATGTCCATCAGATAGGTGCACTGAATGATGTGCCTTTTGAAACGAATGTAGATTAATGAGAGTTTTGCATGTTGTAATGACCAGAGCTGGATTGGAAAGGTTGTGTCGCTATCCCCTTGGTTGGCAATATACATTGCCCTTGTTATCTCTCAAGGCATTGTTACTGACGAGCAGGCGCTTTTATGACTAATAGCGGACCCGCTGGTATTATTATGGCCCGATTAGCTGAAGCTTATGGGAGGAGGGGTCTGTGGAAGCGGTTATAATCTCTTTATGCAAATTTTTACTCGTTGCTGAGGTAATATTTCACAAATTTTATAGGTGAGCCGGCGAACAGCATAATATATAGTTGATGACATAGGCGGTGGTAAAGAAAAAGCGTTAGATTTGAATAACGGTAATTATTATGTGGACTTGGCAGTTGTTTACCATATAGAGTGATAAATGTGCCAGCGACAAAAACGGATGAATACGCTAAATTTGCATGGCGTTTCCAAGGGCAAATATTATTGAAATGGCTCTTCCAACAGATGTTTCTATCGGTGTTTATTCCACATTAGATTATTGTTCCATTCTATGGGGTTTCCGTTCATTTGGAGCAGTTATTCTAACACAAACGTCTTATTCATTTATTTAAAAATCATGACTTTACTTTTAACGTTTTTACCCGATACTTTGTTCAAATTCAGCCATCTAGTTCATTCCTGAAGCTGAATGCTTAACTTAGATAATATTTTATTTTCGGGAAATTCTTTGTATCTCGGCCGCTTGAAGTAGAACTTTCTTATACATTATTCGCAATGAAACACCAAGTATTGACCCTTGTAAATCGAGTTTTTAGTTGAAGCGTCCATAGATGCAGGCACTAATTCATCTCCTGCTAGTGATCAATGTCATGGCAATATAAGTGTAAAGACGATCAATGAAAACACTCTAAACATAGAAAGATGATTAACAAATCACTGGGTAATATTACTATCATGTACATGATGGGTTCATAAATGTTAATAATTAATATGAAAGGAACCTTCCTATTTTGTCTTTATTTACAAGCTGATGGTGCTTCGTCAAACAGTAAAAGCCCGATTATCTGGTGCTTCATTGTACCCCCTGCTCTATTACTCATTGTGGAGCGCCAGAACAAGATCAGTATATCTTGCGGTGGAGTAAAGATGCGTTGGTTAATGATCAATGCTGCAATAGTTATATCATGAGGTCTATTTACTAACTGTCGGGATGTTTACATAACCATCTTACTGCCTAATGCAAGAGCAAAGACTGAAATGAGGGCGCGTGGCTATTGCACTAACGATTCGACACAGCCTGCAATTTATGGCGATCGCTGAAAATGAATTCACATCGTTTTAATGCCACAAGAAGAGCTACGATCATTAGCAAATTTCCTTGCAGCTTGTATATATATATATATATATATATAGAGATATATAGAGAGAGAGAGATAGAGAGAGAGAGAGAGAGAGAGAGAGATATATATATATATATATATATATATATATATATATATATATATATATATATATATATATATATATATATATATATATATATATATATATATATATATATATATATATATATATATATATATATATATATATATATATATATATATATATATATATATATATATATATATATATATATAACGATAATGCGTCAGTTCGATATATTTATATATATATACATATATGTGTGTGTACACGTATAAACATATATATATATATATATATATCTCATATATATATATATATATATATATATATATGAATATATATACATAAATATATATATATATATATTTTATACATATATACATATACGTGTGTGTACATATATATATATAAATATATATATATATTTAATATATGCATATGTATAGGTATATATATATATATAATTACTGTCACGTGCCGTCACGTGTGGTGAAGTGAGAATCAATGAGTGCAACTGTTTAGTTGTTCTAAGCAGATGTTGACATTATGATGACGACGGTTACCGGACGCACAATAGTTATTTGGGATGACACACGGCCCTTCATCTATTTACATTTTTTTCACTTGCCCAAAGCTACCCCACATCATGGACGATATGTATACTTTGTGGCAGTTAACTGCCATGGGCGGAGTATATCGTACATATGAATAATATCACCATTCTAACACAGCCAATCGAAACAGGTCATTTACTGCGAGGTCGTGTACTGGCCGTATAACATTTCTGAGGACGATGGGATACGTTGCATTATCAATCAACATTGCAGTAGTTACAATATGAGATCTATTCAATAAATATTGGCATATTATCAATACCCATTTACTGCCTGAGCCACGAGAACAGCCTGCTAAGAAGGATGTAAGGCTCTAATCCATGCTATTCAACCCACTCCGGCGAAATTAGTATGCCCTCATTTAACATAAGATCCCGTATTAAAGCCTCCATTTGTATTAGTGGTGAATATCGCACCTTAGAGATGGATTCGTTGGTACACTCGAAAACATGCTCATTCCTTTCGACCCACCGAAGCAATACCACACTACATTAGGCATGCATGTCTATTTGGATGTGGTCTTAGCCGCTTGATTCTGCTTGCTCACCTTATACACGCACTCACTAGCAGACTTCTGAGCTTTACCACCCTTGTTGTATGCAGCGTAATTTGGTACACATTCTAGTCATTGGTCATGACAGTGTTGTAAACGTGGGACATTGTCGTGTGTCATATGGATGCATACTCGAGGCTCAATCCAAATTCTTCCCATGACTCACATTGCAATGTCTCGGGATCACTTTCGATTGCGTTGGCATGCCATTATTACTGCATTCTGTGGAAGTCTGTTGGTGAACTTGTCATAGGTATCTACAGTTATGATGAGTTTATTGATGATGATGATGATGATGATGATGATGATGATGATGATGATGATGATGATGATGATGGCAACCCATTGCCGGGTTGTGAAATTGACCTCTTTATTTTTCTACGTCCAAGTGCTTATTGAATCACCACAAACACTGATGTCGATTGCTCATACGATAAAGAGGGTTGATTTTATCGAGTGACATTTTATATGCATCTAATTTTGTCAATAGTCTGGAGCCATGCACAATTTGTTTGATGTTACAATTTTGTCCATGCAGTTATATGAAAATCTGCTGACTTAGCGTCTTGTGTGAGTGTATTCTGATCACAGAGATGATGTCCAATACAACAGATAGATATCCTTTTACGCCATTCGCCTAATAGGCAGCCTGCCTGGTCAGACGGCAGTGTCAATTTCCATAACGGTACTTAGTTTAAGGCGCCTTACAATTACTTGGTCACATTATCAGTTAAACTAACGTGATTGTGATAAAAGAGTACTCTTATTTTAGGCGCAGCGAATTCACAAAAACTCGGCGCGCTAATAAATTGGAAATGATTTTGTGCGGGATTCCCTCAGACGATGTGATCAATACGCCAAGAAGCATTCTTTCGCTACATTTTGTTTCCTGCACTTCCACTTTGGGAAAATGGGATCAAACTACTTCAGTTGCTGAGAAACGATAAAAGTCCAAATATATTCAATAATTTTGCCATTTTTTCTCTATCATAAAACCGAAAAAAATGACTTGAGCAATGAAACATTCACCGGATATACATACCCAAAGAGTGACGGCAATGGGAGCGATGTTTTGTATCGTGTTATTTCTCAAACTCAGGACAAAGCCTCATCACCACTTAACATCATTCTAAACGGCATAATTTAAAGTTATGTGACAATTCGATGTACCAAAGCACCCTCGATTGGCCGCTCCTGTCGGTTCACTGCCCCTCATTGCGTCCCGTTTGGTTCTTTGGATATTCTCAACAGCTTAAAACAGATCTTGATATCCTGCATTTATGTGGTAATATTCGTAGATTATTATATATCATGCATGAATCATGCATATGTTGAAGTGACGCTTTGTTGTGCATGGACCGAATTATATGCTGTTTCAATGACCTCTGTGGAATATTTAACAGATGCGTAGATTATTGATCCGACATCCCACAACGCCATTCAGCCACATAAAACATAACTCTCACAGCGTATCTGCGTAGTGTAAGATCAGCCTATTCATCCAGATATTCAAGGAGTGTATTCAATCTTTTGATTCATTTACAACAGAACACTTAATGTCATGTCCTTCATTGAGAGTCCTTCAAGCTTTATTCAATGAACGATGTATCATTCTCCTCCGGTTTAAAGCGCTTACCAAGCATGATTAGTCGCAGTCGTCACCACTGTACACGTGCAGCATTAGCAATCGCCATGTTTATACTTGCCTATGTACCCCGTCTTATTCATAACATGTGTCTTAACACTTAGAAAAGACAACTGATTGCTCCTCAAGGTTTCGCAATCAGTGATCGCATTTCCTTGTTCAATGCATTGATACTTTCAGCATGTTCATCGTGAGCACCATTTGTGTCAATGCGTTAACGAACGCCCCTTTCTGGACTAGGGAGCCGTTCTTGTATTACTACATAAATCAAAAATGTATGTGCGGCGTTAAAAATCCCATATTCGTACAAAATCAGCCATACATGAGACGAGGCAATGGCGGAGTTTTGAAAGTGACTTTGCTTGCACGTTTTTCTACCTCTGTAGCAGTTCCATCATGCTTAAGAAGCAGTGGACATTATGTACAGACCGCCCGCCATTTAACTGCACATGAAACGAAATTTATGCTCTGCAATCCGGATTAATGTCTGATATTGTGAATCGTAACCTATTAAATCTGGTGATGAGGCTATATTATGCAATCAGATCAATCTGCCGTGTCGTGAAAAAAGGTGCTACTAAGCGAAACATTTGCATCTGTCTGATCGAATCTTAACGACCAAATATTGTTCATAGCAATTATGAACCGTAACTGGCAAACTTTTTCGAGTAAGATGAAAATGTATTGCGCATAGAGTTTTGAAAGTTAATATAAGAATATAACGTTTTTGCTGCTTTTAAAAGTGTTCATATGACGGCATTTAAAAACGTTCCGTCTGTTACAACCCACCCGTACCGAGTAACTTATGAAGGAGTTGACACATGATACCGGTAGAGAAGATTTGTTTTAGAATTCGGGATGGAATGCATATGATGTACGGGATCAAATACGCTGCTTGTTGTACAGGTAAAGGATGATGAGACGGACCCATTTTACATCGCAATGGCTCTAGCCCGATTAACTACGATTGTCACAGCTCATTCTTTGCAATTTCGTTAATGCAAAAAACCCTCGTTAAATCCCCACTTCAGCGCAGTAAGCCCACAAACCATTATCATCATCATCATCATCATCATCATCATCATCATCATCATCATCATCATCATCATCATTATCATCATTATCATCATTATCATCAATATCATCATCATCAATAAACTATGACCACATCCAAATAGGCATGCATGGCTAATGTAGTGTGATGTTGCTTTGGTTCAATGGGTCGAAGGGAATGTTTTCGAGTGTACTAATGTATCCATCACTAAGATGCGATATTCAGCACAAATACAAACGGAGACTTGCCATTTAATACGGGATCTTGCGTTTAATGAGCGCATAATAATTTCGCATATATGCGCATTGGTCCGCCGGAGTGGGTTGAATAGCACGGATTAGAGCCTTACATCCTCCTTGTTATCCTGCATTAGGCAGTAATGTGGTATTGCAAATATACCGATATTTATTGAATAGATCCTATGATGTAACCATTGCATTGTTGGTTACTGATGAAAATTACTCCCATCGTCGGCCGAAATGTTATACGGCCAGTATATAACCTCGCAGTGAATGAGCTCTATCGATTGGCTGTTTTAATTAATTGTAATATTATTCATATGTACGATATAATCCGCCCTTGTCAGTTAGCTGTCACACAGAATACATATCGCCTATGCTGTGGAGTAGCTTGGGACAAGTGCCTCATCCAAACTAACAATTGTGCGTCCTTTAATCGTCGTTGTTATAGTATCATAATTTGGTTAGAACAATGAAACAACACAACCATTGTTTCTCACTTCAACACAAGTGACGGCACGTGACAGTATTTATATATATACATATATTTATCTATATATATATAGATCAATATAAATATATATATGTATTTATATGTATGTATATATATATATAGATATATATAGATATATATATATATATATATAAAAACCACACCCATACATAATATATATATACATATATATATATATAGATATATATATAGATATATATCTATATATATATATATATAGATATATATATATATATATATATATATATATATATATATATATATATATATATATATATATATATATATATATATATATATATTGCCGCCAATTCAAGATTGTGTCAAATAACCGTAATACGTGTGTTCAACTACTCTTTTCTCTTGTCAATTTTAGATACCTTCTACAAAGAAAATTCGCAATAGATTGTCGCTATTCATGTGGCGTTAAAATGACGTATATTCATTTTCACGAACATCATAAGTTGCAGGCTGTGTTGAATAGTTAATGCAAGAGACATGCGCTCTCATTGCAGCGTCGCTAATGCACTACGCAGTTAAATGGTTATATGGATATACGGGCATTTATTGAAAAGACATTGCAGCTTTGGTTATTCACCACGCATCTTCATTCCACTGCGAGATATATTGATGTTGGTCAGGTGCTCCACAATGAGTAAGGTGGGCTGGGGGTACAATGAAACACCAGATAATCGGGTTTTTACTGTTTGACGAAGCATCATCAGCTTGTAAATAAGGATAACATAGGAAGGTTCCTTTCATATTAATTGCAGCATCAAGGGCTAATGATATACGTGATCTACAGGATGGTTACATGACCCAGTGATATGTTAATGATCTTACATGGCACATCAACCAGTACACAAATCTGATGGACATTTGCGTTTCCGCTAGATATCACCCCAAGATGCATTATATGAACTGTCCTTGAATAGTCCCTGTTCAATAATTTGATACCTTACGTTGCATTGAATCGTATAAGAAAATGACAAGCGCTAGGGCTTATTATTGCTTGTAGTGCCCTTTTGCAAGGCCGAAATATCCGAATATTTTCGTCACCCACCCCCCCCCCCCCGTTATTTGTTAGTTTGTATATTGAAATAAATGTAATTATGCGGTCGAATTACTACCCGATTCTTACATTGGGAATATCGCTGTGTGTAATAACCGTTAAGTTAGACCACTGTTTTAACCTAAGACATCTTTTGATGTTGTTCAACCGAAAGAACTATTGCAGTGGTGTCCTAGTGCACGGTTTTGCTATATTGGCTGATTTTAACGACAAAGAACATACACAAATCGGTGGGTGATTACGGAAAACAATTAAAAACAATGATCGAAACAATACATATTTGCGTTAAATGGTTAAACGTTCCTGTTGAGTACACGGCAAAGCGTTTACATAACATTTGGAATTATTGGAATTATTTATTGCCAGCCGTCGCAACCTATGTACTTCCGCTTCACCTTCTTTACGTGACTAGCCTCACAATGTCGAGTAAAATAACAATATCAATTAAGACTTTCGTGAATAATGCCATCAGCCCATCCAATAGTGTGTAACTTTCCATGAACGAGGTCATATTAACCTGAATGTCAATTTATATCATTAGTCATTACGTTCCATTACCCCGGGATAGAATGACAAATTGACTGGAGACACCGTAGGCAGACAGGAAGCTTTATGTTTAATTCGAAACCAGATAGAGGCGACGTCGGGATCTAATAAACAATGACAGCATCAGAGCAGACAAACATAAGTGAAGCCTCTTGAGATCAACAATGTCAGCGCCATACGGTTTAGTTCGGAGGCATATAGAGATATAGATATATAGAGAGATAGAGAGATATATAGATAGAGAGATAGAGAGAGAGAGAGAGAGAGATATATAGAGATAGATATATATAGATAGAGAGAGAGATAGATAAATATAGATATATGTATATATATTCTATGAGATATATATATATATATATATCTATATATATATATAAGAGATGTATGTATATATATATATATATATATATATATAAATATATATATATATTATATATATATATATCTTTATATATATATTTGTGTATATATCTAATATATGTATATATATACATATATGCATATATGTATATTTTTTATATATATAAATATATATATATATATATATGTATTTATATATATACATATATATATTTACGTTTTTAAGAATATATATATATGTGTATATATATATATATATATATATATTTATATATATATATATATGCATATATATATATATATGTAATTATATTGCAACATGTTTTTGTAAGCTCATATTGTTGTGATTCATCAGGATATTCCCTGCATGTCATTATTCTCGCCATTCGTATAGCCACTTCCAGCTTATGCTTTTGTCAGCCATAGGACCTACTTCGACCGACAGGATATGTCCCCTGCAAAATTCCTATCATTTCCTCGGGCTAGGTAAATTACCCTCGTCAATGCTCTGCAATTGCGAAAGTAGCAATCGGCCATCCCCGATTGTATTATACTATGTAGATGCTCAGTCAATATGAATTGTCACAACAGAAGCTTCATGTCTAGTAGCCCGTTCAATTATTCCTGGTGGTGATATTGATCCTAACACAGAGAACGACTTCCCCACTCACAGTTCATCAAGCCTGATTGTAAATCCTTGTTCTAGGTAACTGACGCTTTTACTGAAGTGTACATGTACATACTCTTTGCACAGGGAATTATTACCGAAGTACTACGACATCTGTCAGTTTCTGTACGTTTCTACAGTGATACCACCGACGCAATATCTTTGAAACGTTTGATAGTTCAGCACCGTGCAACATACATGAGATGAGTGAGAGCTTCTAAAGTAAATGTAAATAATGTGACTGTAGACGCAATAACATACACACCCGCTCACACAAGTATTAGCTTGCATTCAAGATGTATTAAAAGTGCCAACAAGCATTCGAACACATGGGGGCTATATTGCGGTAACAATGATGTGACTGCGTCATCGCCGTGGTTCGTAATCCATGGTAAAATAGAATGCTCCATCCTGTGAATAGTAGGAAGCCTTTCAGTTAGCCGAATAGAATGCAGTCGGTGCCATTCACAGTGCTGGTCAGAGGACGGATGAGACTCAAATAGACATACAATATATTATGTGGATTATTTGAGGGCTTTCCGATGTGTAACAAAAGATCCTGGGCTAAATCAAATGTTATATCGCAAATAGAAGCTACTGTTCACAATTACTTGCAAACAATTCAGGATCACATCCTAAACGGAAATAACCTTCGCTAGCTCTCCGATTCTGTGCAATAAGAAGTTCGACCAAAAGGCAAATACCCCTTGTATATGCATTAACTAGTTAGGCCATCCTATACGCACAGCTTATCTTAGGTAATGTTAGCCTCCCCATCACTCCTTTGTGTCGTAACATATAGGAGCGACATTTAGGGGTAACATGTGTAAAAACAGCATTGCAGACCGTGAAAAATAAGTAGACAAAATTGTCTCCATTTGTCTAAATCTCACAAAAGTTACGTACAGCCCTGATACTTGATTACTAGTTTAAGCATAAACTACTAGTTTACACGTAGAATAACTAGCTAAAGAGTAAAACGACCATTCCAGGATATGCCCATGTCTTTGTAGTTTGTCCATATTTCTGCTTTGTTTTGGGCCCCTTATCTTAGCCAATCAAAAAGGTCGCATACATGAGTTGAGCGCCTAATCAAAGCGACCCAATATGGTCGTACAGAGCTTAAGAAGTTTGCAGAACCGATTTAATCGGAGGTCGGACGCCATAGTTGCTGGGATCCATTCTGGTCAACCCGCCGAAAATTTAAACAATGCCGTGCCATGAGGTATCTAAGCCATGGCGAAATGCCATCGGCTTCCGTGGTTTATTATTATAGTTGAAGTTAAAGATGCATTTTTTCAAAAAAATGACATGCGGTTTTTTTGCTCCATTTAATAGAACAACTCTTTTGGAACCCATATAAACCATTTTGCGGACTAGTTCAACGCTATATCGTCGATTACACCGTATCGAAATCTGTCGGCCACACCGATGTTTACAAACATGAGCACATGTCGATGGGAAAATGACGCATGCGTATTGAAGGGTCATTTGTTGACAACACATAGTCGTGACGTCACGCGCAGCGCAGATTCGATAGAAGGTGGAAACGCATGCAACCGAAATGGTGAGTGTTTTGATTCCTACATTTCTCTTCTTTCTTCTTCTTTGATTGGAGTTTTCGAATTTTATATATAAAAAAGAACCCGCCTCAATAAAGTGAACACTATCGGTACAATAGATTACCGTAAATTTAACAACAGATAGCGTTACACCTGCGAACGAACCCTGAGGTAGCCCTTAGACTTAGTATATTTATACTGAGGCTGCGCATGTTCAAGCGTAATAAAAACGATATTCTTGACTAGTCTTTCACGTTTTGGAGTGTAAAGCCGTGACACTTGTTCGAAGTTTGATTATTTCTTATGCAATTATCGGTGCTTTTTCATAGCAAACTATTGGAGTATTCCTGAATGAACTCATAAATTGTATTATAAATCAAGGGACTGGGGTCTCTCTCATGACGTCTACTTTATCTGGTTATAGTGAACTGAAACAGGGATTTGAATTGGCTGGCGGGTTGCTATCTTCTATGCATACATAAACCCTACAGAGAAGATAGCGGCCAGCCAATGCAAATCCCTGTGTACTGAAACGTCCATGCTAGGAGTTTGGGGTGGTATGTATCATCGTATGGGTTTGGCTGACTTTTGCAGGCTTTTGGCTCAAACACTGTAACATTATTGATTGAATTATTCTTGTGATGTTCATTCATTGATTAAATTGAACCAACCCACTTTCAAATTTAAAGGAAATCAAAATGCCAAGGAGGGGATAAGAGGCAGTGGAAGGGGTCATGGTACAGATTCTGACAACATGTGTGGAATTGAGGTTGGTTCCTTTTTTATTTGATTCTTATCAAGGGTATTTTATTGAACTCAATACACCCATTATGACTGGGAAGGATGTGTTTAATGGTTTGAAATTGTTCACCATGGCACAGGTGTCCAAGTTGGTGGAGGTTGCAGACAAGCCTGAAGAGGTGACAGAGGAGCCCCACCTTCTTCAAACAAGGTACTTTTGGGCTTGCCTTACCTAATTGAATCACTTTGTCAGTAAATAGGTCCAATGTTGAACTATCGAACCATAAATTTCCATTGGTTCTCATTTGTTTGTAGACCTCGACAGGCCGAAAGCGAGTCAATCATTTGTTTGCAGAGGCTACCTTTGCAACACACCAATAACTAACCAGACCCTACAGCAGAGTAGAGTGACTGCTAAATCTTTAGAGCTTTCACAGAAGGAGAAATTGAAGGTATTGTACAACTCAGCATTTAGCACTCTTCAGCTGCTCCAAAAACCTTCTTGCAATTTTGGTCACAGAGAGAGATTTGTATTGTAGATATTCAATCCATCAAAAAGAAGACTTTTGATTACTCATATTTTCAGAATTTAGTGCGGTGGCTGGATTTGTATGGGGTGGGTCAGTTGCTGGTTAGAAAGACAGCCACAGTTTGCGCTTACAATCACCCTACAACCCACACCGCCGAAAGAAGGATTCCACCCTCCATCAACTACCACTTCTCTGTTGCATCTGCCTTCAATGTAGGGAAATGCCTCCCCCTGTGGAGCGGCAATGGTGCACTAACAGCCCAGATTTTTGCACATATGCACTACCTCAGATGGAAGGAGTTGTGCTTGACCCGATGGTCATTGAGGTTATTAACAGGTACCGGGTGGACTTGCTATGGGATGCGGTTGTCGAGGACAAAAAAAAAGATGCTTAGACACGGCACCTATCAGCAATTGGTTCTGTGGATTCATGTATTTTTGGAGGAGTGCAACAGGAGGGTAACTCCGGTTGTGTAAGGAAGATCAGAGACCTCTTCCTTAACAAGTATTGACAGTATGCAGGCTTAATACAAAATAGGTTTTGGTAATATACTAAGCCTAAATGTTTTAATTTTAATCCGGAAATATCACATTGTTCTGATTGGTATTTTTGTGTGGATTATAAATTGCTTAGTCTTACAAAACATGGGGTATTATTTGTTCTGAACATTTTTGCTTCAACAATCTGATAACTTATTGTCTATTTGTTTTATGGAATGAGCATTCATATATTAGTAAATTTTTCGTCTCTCAAACACAGAAAGAATCATTGACTATGATATTGGGTGCAAGATTTGGTCATTGTCACGAGATTAAAATAGTGTCATTAGTTTCCACATACCCTGTGCATGACCGTAAGATAATTCAATCAAAAGATAAAAAGAAAGAACAAATCCATGGCAGAGGCTATATAATCGTGTGAGGAATTAATCATTTTAAACGGCATTTCTTTACTTTTAGATGATTTCCCCTGAATGTCGTAGATAGTGGTGCAATACGTCAAAAACGTGTTTATTATTGATAAAAGTTTCCCCCTGAAACATATCAAGAGGTGTCGACGCGTAAATCTACATGGATTATGATGCAAATCCATTTATGCAGTCCATACACATAAAGCCTTTGGGTATAATTCTGGTTATAGTTGGTTGGTTGCAAATGGCATCATGAATTATCAATAACTCGCGTGTGAGTCACTGACTGCCTTGTGCTAGGGATATCTGCTTGATTACATAAATTAATTATGTAGAGTGTGTACACACTGCAATACAATTGCGAAGCATATGGATTAAATAATTATAGAGCATAATTTCAATACGCCCACAATTAACCGTATTATAAAATTTATAGAATTATAGGTAATATTGTATTATCATAAAACATAAAAGCTTTTGACTTAGTAGGCAATAATCTACATATCAATATGTGGCATACAACAGGTACTTTGTTCCATGTGAGGGAATAGCTGTATATGGGAGAATGAGATCTTACAAGCAAATTGCATATGTCCCTGTTTCATAAATGTGGATATAAATTATTATATATATAGTAAATATTCTGCTCATTTCAAACCATTCGTTCTCGACGGTCGAAATGTTAAATGTTTAAAGGCACAATTGCTTTTGCTTGAACCATAATGGTACATTACAGTCAAACAAAGCACAACACAGGATCTACTGGCAGATGTCCTTAGCTATTGGACTGTTGTCAGCAGTATACGAAGTTGTAGGATGTCATCAAGAGGACAACTTGATAATCATGATATATCTGCGAGTTTTTGCTTGTCAAAAAACCCTCATGCAATTAGATTACTTAATGTATTTGCATATTGCGTGGTGAACTACTAAACCACACCTTGCCACACCACGATATATTGAGGTTCTGACGAGTCAATCGATTCGCACTAGTCTGGAGCACAGGTTTGTACAGGTATAAATACAGGTTTGTAAAGAATTAATGCATAAAAGATTGACATCAAAACGCGCAAATTGTGGACAGGAGCTGGTCATTTTTTGCGTGGTAAAAATGGAAATTGCTAGCCCGTCCCGTAGCAAAATGAGCTATCCTAATAATGAAATGATGTTTAAAATATTGCTGTCAATTGCATTCTTACTCAAGCTGAGTAGGTAGAAAATAACGTTAGTACTAACACCTATGGTGGACATTACAATTATCAAATAACAAGCAATAGTGGAATGACTAAAAGCGCATAGTCTGCTCCCAAATGACAACAGAGTGTTATCACTGCTTATGCATTTACATCGAAATTTTATATAACGCTTCATTATTTGTTTAAGGATTGCTTGCTGACCTTTAAGGAAATGTAAATATATTGAACATGTTTGTGGGTGCAGCTTTCAAACATATCGAATACATTGTCGCCAAGTTCGGCAAAAGCATTTGGTGGTCTAAACTCCATAAAAGAAAACAATTAAAACTTGTTCATGAACTGTTGAATAACTTGTTCCTCACATATATTTTGCCATAAACCTTAACACAAACAAATGTGTTTGTGACACTAAGTTTGAAAAAGCTACATAAATATTATTAGCATTACAGTCCTTACAAACATAGGTACCAAGATGTAATGCATTTTTCCGAATAGGAATAGTTATACCATTTAGCTTAAAATCTGCATCGCGCAGGTTATCATTGAAAACTAATAAATTGCTCTTGGCTGAGTTGAAAACGACACTATACTCAGCCGTAAATTGCTCACATGCTTCAATCATTAGCTTAGCGGTGGTCGATGCGATAATACAGGCATTTGTGATTGGTTGCTTAAATGTAGTAGCTTTATTATATTATGTCCCGTCATGCTTCGAAACCAATTTTTCAACTTTCGGTTGTTTTTGGCACCATTTGTATATTGAGTATATCAATATTGTATACCCATAGGGCTCCCAGAATGTAGAATAACAGGCTGCCTAATTGGATTCACAAGGTAACTGTGTTTTGTACTCTATGTATTGGTGAAATGTGAGAACGGAGTAAATATTGTACATATCAAATTCACACTCACTTGATGAAACTATGCTCCAATAACAATCATTGCTTCATGTCGCTCAACTTATATACATCACCAATTTATCATGTGTCGTTCAGGTGCTCTAAGATGATAGTGTTATACCCTATCTAAGATATGAAGCATGTGTATTGGTGCATCACCGAAATTTGCCGACATTGGAAAATTGTCACCATGACCAATGGGCGTTTAATCTGCCCTCAGAGAGTATTACCGATGTTAGCACAAGTGTTTTCCTGCATACAAAGGTCCACGACAACAGCAATAGCAGCTACTGCCGCAGCTGTTTTAATGTGTTCACACTGGGTTGAACCACAGTGTTTTGCAATACCTTAATTTTTTAGTAACAACGTTTTCTCTTCCATTAGGTCATATATTATGCATCGGTCCTAATTGTACTCTATTGACCTGTAAAAGCGCTTTTGACCTTAGATCATTCTGTGCGTGGTAGTAAGTTGATGGCCACATGGCGAACTATTAAAACACACCGTGCCACACCACTATATAATGAGGTTCTGACGAGTCAATCGAGTCGCACTAGCCTGGAGCACAGGAAGTACAATTGCAAAATCAATTATTGCATTGACAAAAGCCTCCCAGGAATAACGCCGGTTGGTAGAAGAGTGTTTGCAAAGGACATGCTGAATTATCAATAGCCAGCTTTTGGAAAGAGAGAGAGAGAGAGAGAGAGAGAGAGAGAGAGAGAGAGAGAGAGAGAGAGAGAGAGAGAGAGAGAGAGAGAGAGAGAGAGAGAGAGAGAGAGAGAGAGAGAGAGAGAGAGAGAGAGAGAGAGAGAGACTTATATGCATGCAAACACCACCTGGTGAATGACACGCTTTTCATTCCATCACAAAATGTATCATTAGTGAATGGGTGTGTGTGATGGCATTAGGTTAATTAATGAATTGTTTTGGTCTGACTGAAAGTATGTTTTTACTACTTGCGCTCATGGTGTGCCACAGATGTTCCAACCCCCTTCCCACAGGTAGCCCGGTCTTAAGACGGCCTCAAGCTATTATTAACATTAAACACCTCCTTTTACGACAAAATAATCCCTTTAATCGCGCTAACAAACTAGTCCATCTATTTGGGGTAATCGTTTTGATGGGAAATTCATGTCTACTCTCCATCAAGAGCACATAAACGTGACGGCTGATATGTGCAAGCCATCGTAATTGCGTATTGGCGTTTGGTTGTTCTTGTAGTTATATATTACTTATCTTTGCATGCAATTTCTAATTATTTACAAAGTCAACGAACGTCACATAAATGTGTATATATATGAATCACCTGCATTTTATCATACACTTATTCCTACATTTAAATAAACCACGTTAATATTTTCTTCTGCTCTTATGTTCAACTCATAATGTTTTGTTTGGGGATCGATGCACGGCCTTGGGCCTAAGAACCTTTGACCACGTTAAAGTGTCTATGACACCTGCATTTTGAATGTTTTGAGTGTGAACAAACGATGCGGATCGAATGGTGTTGAAATTTTTGTTACCCCGACAAATAATCCCGAAGATATATTTAACGTTCTTTGGACGAAGCGGTATTCGTGCGTGAATCTAGGTCAACCGGAAGTTAAAGCATATGGATGAACCCAGCCGCCTAAATCAATTTCCATAGACACCACGTTGTCAACCGTGAATTAATAACTTGCTGTGTAGCCGTGAATTGTTCAACATTTTTCAGAAAGCGTTCCCTTTGAAAGTATCAGCCGGAGAATTGCGTAATCCTCTAATGGATATCTCAAATGCAACTTGGTATCGTACATCAGGGTGTATAGCTTGGCCGGCTACGCCGACATACTCGTTTTTGTCTTGTAATATATATACATATATATATATAAATGTTTGTGATACTCTTACTTATATAAACACGTTTCTATGTGTCCTATGTATTGATAATTCAATACATTCATTTCAGTAAAATCATTAATTTACAACTTGGAGTTTGTTGTCTGTCGTTACTTTCTAGTTTCTCTTGTATGGACCATGATGCTGCTTGTAGTAAAAGTACGTACCTCCAACACATCTTCATTAAGACATGTATAATTAACGTTTGGATGCTGTGTCACACGTGTAATTTCTGGTAAATTTGGTATTTTTACCATTATTTTCACTTGCTGCACACAGCAGACGCGCCCTGACGATTGACCCGTCTGAGCAGCCTCCACATTGGCACCTGACACCAGGGTTTCAAAACCTATGAAATACACGCCAGATTCTGTTAAAGACTAAGATCTACCGGAGTACATAAGTTAGTTGGATTAAATAAGGCAATGCACTCGCTTCCGGTGTTTTGATGACCTTCTACAGTGTGGAATTGAGAGATCGAAAGCAGTAACCAGCGGACGCTATCAGGGGCAAAGTTTCTTTGCTTAGGATTTAACGTGCTAGGTCAAAGGTGCTTAATTTAGTAAGATCGATGAGAATTGCCCAAAATAAAAAGATAACATAGTTACGTGTAGTGATTAGAATTGCAATGGGACTCACCACTAAATTTTTTGAATACGGTCTATGTTCCAATTATCGCTCCTCGGAACACCAGAATCAGTTCTGTCACTGTCAGATTCGCTTGCGCTGTTTTCGGACAGATACGGTTCAAATCTGTACGGCACAATGCCATATACATTCTCCGGATTTTAAAACCCCAGCATTTGAGACTCTTCCAGCCAAAAATCCACCACTAAATCGTCCAACTCAAATACATCGCTCTCCGAAACCTCTACATTCGCCTTTGTTTACGATAAAAACTGCGGACCTGTCAGTGACGAGTTAATCGAATGACGTCACGAGATGCGGGGCCGAAAATTCGGAACATGGCAGCGGGTGCCGAAAAATCGACTTTAAAATTCAATTTATGTTATGATCGGATGACTTGTTCGAAAACCTAACCACAAAAATCGAATATATGCAACTTCATCTTTCATTCGGTTTCATAAAAAATGATGAAATAAATTGATGTCACAGGCACTTTAATCCAAAAAGGAATACACGGTGGAGTAGCATTGGGCCAATACACGGCGTAGCTAAGTGCTTTATACCACCGAGACAACGCAATAGCGCTTAGTGCAATGTTGACTTTCCATGTCCCTAGAGAAATATGTTGAGTGTATGTCGCTGTAATTTGTTGATGATTTCGAATGAGAGCTTTGGCGTTTATCGGATTCCAATCAATCAGAATAAATGACAAAATCGCTTTTCGTCTTCACTCAACAACAGCCTCCTTACAGGATAGCCGTCGTTGCTTGACTGACTAACTGCAGTAATGGGACAAACATTGCCAGCATAAATTGTCAGATACTCAAGCCTGCACAAATGTTGATTAGAGTTTTGCCTCGTTCGCAAAAACTAAATCAAAGATAATTGCTTACGTTACCTTCTTGGTATAATAATACCTCATGTTCTGAGACAAATTAAGTGTTATTCATTATGCGTAATACCGCTGTAGGATTTATAAGAAGTCTGAATATGAGATTGTTAGGGTGTGAATCAACGAATGATTTCCACTGTGAATTAAGATATCGAGATATTTGTTATAAAGCAAATCGAAAATAGTTTGCTTTTGATAATGCAAAGATTGAGTACGATTTTGCCTCTGTGGTAATTTCATGGTGTGTCAAAAAGGGATATGTCGCTAAGTAATGATATGGTGTCTATGTTCAAAGATTCTTCTAGATCCTATCACAGGAACTGAACATTCGCTCGTTGCAAATTCTAAGCGTACACATCGCTTCATTTGACGTCAACACCATTCGAATATTTACTGACAATGTGACCCTGAAACATCAAGTTTAGGTGAAAAAAAGAACCAACTGGTTTGATTGCTTCGTTAGTAGGATTAATACATCATCGCCAACCGAAAGGCTGAATGCGACCCAAGAATGTATCCAGGTGGTAAACATGTAATAGATTATATTATGGTATCTTCACATTGATACATCTGCGGTCCGATATCGACAAGATACGCGGAGAGAAAAAACAAATCGCCTAAGGAAACATATAGCTCACGGCAGAGTGACATTATGTGGATTAAAAGCAAGATGATTTGCTTATTTTAAATGTCAAATTTCCTCTACAGAATAAATGCGTGGCAAAAATGATGAAGGTAATGGGTTTCGGTAAAATGGATTTTAAGGTTATAAGTAAAGGCAAAATCGTCCATTCTCTGTTTAGTAATATACATATTTTTTCCCAGTGATAATTATGCATCGCTATTATTGGAAAGGAGTCAGTATCAAGTAAAAAGTGGTGTATGTACATATATGTTCATAACAGTGGAAGTTTGACAATCAGTGGGATCAAAGTAAGTATTTGATTCATAAACAAAAACTTCAATGCAACTTACATTTTCTTGGCATGCAGAGATCGAAAGTAATCAGTTATACCACGTTTAACAAAAACGCTACAAATACTGTAGAGGGAATATTCACTGGTTTAACATGTTGTACGTCTGCCCTGCGACTTAAATGAAAACCAAATGGTCATATAGGAGCCAACAACAGTGTCTACGTATCGCACGGTGATAATATCAATTAATGGCAATTGGGATTTTATAAAAGCTCAAAAGAATCATCTATCAGCTCTCACCGTTGGTTAATGGGTGTCGTTAACTCGTCCCGCCTGTAATAATAGCATTTAGCGCCATCTTCCGCTTATTCATATTAGGTTGTTTTGTATCTTAATGCTGCATTTGTCCTTTCTCGACCTCCGCAAGCCGTTGGTATCGTAATTGGTTTAGGTGTGACAGTTAAATGCTACACACTTTATTAGAAAAGCACGCGTTCCTATATTTGATTTGTTTCTGTATGTAAATAAACATATCTTCTATACTTCAAACATAATAAATACCCTCCTCTGTTCAGTCATCAGCATTCAATTTAGCTATTTGCTTGGATGTGTATTATGACCCTGACTCTCTTTTCCGAAAAATGGAAAACGGAATTTAATTCATGTGCAAACACAAGGCATTAAGTCGGCCTAACACCAATATGTAACTCACTACAGCACAAGTATTTATTTGGCTACTAAAAGCAGGGCATTGTGAGGTCATCAACATTCAATCAGTACCTTAAATCGTTACCACAAGCTTATTGTGCAAGTCATGCGAGTTAAGAATAAATGGAGAAAACCAAATCACATGGTTTCTTATCCTGACCTTTTGCTGAAAGGGGAATGCATAAATAAACTTCGGTGGGACATTAAATTTACTCACTGGCCATCAACAGCTGACGAATCACAACATTCACGTGCACATTTTCAGTTTCTGCGTTATGCTAGTGGTTTCTCCGGCGCGTGGTGGGCAATCAATGTGTTATAATACTCTATATTGTTGCAAATAACATGTTGCACTTAAGCCATGATATTAAATACATTAGTGCTGATCATGGTTGGATTATCTTCGGCTCTCATAGTCTCATAGTCTAATCCATGTTCAAGCCATTTCATCAAAAGTTATGTTTAGGGTGATTACGCCATACGTACATAAGTCACATATTAAGCTTCTTGCGTGTTGACGCAGTGCTAAAGAATCTGGGGGAAGATAATTCACATCAATGCATAGCCAGTATGGGTAAGACGAAGCAGGTGATAGTTCATTCAGAATTTAAGATTACCTTTAGGCGTGTGACATGTATAAGATTCAATAATCCGGCCATTGGAGCTCTGTACATCATGGATTTTGAACAGACATAAATTAACGATATATCGTACAAAATCGTGTTTGCGGTTAAGTATGATGATTTGAAGATTAAGCTATTGGCAGATGTTGATAAAAGCAAAATTTAACCTCTAGTACCATTGCAGCCTTAGGTTCTTGCTTGAAAGTAAAAGATTATGAAGACAGAATGGCAGAGATACTTGCATTGGCATTAACCGCCCATATTGACCGCTTGTGGGGGGTATCAAAAACTAGATAGACTGATCGCAATAAGTACTCTCAAGGGAATTCTTCTCCATTATTTTGCCATTTGCCACTTAGTATAATCATGATGCTCATACAGATTGCACATACATGGATCTGTATGCTAATCAGACATGGGCATACCTAAAACCTTGGGGAACAACAAGGCACTCGCGAGGCCTCGGGAGATTAGTGACGATCGTCCAATAGACCGCAAAGCTAAGGAATCAATGCGCTGTTTGTATTCTTTGATTGCATGCCCTCTCAATGCAAGGTAAGGCAGATCGTCGGTACATCCATTTCATGTTTGCGTTCTCGATGTTTTCGTTTCATGTTAGATGCTACTTGAGATTAATCATAAAACAGTGGGCTGTCACAATACGCTATCAGATGTACACAAATGTTCACGAGTGTGGTTGGTTTTATCTGCTATGGATAGCAAACTCGATTGCATTAAAGCGTTAACTAGTCTAAAAAATAGTATCGAATTAAAAAAAAAGCCTTGTCCTACTTAATTATAATTACGGGATCCCCATTATTCAACATTTAAATTACATTTTTTAGGGTTCAAACAGTATTTTACATGCTAAAGTGACTTTTGCCATTTATGGATTTACATAGCTAGTCACAATCAGATCATGCCACAAAAGAATTATATTCAGTATAACAGAACTCGATTTCTCACAACATTCAATCACCCAGCACGGGCCATGTTGTCTGTGTAGAGGACAAGGGAAATCATGAATTTATCCTCTAAAGGATTTAATCTCATAACATTTCGCCCAACACCTGTGCCTTAAGTACAGACATTACTAATCATACCTTATTCAATCGCGAAATGGCAATACTGCGAAGGACAATTGTGATGATAATTACTATACAGGATTTAACACATCCCTTGTGTGGGTATATCAAGGCATTGACTATACTAGTTGCAATTTATTGAATACATCTGAATTGAATAACGGCAATTCACTTTGCAGCATTGTTGTTTTACTGTATAAAACACTGCTCCTAGCTAACTGCAAGTAAACCACCAATATTCACGTTCTGTAGAGCAAGGTGATAGAGCGCAAATGTGATTTAGAATCTTGGCAGCCATTTCATTACCGCCGGAAACATTTCCATTAACGATGTATTGAGTTCGTAATGTGAACAGGCAGCAGCAGCGGTGATGTTACGATAAATAAATTGAATATTATTGTGCCTCAGAAGAGTCATGTGAGTACCCTCTGTGGTACTTAGAGTTATTCAATGTACATGTCTTAAGAACCATGAGCAATTATTCATACTTCCTATCGTTGCAGAACACTGGGCGAGATGACGATAATTCTATTCTTATCACAATACAGAAACGTGTATTATTGGTGAATATGAGTTTTGCACATCTAAGGCATATCAGAAACCGCAATGTTAATTATTCTGTTTTGTATAGTATTATTCTATTTGAGCCAAGCTACTACTTCGATTTGTTATATTTTCTATGAATAGTTCAGCTTCAGATATGTTCTTCCTCAGAAAGATATTTGATGTTACACACATGTATGAATTCACGTGCCGGCAATATGGTTGCTAGATAAACGTTGAGTAATACCATAATAAATCAATTGCTCTTACTATTTGAGTACAATTTGGCGATTGATTGTTGTTGTCTGACGTGGCATGCGATGATTCATTCATTGCTACGTAATTTACTCTCCATGTAAATAACTTACATCAACATAGTCCACTGCGTTTATAATATTGCGTTCTTACCTTGTGATTTTGCTATTGCGTTGTATCAGGTGCAAATACTGGCAACACAATGTACGCACCATCATGGTAAGTATAGCTTTTAACATAACGCACCAACGCTAGTGCATTTATGTAATGTACCTGTTGAATTGGCTTACATTTGGCACTTACTTGTTACAATTACGTTATCATTTACCTTGATTTAGTTACAGACAAGCCCCCGACCCATCACTTGCTGCGTGCATGACTCAAACACGGCTTTGAGGGAAGGCCTAATGTAATACATTGACTCCATCTATTTGCTTATTGGACACGCTGACATTTAGTCGCTATTAACATTATACGGTGTCTCGTCGTGTGTCTCCTGAAACCAGCCGTAATGGATTAGACTTCAGAGGTGTTATATGTGGGAAAATCTCCTATGAAGATGTTGGCGCATAAAACAGTATGGCTGTAACGGATAATATATTTTACTCATACGTTCTTAGCTAATTTATGGCCATATGATGACGTGCTCTGTTGTAAGCGTTGTGCACAGCTGCATATCTTGCCCAAAAAGGTTCTAGATGGGAAAAGTTGGTTCGTTTATTACATTACAATGAATCTTAGACAGCAACGAAACGACTAACGACTGCATGACTATAAAATGGCTTCAACCTAGTTACAAAATAACAGCCCAGTATTACTGAAGCACAAAGAAGCTCAAGTAGGCATTTGTATGAATCATTTAATATCCCTAAATGCTTATTCACAAGCTTGGAAGTAATTACGAATTACTGATGACTCTCCTGGGTAGCACGTTTTTTTTTAAAGATCACTAGACCAAGCAACTAAGTGAAATTTATGGCGCATGCTGTGTCACGACAAGCGCGTTACATCCTATTGAACTAAGTTTTGAAACAAAACTTTCTGTGTGTTTTTTTTACATAATGTGCACAGTGACGATACTCTGAGCGATATGGGTAGCAATTTGATTTGGAGGAAGATGACGAGGATTTGATGAAAAGATTATTGATGAAATATTAGTACACGTAATTTTGGTGATAATTGTTGTGTCACTCATTGCTCAGTACAATCCCAACTTAGTGCATAATGCGTATAAAAAGGCAATAACAGCATACCAGCAAAAAGAAGATACCATAACTAAAAGTGAAGGTTCAAATAGAGATCTCTGAATCATACTTCCACATATTCAGTTCAGTACAACATTTTTTACACATGCCTTAATTGATGCCATTATTCCATCCTACTAGCGTTTGGAACTACAGTTCTACTGTGTTACAGCGTGCGTATAAAACGTTACCGTACAATTATTTTTTTATTGTAGTAAACTAGCTTTATTGTCGATGTTGTGATATTAATGACGATTAATTAGAAAGATGCAAACCCTTGTTTGTGAGCTTGAGAACAACAAGAGGTGAGCGCAATAGTATGTACGTTAAACATAATATCGGACAATCAACATGGTTTCTGAGACAGTGCCCATAATAAGTAAGGCAACGATAATCTTCGATGGAAAGATAGGACCTCATATTTGCATTAGGTCGCATATATAACACAAAGCATTATATACAAACGGCTGTCAACTGGCTACGCCATGAATCAAAATGTGTTTTCAGGACTTTTAATTTCTATCAACGAGCAAATAGTGTTTAATTTGTTCCAGTTAATTCATCATATTCATGTGTAATACCATCATAATGATCGCTTTAACTCTAATGCACACAGACCTTATGTTTGATATGTCCGGTGATATTGTATTACATATGGATCCATAAGGAAAAGCAAAGCATTAAATACAGGCCAATAATTACGTACGCCACATCCAATAAGCAAAACAAAAAGCGAACTTCTATAATCGGAATATAGGCCAGACCTTATCACCATTCGTGTTGCTATTGAATGTGGTGTTCTATGGTTAATAATTAAACCATCCAACAACACTGTGGAATTGGACAATGATGAAGTTAGATTCACATAGTTGACCCTTGGTGAAGCAGCACTTTCCGGTAAATTACTGCCAGCAAACATTATTAAGACGACTAGTAATGCATAAGCAGTAGTTCTACTTCTTCACCTACATGTTCAAACAGTTGCATTTTACAAATTTTTCGGTTACGTTTTCTCTTAAGCAAGCGTTGCTCTGCATACGCATCTATGACCAAGCTTAAACGCCAATTTTTTTCTGATGAGATAAAAACCCGATTACCGTTTTTCATCAACGTGCAGTAGGTGTTTACGCCATGTGAGCGCCAGGAATATTGATGTGTGCATATTCTAATGGTTTCAATAATAGTATTGATGGAATAGCAAAATTGTGTCTTTATTTAATCATTTGCAGAGGGAACGAATGTTAAACCTACATCCAGCGGAAATGTGAGCCACATGTGATGGATATGCTGCACGTGAAATTGTTGTGCACTGCAATATAATGGAAATATTTATAACCTTAGAAAAGCAGTGTGTGCTGTGTCTCATTCAGATTGTGATTGGGATAATTCTTATTAATTGTATTACTTAGGTGGTCAAGGTTACCACTTTTATTTGCTGCCTGCTGTCCTGTTTTCAAGAACCTAACTGATCGAATGTCCCTTGAAATGAAATAATGAAGCTATTGTATCAGTTGGGACGAGAATAAGTTGGGTTGATAATCGATTACATGTGAATTATGACTCCTTTCCATCCAAGCCACACGAAGACACGGCATCCAGCTCGCCATCGCCGTGCTTTGTGTATTCGTAATCTGCATAATGATCTAGATAGCGCTGACATAAGGCTAAAATAATTGCAGATTAAGCGAACCGTTACTCCAAAGTGAGGACCAAAAGCAGGCATATAACTTTCAACAAAGCTAACAACAAAGACTGGAGAAATGCTTTTTAACCTAAAAATGCACAACGCTACATTAAGGTCGAGCGAATGAAACGTTTGAATAGCGAATGGGCCATTCTTCTCTAAATGATATGATAGAGGAGAGGGATGTAGGTGTTTTAAGTGATCAGTCTTTTAAAACCAGCAAACCCAATGCAGCGCAGTAGCAGAAATGATCATACGGATGTCCACTTGGCCCTGTTAGAGTGTTTTTATCAAACGTTATCAGACACTTGTTAGGCCCCAGTTAGAATATACAATTCCGCCGTGTTTATCAATACTTCAACGCGACATAGATATATTAGAAACGGTTCAAATGAGAGATAATGAGCTAGTAGCTGGTAGAGATATATAGAGATATATATATATATATATATATATATATATATATATATATATATATATATATAGAGATATATAGATATATATATATATATATATATATATATATATATATATATATATTATGTATATAGATATATATATATATATATATATATATATATATATATTATGCATATATATATGATATATATATATATATATATATTCATATCTATATATATTTATATGTATATATATATATATATATATATATATAGATATATATATATATATATATAGAGATATATATCTCTATATATATATATATATATATATATAGAGATATATATCTCTATCTATATATATATATATATATATATATCTATATATATATCTATATATATATATATATCTATATATCTCTATATATATATATCTATATATATATATATATATATATATATCTATATATATATATATATATATATATATGCAGCCTGTCCCTAGAACCGAAATTGGTGTATGTACTTAAATCGACAGGACACAGTCTCTCCGTTTTATTTCTCGATTCATCGATATTTATATTTGTTGCTGTAGACTTACACGAATCGCAGTTTGAAATAATATAATTGTGGTTCTACATCAAGCAGAATGTAATTCATATAAACGCCATGAGTACGAGGATGCTCGTGTATGATGTGATGACGATATAGTACAAGTAGTTGGCGAGACGCTTAATTCTTACATAAACGTGTTCCGAATGACCGACCCGACCTGGATATTGAGAAAGTAGTAAAACCTATTTGATAATTAAATGAATTGTAATCGCTGTTACACTCTATATACAATGCAGTGTGGATATCATCAAGCTGATTAGACATCTTGACGCTTGGTATTGGACACAATAGAAAAAGTAGCTGCTTTTCATACATTGTAGATATCGGGAAGTTGAACGTGCATTGATATTATGCTTCTTCAACTTCTCTTAACAATAAACGAATCTTCATGCGTACCTTAGTATGCGTCTATAGTATGGGAAGCTCTTAGTTGGCATGATTTCAGGCACACAGTACCCGCAAGCATAACAGAATATTCTTCCGTTGATATACATATTTTGCCTTTTATGGTATTGACCCAATATTACACAATTGGGTTACACGAAGAGAAAAAGAGTATGTGATGAAAAAAGGCAGACAGAACAATACGACGGGTATGTAGTCATATCTATTGGTACCTTTTGTTTTTGTATAGTACACAATGTAGACGTGTGTATTACAAAGGAAACATCATGACACAATTGAAGAGAGCATTAAGTGTTCGCATCATAGAGATTGGGCAAATTATTCTATATTAGTTATGGCCTTCCATCATGTCGATGAAGTTAAAAAAATAACACCGCATAGTAAATAGTACCTTCACCTCAGTGTCTGGCCATTTCAGCATTTTAGTTGAGGTAGTCAAGAATATAAGAATAGCGCATTCTTGTAGGTAGCACATACAACATCAGCATTATTTGGATTCTTTCGACCTGACAATTATTCAACAGCTCTAATAGGGGTCTTTTGATCATACTGGCATTGGTCACAGCTATCACAAAAGTTAGTTTCTAAAAACGTGGCTTACATTTGACTCGAGTGCAAATAATTGCGATACCTTTGTGGAGTGCATTAACGGAATAGGAAACAAGCTCTAACCGCCAATTTGGTAGATTATATATATCAAAATCCTCTCGCGACGGTATAGTCGGTCGCAGTGCCTTAATGGTTAGCTGCTATGAATTATGCTAGCCTGTTTGATTCCAATGTGCGACAACCAGCGAATAAACAAATCTCAATATCTGAATTGGGTTTCGCTGGGCACCACATTACTAACCTTCTGGTAATAAACGCAACGATGTGGAATACTGTCATTGCTCGAAATGATTGGAAACCGGGCCCGTTTGGTTGTAGGGGCGAGGTGAGTTGTACAGAAAGTTTGCACAAAGGAACGAATCCAAACAGCATTGTAAACCTGTCGCATAACACACCTGTCACTACCCAATGCGCACCTTCCAAAACGTGACTTGCATAAGGTTACGCACGGAGCGACTGCATCTAGCATAGTTCTGGAATTTTAATATTAAAAGACGTATGTTAATGCATATCAACTTGGCTAAAATGGATTCCTCAGGTAAAACAACTTTCAAATATTCGTCTGGTCAAAAGGAATATATGGCCAGCAACTATCAATTAGGCATACTAACACTAATTAATAAGGCTTGAATTGCTGGCTGACGACGATATGATATGTTATACTAACTGATATTTAGTGGTTTAGTGGCTTATGAAAAAATGTAATACAGATGATTTAGGACAAAAGAGATGAAATAAAACATAAAGCTTAATAAACTTATAGTTGTCGTTATGCATTCATGTCCAAAGCATAACAAATGCTCTCTAAATGCGTTGCGCATTTTGAGACCCGTCTTAGCATCTAAGGTCTACCTGGCTGCAACATTCGAACAAAACACCCTAACTCAATGCTACAGCCAAAGAGCCGTTATAACATTAATTCCCCCTAACTTGCAGTCGAGTTCATTTTCCAATTGATGCACCCAAGACAGCATTTTCATTTCACATTATTGCCGTATACACATGATGGGTATGTTAAAATCCAAATTATAGCCAATGCATGACACCCTACTTTATGCTTTGGTTGTCTTTAAATTACGTGGTCAATATAACATCCTGGTGGTAGACATTATTAGTCATATGAGGTACCAATTCTAGAACAGATGGAAGGTTACTAAGCTAATTAACATAATTATATCAGTAATCTATCTATCTATCGGGAGCAAGTGTATAACATGATCTACTTGATAGACCATAATGTTGTCTCGATTGAATCGTTTAAGGCATTTGTGGTGTAAGCGCAAAAAGAATGCATTACCTGCTGCACACATTGCAAATCACTCATGCGATGCATATGACTTTCATATAATTTTATGATACGTCATCAAATGGTGCCATATTATCACGAGAAACCTGAATTACTGTACGTTCAGCCGCCGTCATCTTCGTTAATCATTCCTACAACCCATTTGGGTAGATGTGAATACAATCAACCAGACTGTGAAACAAAAACTATAGCATCGTGCAAGGATTATTGTAGCTCTTGCTGTACCTCTTGCTAACCGGTGCTATTGATCTGATGTCATGTTAAAACTTTAAATGACAAATATACCAAACTGCAAGTGTAGCCCTGTTTTATGTCATGCTTACATTTACTTTAACAGCTCCCTTAGGTTCATCAATTACTAAATCAAAGTAGCTTTTAGACCGGCCATCACATTTGATTTCCTTATCTATAAAATGGAAATTCCATTTCACTCCTTCGACACTTAAACTGAGGCGTCTCGACAATTGAAGTTGACGCATAGATATGGGCAGAGCCATTAGTACATGATGACAAAGAAACACATATTTGACCTAGCTGTGTTATTCAACCGCAAATAACTTCTACGTATGGTTTTTTGCCTTGTTAATCCGATCCATTTGCAGTGAACAGATTATGTGGGTGACTGCAGATGAATGTGTACGCATATCTGATCGGTGCAGTTAGGTTCTTTTCCTTCTTTGTTGAATTTGCAAATCCAGCATAACTTCTTGAACAGAAGTATTATGTATAAGTCCTGTAAATGGTTGGGGGGTGTGATATATCAGTTAACTGTGCATTCCCGTTATCGCACTATAGCCATTTTTGAGGTTTCTTTGTTCGAGCATATCTGTTTAAAATGCGGATAAAAGTGTATTCCGCGCTCATATTTCTATTATTCATGGGATTCTCACGATAAATTCGCGCATTTAAACAGAGTCATATTTGTCGATTCAGCCACATAAGTATATAATTAAGATCAACATATTGAGTAGCAAAAATTATAATAGCGACCGAATTTTATGAGATAATCTTTATTACTCAACAAGGAACATTCAAAACACTGCACATTATCCAAATGCACCGTGGGTCGAAATCACTGTGGGTAGAATTCATTAGGTCGAAATCATGATGGGTTGTTTAATATTTCGTATATTTCCACTCTCACATGTTCAGATGTGCCACGGTACCACCCATGATTGATTTACTGTAACCAACAGCAGCTAAAGAAAGTAGGACATTCGCAATAAAACTGTTGATTTGATTCTGAAACATATCGCATTTTTATTCACATTGACAATTATACTGATTTAATTATGATTGTGACTTCGCAATCTGCATTATTTAAAACGCCTTTAAACTTGAGGCCATTACGTGGACCCTAGCACATTCGACTCACGTCCTATTTACTTTCACTCAAACGGTGTGCAGCCGTTAGAGGCTTTATTAATTGCGCAGCTCCTATAGCAAAGGTTTAGACTGGGAGTCATTTCTACAGCCAGTATTTGCTGACTTGGCCCTTTATGTTAGTCTGAATGAAATAGACTTACTATTTCATTATTGGAAGATATATATGCCGCATTTAAAGCCTTTATTACTTTGTCTTGTCTCTCAAAGACAAGAGTATCAGCACATTACCTTATTTGATTAGATCTATGCTGCTATTAATCGGATAGATCATGGGAGCACAAATATGAATAGCGACACAGGGCCAATTACCCAATATCTTGAAATCTGGTTTGTTTGAACGTGCGTGCACACGCAATCGAGCGATGTGAAAAGACAATGTCTCCAATCAGCATTTATTCCATTGCATTACATTATCGGAGTCAAGAAGCAAAGACATATATATCTTCAATATATATATATAGAGATATATATATATATATATATATATATATATAGATATATATATATATATATATATATATATATATATATATATAAATATATATATATATATATCGGATATATATAATATATATATATATATACATATATATATATATATATATATATATATATATATATATATATATATATATATATATATATATATATCTATATATATATATATATATATATATATATATATATATATATATATATATATATATATATATATAATATATATATATACACATACAAAACGAACAAGTATTTATATCTATATATATATAAAGATATATATATTTTTTATGGCGTTGGCGTTGTCTCTGTAAAACACCAGGCCATATATCACTATCAATATTTCAACCTTATATACAAAATATCTTTTAGTCAATCGTGCAGTATTTTTCAACCCCAGCATGTTCGCTCTCTTAGACTTTATTCTAGAAAGTCCCTCTATTAAGTCTTTTTTATCCAGTACTTTTCTCGAGCATTACCCATGGCGAGCGTTTAATGAAGCCTGTTATATTATAAATTTAACCCGGCTCTTTTTTATTCTACATTTGAAATATCCTTAATATAGATCAATACCTATACCAGATTGATGACACCAACAATAGAGCCAATGTGGTTTTCTTTGATACTGTTCGTATTTCAGAACCACGAAGCAACAATAAATCTCTAGTATAATGTCATTACACTACCTTATTTTCCCTACAATAAATGATTATAGATTTAATATTTACTGCTCGATATCAAACTTGTGCCGACGAAGACATTTAGAAGTATTGATTGCCACTTTATATGCACTTTGCCAAAGGAGAGACAGTATCTTGGTTCTAAGAGTATAAATAGTGCTTGTGTAAAATTGCAACCTTAACGTAATCACAGTGCCACCGATACACTTATGGATGATATATCGGTTATGTTCAATTTATAACCCCTTAAGTTACACAGGACGTCCCATGTGAAGCAACATTCCATTGCCTTCAGAACCCCAGCGCCCAAATAATGGTTCAGTATTTTCTCACAGCAGTAGCTGCTAATGGGTGCTTACACTCTCCCTAAAAATGGCAAGGAGAGACATTGTTTGTAGAATGCACCCTGTCAATGTGATATCAATTGCTGGAACCATTTACGGTGAGCAGACTGAAGCTAGTTTACATACGTACAGAATGACATGGCCGTGTAATTATGTTGTTTTCAGTTACTGGTCTTGTGAAAGGAACAACTATATCTACGTAATTAGGGCAGCATGGTAACATACCATGTCTTTTACGGCAGCAATTATAACAAACTTAATATGTGGAATATCCGATATCAGTAGCGCTTTTAAGGCGGATTCCAACTCAGATAGACGACCGCTGCACAATCATGATGCTTCGCAACCTCATAGGCTGGAGTTTCACGTAAAACAGGAGTGAGATTTGGTGAAACGCTAGTGTGATTGTACAATGCGCTGTTTATTATTAGACTATCTGCGATACAAGAACAAAAGGGTAAAATATTATGCCTTCGGGTTGCATGCATTGCCTTTAGGGCAACTTGGAATAAGGCGTAGTTATAATACATTTTGAGGTCAAACTCACACGGAGAAACTATGTTCCCATTACTATTATTTATTCTTGTCAGGGTATTTAATTACATTCAACCCTATCTAAGAGACGATATGAATTAGTTGTATCGGTTAATTCGAAAATTTTCGCCATGACCAATGGATGTTTAATCTACCCCAGAGAATTTTACCGATGTTAGCACAATTGCATTTCCTGTATATAGGGTCTATGGGAGATGCAATAATAGGTACTGCTGCAGCTGTTTTACAATGTTCACACTGCGCCGGACCACATGAGTGTTGTGCAATGCCTTTTATTCTTTTGTGACAACGTTTCGTTGATGGCCGTCGCATTGCTGTTGCAGTAACACAGCATATATCAAATTATATCAGCTGTTTACTGACCTAAACCCATGCACTACTGCATGTGCAAGCGTTAGGTCACATCTATCGCGTTCGGTCGAACACATATTTAATTCACAGATTTGGCAGAGGCAATGTCCATTTGTGGAATAAATAATTTAAAACGGTTCCCCTGATTGTAGAAGTATATGCCGGAGTATAGCGAAATTTGTCCACACGTGACGTCGACGTTTGTGGGCTCTAAATCAATTTATCAATTTATGCTGTCAATTATTGCGTAACGAAAAGCCTCTCGCGAACTCCTTCAGTTGGTAGAGAAGTATTGGAAAAGGCACTATAAATTATCAATCGTGACAGAGTCACTGACAGCTACTGGCCGTGCAAGTTTATTTTAAGATGTAAATGAGCAGTCTGTGAGCAGTAGGAGAGTAACGGTGGGAAATGCAGTAGGAGAGATCGATAGACAGAAAGATAGAGAGCAAGAGAGAGAGAGAAAGAGAGCAGTTGGCAAAAGATAGTAAACAACATCAGGATATTTTTTTGCGATTAAACACAGAATATATAATTGGTAGGTTTAATCTGTCGACAAAAAAGAGCATTTAGATAGAGAAGTGTATTTACTTATTGGGTTGGAGAATATTTGTTTTATTTTTTTATTTTGCAGTCAGAGAAAGCCCACAAAGATTACCTCAAATGTAGAAGAGTAGGCAAACTAATAGTGTGCATCTTTACTAAACGGCAAGATACAACCGACCGTAGGTAACGGCACAGTGCACTCGTAGCGGTCTTGGAGAGCCCTACTAACTAACATATGGTGGGAGGGAGGATTGTCATTTTCTAAAGTTACCTAACCGACCCGAGACGCAACATTATAGGTTTTTGTTCTATTTACATTTATTACAAATCGTTCAATGTTGAAGTATATAAAGTATTGGCGTTTGATTGTGTTCTTCATATCATTGCATCATTAAAGTATTCATAAAGCCAACCAATGTTACTGGAATGAGAATGCATTTGCATAACGTGCGCTTTATCATAATACACATAATCATACATACAAACACAGTTGAGTAAATAAACTGTATATATGATAAACTGTTTTATGATAAATACCCCTACGACGCCACATTAGCACTTAATGCAATAATGCTCTTTCATGTCTCTAAAGAAATATTTTGAGTGCATATCGCATTAGCTTTGGTGCTTGTAATAAATAAAAGATGTGACATAATTCGGATCACTGTCAGTCAGAATTAGTGACATAGTTATATAACGTTATGTAAAAGAATAACTTCGCACAAGCGCCTTAGGGTTCTTGGTTATTCAATATCTTATATGAGCCGGTAAATATTCAAAAACACTTGCGATGAACTATCATGATTTTTCACGACAGAATCTCATTATGGAATTATAACATGATTCGTTTGCTCAAACACCTTGATGTTGGCCGTTTCAGAATATACATGAAGGAAGGCAAAGTCATATTAAAATAACCCATGGGTCGACATTTCATAATAGATGAACAAAAACAGTTATCTCTCAAAACTATGAACAGTTAACACTCGTCTGATATGCTAGTTAGACCAAATTAGTACCTTGTAAACGAAGATTGTACTGTGATGCATTTGTAACAGACAAACTGTAAAAATCTACCTTTCTATCTATTTATCTATTTATCTATTTATCTATTTATCTATTTATCTATTTATCTATTTATCTATCTATCTATCTATCTATCTATCTATCTATATCTATCTATCTATCTATCTATCTATCTATCTATCTATCTATCTCTATCTATCTATCTATCTATCTATCTATCTATCTATCTATCTATCTATCTATCTATCTATCTATCTATCTATCTATCTATCTATCTATCTATCTATCTATCTATCTATCTATCTATCTATCTATCTATCTATTCAAACTCAATTGCGTCAAAGCGTTAAAAAATCTAAGGCAATGATATCGAATTCTAACGAACGCTTTTGAAATGTCCTAATAGAAATTTCAGCAATGGTGGATACTCCTAGCCCGATCTGGCTAGTGGGTGCGGACACGTGGACATATTTTTTTCCGAACAAGGCGCTTAGAGGTCCAGGTCTATACTATTCACAGTCATTTAGTGCGCTGGTTACCAATCGGAATGGGAAGCTTCGCTAAAAGCCAATCAGAATGATTATTGTTAGCGGTATTACGCGGGTTTTTTAAATCCGATTTTCTAGTAACAACATCAAGATAAGCTGTTTTAACAGTTTAGATGCCGAAATAAATCGCAAAAACGTCAGACCATAGAGGTAAATTTCACATACTTCAAATAAACATATTTTACGCAAGAAATATTTTCCGACCAAATGTTAAGAACAGGTCATGGAGTGTGCCGTAGGTGTAAGCAATGTTACATTAGAAGATAAAGTTTACGCTACTGAATATTTTATCTGAGGAAGTAAGTTTCACAAACCCGATCTGGGCTAGCGGAACCTGTAGGACAATGTTAAACCCTTTCATTATTTACAGAATACTATTATGTAATCGGAATGCGACTCCTAAGTTTGCATCCCTAATATTTGATGCCAAGTCCCCACACCTTAATAACGCCAATAATAAGAATAACGCCGATATAAGCCCTATATGATATAGGCCCTAACGATTCTTTAACTCCACTATTCTTGGTATCCTGTCTTTTATTTGAGGAGATAATTTTTAAGTGTTATTTCAGCATATTTTATATCCCCATGCGTCAAACTCACAGTTATCAAAGCATTTGGTGATATTCCGTTGTCTACGGTTAAATTGCTGAAATGAAATATGTACATATAATTATATTGCCATGATTACTAAGCACAAGATAGGCCTTTCCATATATATAAGTATATAGTTTAGTGCTGCCTAACATCTGATGATATATCATTTATCTATGTGGATGTGAACCATCAGATTGTCACAATGCACACTTACACCGCACTATATGCAATGCATGTCAATAACCCTTCATCCTTCAACTCAAATACGATCCATTATGCCAACACAGAATTTATCGAAACATTCAATCATGGCGCGTCCCATGTTGTCTCTGTGGAGGAGTAAGGGTAACCATAATTGACTTATCTAAAGTTATGAGTCTCGCAATACTGTCGATTTAAAGCCTATAGGCTGCAGCCCAAAGATTATGGGTGGCCCAGTGGATAGGCATGAAACTACCAAATCACCATATTAGTTAAGATGGCGATGATTGCCCCACTATCATGGCTATGTGATGGGGAAAGTGGTTATACTGTTTATCACCTTTGACAGCTGATTATCAGAATCGCGTTTTACCATATAAGATTGATAGCTCTCCTGGTCAGAAAATAATCTCGACTCTATCTTGATTGACATAATCTTGTCCATGATTAATAATACCATGGTTAAAAGCAAATGTAATATTACTTTTCTTTACGATTCTTGAATGTAATTCAGCAAGAGTGAGAGAGATTGAGAACCAGAGCTAGTAATTGAGAGAGAGACAGTGAGCGGCGACTTATCGACTTGTTACATTGACATACCTGACCAGATGAGTGCCCACAAAGAAGATAAACAGAAATCACCCGTCACTCATGAAGAGGCAAGGATATGTGTATATTCATCCCATATGAAGCATTATGTTCGGTATTGGTGTGCAGCTGAGTAGCAAAGCCAACATCGAATGCATTTATTGAGGAAGGTTATCGCCATCCCTTTTAAGAACTACCTAATATTGAATTGATCCTATTCAGCATAATCTTGAAGGTGTGTATGCGTAACACCCTGAAAGGTTCGCCTGCCATTTATAAGCATGCACTCTACCAGGAAAGCATAGTATATACATCAACAATGCTATTCATACCTTATACAAGTGCTCAATGGCATTACAACGACACGCAATTGTGATAATAAACATGGCTATACTCAGTTGTATTGTTCATGCTAAGCAGTACATAGACTGCTTGCGTATTTCTGACTTGACATGAGGTTTGACAACAGTGTTTGTTTTTTATTGTACACTGTGCTCCTTCTAGCTCTCTGCATGATCGCCTGCGCCGCCTCTAACGCATGAATTACAAGCGCCTGTTTTTGATGCCTACACGTGTAAGATATCATTCAGCTTGTTATTAGCAAGTAAAATTCACTTGCAGCAGCAGAGGTTTTGGGATGCATAAATTGAATATAATTGTGCCCCAGCAGAGTCCGTGATCTAAGATATTTCCTTGGTAGCCATGTAAGTAACCTCAGCGGTATTTAGAAGTTGACCAATGTACATGTGTTAGGCAATTATTCATACTTCCTCTCATTACGGATTATCAGTCAAGATGACGGCCTCATTATTACACTGCATGGTGAATAATTAACCGCATTGTTAATTATTCTCACTTCGCAAAGCATTAATCAATTTGAGCCAAGCTACTGTTTTGATTTGTTATATTTTGTATGAATAGTTTAGCTTGAAAAATATTCTTTCTCAGAAAGGATATTTTTGGTTGCCATTCGCATGAAAGGACGGATTGTCAGTAAGACGATAAAGAGTACCATAATGGTATAGGCGTTGGGGTTGATACCTAAACGATTAGTGTTAATAAAGTAGGTGCATATACTATTTGATCACATTTTTGGCGATTGCTTGTTTTTGTCTGACGTGGCATGCGATGGCCCATTCATTGCTATGTGCTGTTGTAATTTACTGCACTCATGAGAACAACACGACCAGCAGGCACACTGTGTCATAGCTTACATCTATAAAATCCACAGTTTTAATGATATTTCTTAAATCCGATTTTCTAGTAACAACATCAAGATAAGCTGTTTTAACAGTTTAGATGCCGAAATAAATCGCAAAAAATGTCAGACCATAGAGGTAAATTTCACATACTTCAAATAATCATATTTTACGCAAGAAATATTTTGTGACTAAATGTTAAGAACAGGTCAGGGGGTGTGCCGTAGGTGTAAGCAATGTTACACTAGAAGATAAAGTTTACGCTACTGAATATTTTATCTAGGGAAGTAAGTTTCACAAACCCGACCTGGGCTAGCGGAACCTGTAGGACAATGTTAAACCCTTTCATTATTTACAGAATACTATTATGTAATCGGAATGCGACCCTAATTTACACCAAATATGCGATGCCAAGTCCCCACACCATCATAACGCCAATAATAAGAATAACGCTGATACAATTTAAGTTGCTTTTTGTACTATTGATAGAATGTTTGAATGATGTAAAGCGGACACTCTCACTACGTCACTACTGCTTATGATATAGGCCCGTATGATTCTTGAACTCCACTATTCTACTTATCCTGTCTTTTGTTAGAGGAGATAATTTTTAAGTGTTATCTCAGCATATTTTATATCCCCATGCGTCAAACTCACAGTTATCAAAGCATTTGGTGATATTCCGTTGTCTACGATTGAATTGCTGAAATGAAATATATACATATAATTATATTGCCATGATTACTAAGCACAAGATAGGTGATATTCCATGTATCTATAAGTATATAGTTTATGCTGCTGCCTTACATCTGATGAAATAGCATTTATCTATGTGGATGTGAACCATCATACAATGCACACTTACCCGCACGATATGCTATAAGTCAATAACCCTTCATCCTTCAACTCAAATACGATCCATTATGCCAACACAGAATTTATCGAAACATTCAATCATGGCGCCTCCCATGCTGTCTCTGTGGAGGAGTAAGGGTAATCATAATTGACTTATCTAAAGTTATGAGTCTCGCAATACTGTCGATTTAAAGCCTATAGGCAGCAGCCCAAAGATTATGGGTGGCCCAGTGGATAGGCATGAAGCTTACCAAGTCACCATATTAGTTAAGATGGCGATGATTGTCCCACTATCATGGCTATGTGATGGGGAAAGTGGTAATACTGTTGATCACCTTTGACAGCTGATTATCAGAATCGCGTGTAACCATATAAGATTAATAGCTCTCCGGGTCAGAAAATAATCTCGACTCTATCTTGATTGACATAATCTTGTCCATGATTAATAATACTATGGTTAAAAGCAAATGTAATATTACTTTTCTTTACGATTCTTGAATGTAATTCAGCAAGAGTGAGAGAGATTGAAAACCAGAGCTAGTAATTGAGAGAGAGATAGTGAGCGGCGACTTATCGACTTATTACATTGACATACCTGACCAGATTAGTGCCCACAAAGAAGATAAACAGAAATCACCCGTCACTCATGAAGAGGCAAGGATATGTGTATATCCATCCCATATGAAGCATTATGTTCGGTATTGGTTTGCAGTTGAGTAGCAAAGACAACATAAATTGCATTTATTAAGGAAGGTTATCGCCATCCCTTTTAAGAACTACTTAGTATTAAATTGATCCTATTCAGCATTATCTTGAAGGTGTGTATGCGTAACACCCTGAAAGGTTCGCCTGCCATTTATAAGCATGCACTCTACCAGGAAAGCATAGTATAGACATCAACAATGATATGCATACCTTATACAAGTGCTCAATGGCATTACAACGACACGCAATTGTGATAATAAACATGGCTATACTCAGTTGTATTGTTCATGCTAAGCAGTACATAGACTGCTTGCGTATTTCTGACTTGACATGAGGTTTGACAACAGTGTTTGTTTTTATTGTACACTGTGCTCCTTCTAGCTCTCTGCATGATCGCCTGCGCCGCCTCTAACGCATGAATTACAAGCGCCTGTTTTTGATGCCTACACGTGTAAGATATCATTCAGCTTGTTATTAGCAAGTAAATTCACTTGCAGCAGCAGAGGTTTTGGGATGCATAATTTGAATATAATTGTGCCCCAGCAGAGTCCGTGATCATAGATATTTCCTTGGTAGCCATGTAAGTAACCTCAGCGGTATTTAAAAGTTGACCAATGTACATGTGTTAAAATTTTCAAATAAAGGAAAAATTATTCATACTTCCTCTCATTACGGATTATCAGTCGAGATGACGGCCTCATTTTTACACTGCATGGTGAATAATTAACCGCATTGTTAATTATTCTCACTTCGCAAAGCATTAATCAATTTGAGCCAAGCTACTGTTTTGATTTGGTATATTTTGTATGAATAGTTTAGCTTGAAAAATATTCTTTCTCAGAAAGGATATTTTTGGTTGCCATTCGCATGAAAGGACGGATTGTCAGTAAGACGATAAAGAGTACCATAATGGTATAGGCTTTGGGGTTGATACCTAGACGAAAGTGTTAATAAAGTAAGTGCGTATACTATTTGATCACATTTTTGGCGATTGCTTGTTTTTGTCTGACGTGGCATGCGATGGCCCATTCATTGCTATATGCTGTTGTAAATTACTGCACTCATGAAAACAACACGACCAGCAGGCACACTGTGTCATAGCTTACATCTATAAAATCCACAGTTTTAATGATATTGCGTTCTTTCCTTGTGATTTGCTATGACGTTGTTATTTGTGCCAGTAGAGGTAAGTATTAATATGTATAAAACAGGATACTGGTCCGGATATCCTCTGAGCTTATATACAACCAAAGAAGAAGGGTAAAACATTCATACAAGCTCTATATTAATTACAAACGGGGGTTGTGTGTGTTATGTTATACTCGAGTAAGCCCCATATTTGTGCACATATTAAAGTGACCCCTTTAGTTGTCACGTGTCACTCATAAGACCATGCAACTAAGCGAAGTTAATGGCCATTGTCGTGTTACGACAAACGCGTGAGTAACATCTTATTGCACCAGGTTGTGGACAAATAATTAAGTGAGCTTTGAAGAAACGTTTGTTAAGGAAGGTTATAAACCTAATAACGGCCAACCCTTATGAGGGGATTTCTCTTATGCCAAGGGACATAATGCATGCATTTGTAGTTCACATCCGATTCAGACCTAAAACCAGCAGAACATTTAGCGCCAGAAAGGATCAATACAACCGGCAACAGTATTAATGCATTACGTGTTTCGCTGCATACAGGATGCGTTACTGTATGGCAATGAAATGTCATTCAGCTTCATCTGACCTGGCCAATAGATTTATAGTTTGGTATTTATAAATATTAGTTGAATAAATAATCACCAAATAAGTACCGAGACATGGCTATAATTTTCTCTGGCTTAGATGGGACTTGAAGACTTGAAATAAGCTCCAAGTCATATTTGGTTCGAGAGCGATCTGTAACCGATTGTGAACAACGTCTGGGGGTTGCTAAAGTTAAAATTTGTGCATTTCTTCTTTAAATGACAGCGTAAGAAAACCGAGCATTATCGGAACGGCGAAACCGTGTAAATGCGCTTGATGCGTTCCTGGCCAAATACATCGCAATTCCTTAACTTGGAAAATAATTTTCTTTGTATTCCCAATAGCGTAATCGATTCTGGACCGCACACGATTTGAGCCATCCATTTATCTTATTTGTCACTCTTGATCGTGCTCTGTATATTGTGAGTTGTGTAGTGAACAAACACTCTCTTTCAAGAATCATAGCAAAATTATGAGTTCCTTAAACTTATGTTCGTTGATAATTCTCACTTCACAAACGATGCCTTGGTGCCGGAACAAACAGGCAATGTTGATGAGAAGCCATACAAGTTACATATTGCGCACCTTTGACTCATAATAGCTACAATTGTACAAGGGTAAAATTCCAAAGCCGTATCCAAAATGAATGACAGGTGACAAAAAGGGTTGTGACTCCGGCAATGAGCTTATGTATCTATTCTGTACAATCCAAACTTGGTGTAGAATGCGTATTCGAAGGCGATTTAAGCGCAAACCATTAAAACAAAGCAACTAATGTGAGATGTCAACCCTTGTTTGTGAGCTTCAGAACAACAGGAAGTGAGCGCATTCGACATATGTGCGTTAAACATATAATCAGACAATCTACAGGGTTTCTCAGACAATGTACATAAAAGGTAAGACAACGATAATCGTTGGTGGAAAGCTTTGAAGGCACATTTGCACTAGGTTGCATATTACAAAAACTTAACCTGCTACGTCATAAATCAAAATAGTTTTTTAAGATTTTCTATCAAATGAACAAAAAGTGTATGATTTCCAGTTAATTTACCATATAATTGTGGATTACAAGCATCATGACTTCATAATATCCCCATAATGACTCATTTAACTGAATCACATACTTGTTTGGTCTTATGGACGACAAGCACTGTAGTATAGCAATGCGAGTGGATCCATTAGGAGAAGCAATATATTGTAAGGGCTATAATACGGGGAATTTTCCTCCAATAATTACCAAATAACACATCCGAGTAGCCATTAATGCTTATTTCATTGTGCATGGGACCATTATGATAAGCCGGGTAAGTGCACATAGGCGTTTGCGCGCAAACAAACCCTCCTCTAACCGTGTAATCGTGTCCTGGGAGCCCATTATGCCATTAACTATTCATCAAGTGATGTCGCTGGTCAAATGCATTAAGAATGAGCACTGCAAGATGATTAATATCGCTAGTCGTTTTGTTATGTATAGAGTATACGATAATTCATGGCGATGGAGACACATGCCTCTATGTTTACAACTGGCTCCGGATCTCGTATCAACATCCACAATCTATGCGTGAGGCGTTGTTATCTGAATTAGGTCACGTCTGTGTCGTGTGTAGCGTCCATATAGCCATGTCAGTCCTGGCATATCTGACACTTATTTATGATAAAATAAACGGAATAAAGCGGGTGTCATGGTGTAGGTTTTAATGTGTATACTTGCTGGGGTCTTCGGGGAGGGGTGTGGGTGAAGACGTTTGGTTAGATGGTTTAGTGTCATACACAATAGCTGAATAGACACGGTCTTTGCTTTTAATTGCAAGCTCCTTCTACTTGTACTTACATAAACAATTGCATGTAAATATCGCTCTCTGCCTTAAATTACAGATTTGGAGCAACACAGCTTAATGTGCTGCAACTCCAACTAATGTACCCTAGGACATCAGCCAGTGTCTTGAAAAACGAAACAGCTTTCGCCGCGTTTTGCGCCGTGAATTATTTCTTACTGCGGGCGTATGGATAATGCAGCGTTTTAGACATTGCTGGGAAACAGTCTATCAACATGGCGAAACTAAAAACAGCAGCCTATGAGTGCGTTCGGCGTCGATAAGCAGAAAATGTTGAGTCCAAAAATTCCCTGCTGTTAAGATGTATGCTATGTTTCATGCATACTCCGAACCGGCGGAAGAACCTTCATTTAAAACGATAACTGCGTTATTACATCATACGTTCTATTGAGAAATATCTTACTCAACAGTTTAGTGTGCCAGACATGACTGTGACAATGACATAATACCAAGTTGCAGCATACATTCTTACACACACGTATATACATATATATATATATATATATATATATATATATATATATATATATATATATATATATATATATATATATATATATATATATATATATATATATATATATATATATATATATATATATGTATATATATATATATATATATATATATATATATATATATATATATATATATATATATATATATATATATATATATATATATATATATATATATATATATATATGTTCACCTCATTTCATAAATAATATTTATAAATTGGCTCAACATTTTCATCGACAATATAAACGTGAACCTTTATGATATAAAGAGAGCTGTTATAATTCCGATTGTACATTAGCTATTAAATGATAATAACCAAAGAAGGTTTGTTGTTGTTGTTGTTGGGATGGGAGTGATCATATAAGATAGTATAATTGAAGCAACATATGCACAACAATGAGATCTTTGTTAACATCAAATCATTTTCTGCACTCAACAAGATTACACGTGCTCCGTCTACACATTATGACGTTTATGACGTCGGGAAAATTGAAAGAGCGCACACCTTGATAATATCATCCGGTGATATATTTTGCAGTTATAGGACGCAAATACAACCTTTTTTATGTGTCTCCATTGATTATCCATCATAAAGCGCCGGTAAATGAACACCGGTAAATAAATCCCTATGCGTACAGGGGCGCTACTTTCGATATACATTCGCTTAACGCCGGTAAATAAATTTATGTTATGAACGCAAAAATCTGCACGGTACGTCGACTCATTTTAGTAGAATTTACTTAGCGGTTTCGTAGTCATACTTATGATGTTAGTAAGCTCAGCATCTAATTCAGGGAAACCCCCGACCATCATCGAGATAATGCGCTGCTGTATCATATGCTTGTCATAACCATGACCTTACTTGGGAGTTTCCCATTCAAGCAATCAAGTAATGGGAGTATCTTGCTAGAAGCCATGACCTGACTTGATTGCGACTTATATGGCAGTATTTTATGTTGGTTCGATTTGTATTACAGACACTTATGCTGAGGAAACGGTTCATTGCTACCCCTCCGTTATGCCGCTTTACAATATGTGATTCAGATTACTTTCAGTAGTTGCTCATATGAGACATGGCTGTCACAAATTACTTTGCACATCAGTATCCGAGGATAACAAAGCGTGCCTAAAACCATTGCTTTGAGTGATAGGTCAGGATGCAATCAGACTAAGGCTTACCAATTATTGTGATATCTGTTTGCTTCCATGCAGGTGTAACACATTATTTATTACAACTTTTATGTTATGAATTCATTTGATGATTCACTAAGATGATTCAACAAAGAGAAAAATAGCCTTCTTTAGCTTTGAATATTGAGTACTACGGTACTACGATATTGACTAGTACGGTTATCCAAAACGTGGAACCAAAACATGCACGACAATTGAATATCAGGCGCTCTATAATGCAACTACTTATAAAGCGTATAAAACGTTCAACGAAGAACGAGATGAAAATACTCTGGTAGCAAAACAATACTTTGTCATTCATTAGCCTACACATAGTCCATAGGGCATTGTTCCGCCCAAAACAAATGAAATAAATGTTTTAGAGAAGTACCGCAACAGAATCACAGCATCACACCTTTTCATACACAGAGCTACAATTCGGTCAGTATGATGCTGTGTAATATATGAACCCCATAATACTGAATATATACGTGACCGCTCGTCTGTTTTATTACTTTATCTGAGTTGCATAAATATTGCTTGTTAACACTTTATGCTATATGTTATCCTTGTAATCATCCTTGAGTAACTTTCGGGTAAATCAGGCATAAGAATTCAGAACTAATTAACGAGGCTATAAGAACCATTCCTACATGATGATAATGTTATATTGACGATATATGCTATAATGTGCTAAAGTAAATGTGGAGATGCTGCCTTGCTCTTTGTTGAAACACTAGCTGTTGTGTTCCTGGTTGTGGTATAATTATGTCATGGAAACATGCAAGAGCACAAAACATATAATGACTGCTGTCACTCAGGAAAACTCGTCTCGAAGAGGTCTCCACGTTTACGAGACGTCATTGTCACCATTGAGTGTGATATCACTATGTCACCCTATATGCCTCACGTATAACGTGTAGTGTGGCTAATAAAGCTGTTTCCTATATAGCTGAGCAATATTGAAATCGTGTTATGTTAATACAGGTCTGACCAGATAACTCGCGTCGCGATTACTCGCGAGTTTGCATAACTCGCGCTCAGGCGTTGGACCCTATTTTTTTTAAGCCCAGCTTCCCTGGGCGAGGTGTTGACGCCACGGGAATAAGGTGAGAAAACATCTCGCGCAGGAGGCGAATGTAAACCACAAATAAATGAAATCAGCTCATTTTGCATTTCCCACCGACCATCATCTCTAAAATAATCAATATTATAAAATTCATTTTCATTTCTTATCCGTATAGCAATCTTGCCGACAAGTTTAACCCGCTAAAAAATGCCGGATGACGCGCCAAGCTAGTTTTCCCTATGTTTGCCAGGCATGCACTTATATAATCATTCAACACACATACTTGTTACATTGATGTTGTCTGAATGGATGACATCGGTGCTAAATTGTACTAGCAAAAACATATTGGCCGGGCGGTCGTCAGCTTTTGACGCGTGCCTTCATCATAGTGCGTCATCTTTAAAAACGTTATATTTCAGGTTCATAACCGTCAGTGGTAGAATCTGGAATTCTTGTTGTGACTCTGTTAGAATTATTTGCTATCATTTCGAATAATTCTACCGGTAGTGTCAAACTAATTGAGTTATGTCTTTCACTTAGCTATTCTAGTACGCGAATATCAATAGCACGACATAGTCATTAGCTAATTGCTACATAATATCAATAGCACGACATAGTCATTACCTATTTGTTACATAATATCAATAGCAAGTCATAGTCATTACCTAATTGTTACATAATTGAGCCTATTCGAAAGGTGCGGATTGTATTGTCAAAGAATGTGACCAGTAAGGTGCAATTATAGGCTATTTACTATTCTGAGTTAACATTTGAAACGTTTGCCAACTCCAATTGCACGAACCACCAAACACATGGAATAGATATCCTCGAGTTAATTGGATTGCGCAGTAGTGGCTTTGTTATGCTCAAGTGGATGGGATTCTTTAATCGCAGCATTGTAGTCTTATATGCTAATAGGGATGGATATGTTCTGAATGTTTATTTAAAAACATAGTCATGTATAACTTGAGGCAATTATAGGTTACCAACTAGAATCATTGCAGCAACGGAAAAACATGGAATGCATCTTCTCTATATAATTGGATTGCTCGACAATAAACGTAATCCCTGGCAACAACACAATGGGTTTTATAGGCAAATGTACAAGGTGGTTATTATCAAAGCATGAGAGCTCAACAAGAGACCTACAAATCGGCTTACATATTAAACGTGCGTAATTGGAAACGCCACTTGATACTGCGGCAATGAGCAATGCGGCAAATTACACTTCAATTAAATTGTTGATCCTGACTAATGAACCGGCAGCTTTTTGGGTGGAACGTTTATTATCAGATAGTTTGAATAATGTTTTTATCTCATAAGATAAGCTTTATCGCATGCCAAAGTACCATAAACCTAGAAGGTGCTCTGTCCAAAAGCATTCACACGAATACTTGGTTGTATAGACCTAAAACTCGAAAATATTACCGTTAAAATGGGTCCCATATGTGAGCGATCGGAAGAGGCGTCTTGTGCAATTTGATAGTACATATATGTCATATTTGGCAATCAGTGGGTTAGTTTGCTACCAGTCAAGCTCGGTGAACAGAACACTCATTACTGTCTTCATATTTCAATTCGCACAACATGCAACGCAGTTTTGAATATTGCAGAGAGCACCAGTATTTCACTATTGCGTGTTGCCTGCATATTTATAATATACTGAGACTTGCTCTGTAAATATGTAAACAATGGTTTGTATATCAAGAAGAAGATTTAATAATGCCTTATTACAATGCATGCAATTGCACTATCGATTGGTGTATTCTTGTACATAATACTGATTCTCAAACTACAGGGCATGTGCTTGTTCTTGTAGTTGTAACAATTCTAAGTTGATCATAGCGCACCGATTATTAGCTTGACCTTTGAAGGACTTATGGAGATTAACTGTAATGGCTGTATTAAATTAAGATATATCCGACTATTCAGGTCTATTTGTCGAGAATTAAGTGGCATTGAAGAGGCAAATGTAAGTAATAGGACACCAGATCTGAACCATAATACCACGCATGTCCATAGTATGATTATTATCAAAGGTATGTGCGCGGGTCAAACGACCATTATTAAGGCTGAATGAGATAAGCATGCTTATACGGCAAACAGCTAGGTCTTTCATATCTAGTTACAATGCCAACAATGATTGCACACAGCGGAAGCAATTTCTTCGTTTTCACTTATTCCTGCGAAAACATTACTATGATGCTATACACAAGCTCAGTTATTACAGTATAAAAGTCAGATAAAGCTATCATGAGAAACATTGTGAAACCCACGACAAAAAAGTATAAAGTCTTTTCCTCAAAAAGTACACCAAGGAATCACTCGCACAAAAACGCGTCCTTTGTACGCTAGCCATCTATCAATGTTACCGTAATCTAGGAAGTGGAGCGTTCTTATTGCAACGCGAAACTTGCAAATGAGACTAGCAAGTAACATTTCAGGATTACCTTACGAGACACAAAGCCCCCGAGGCCTACTTCATATCGCGTAATTCTCGCACACAGACATGTTCTTCGCCTAGGTTTGGAGGAGGTGAACTGTACTAGGCGTACCAATTAAATATTAATAACAGACAGCTGATGAAATAAGTAATATAATAAATCAAAGCTGTGTAATTTGTTACAGGTATAAGCGACGTATTTCTATATAATTTATTTGACGAAATCAAATGCAAACATTTATAATCAGAATGAGGGACATTCACTCGTACCACAGACGTTTTCACCAGGCGCATTATGACTGCAAATTGTATTCGTTTGTTAATCGTTATATAATCAACTAACACCGTGGCCTTGGACAATGATGAAGTTTGATTTACCTGGGTGAAGCACAATTTAAATAGTCATTGATTCCGATAACCAGAACAAAGCTAGTGCTGATTACGTTCAATCAAGTATATAATGCAAATTTGGCACGAGGGTGTGTTTTTTTATCTAATTGCTATTTGATATGGCTGCAACACGGCGAGCGATGTTTATATATTTATTGCCCATGCAATGCATCAATTCATCGACAAATGCGTACAGAATACTGGCCGTACGGGAACTACGCACTACCTGGATGAGGACGTTGTTGAATGACTTACAGCTGCTACAGAAAGCAAGCCAGAACAATTAAGACCATTTGTCTTAAGTATGTAATGACAACCAAGTCTTGCAAAAAGCCCGAACATGTTGATCCATTTGCCAGCTGTACAACTCAATGAAGTACATTATCTTAAGTTGGAAGGGATCTACCTATGCGCAAGCACGATTATACAAGTACTTGGTCCAAAGCATATATTCTCGCAACATTATCAATGCTACACCAGCGAGCATATTGAACTCGACAAGACATCACATACCTCAATCGATATTGTTGAGATATGGGATTTAGGGAATAATCGAGCTTGGAATAATGCGGAATATGCTCCAAAACATGAAAAAGCTTTATCGTCTGAGGTTATAGTTGCGCATTTGTTACTGAGCATCAAAAGCTCAATAGAACTATATGTCTGCTCAACCTTTTATTAGCCACAGCCTACAGGGTGCAACCTAATATGTTACTTAGCAATCAACGGAAAAATATTTTTATTGTGCATTACTTGCATTGCTTGGAGACAGTGCAAACGATGACGAATGTTTTAATAAGCTATACCACTTAACGAATGTTTACACTTACTTGAGAGTAAAAAAGGCTTACATAATTAAAGAATTGTTTGAGCCTGACTACTATTGTAGTGCTGTACTCAAATAATAAATTTCAACTTTATCGTGTACCACATTACATGTTATAGCATATGATAATCGGACTATCAGGAAGCCGAGAAGATCGTTACCCACAATGTGGCTCTGTCAACCTGCACAGTTATCGCTGTTATGCAGATGAATATCTTGCATTGACGTGTTGTACAGGTACTAATGTCAAACCTGACCCACCATCCTCTTGAAAACTGAACACTGCTACATTAAAGCTTGGTTGTATTTCAGTGGCCTATTTCAAGAACGTATTTGAATTAACAAAACAAATGCAGTATCTTCACATGGCCAGTAAAAAATAAATAAACCCGGAATATCCAACGTGTCGGCTGCATCAGTTTGTCAAAGACGCAAGATAAATGGATTATACGCTATTACCAGGAATTAATGGTGTCGGGAGAATTAATTTTGTCGGGAGAATGTATATATGAACTGCAATATTGGCATACACTTTCTTGTACATTTCGATTGATTGACAGGTGGCACTATATAGGTACAATAGACTGGGCAAGATTTAGAAGTAGTAAATTGCTATGCAGTCATTAACGATGATGTATCAACCGATCTGCATCACTCTAGTTGGACTGAGATGGATAAAGTCTACCCAATGACTGCAGTCATTATGAATGGTTAAATCCCTGTGTACTGTAGTACATAACGTTGCCACAGCATACTTCCTGGTCTGGTTCATGCGCATGCAACTTAACACAGGCATCTATAAGATGGTGTAAGATGTTCATTCACACACTAAAACTCTGCCAACAAGTTCATTAAACATGACGAAACGAATTGTATGCAACTTATATTTTACTCCCGGAAACATATAAAGATCTTAATCGAGTACAAAAACTTCCACTTAAGCACATTTAGGAAAGTGCTTCTTTTAGTTTAAGGAGACACTCCCCTTACTCATTATCACATGCTGAATAGTCAATGCACTCTACCTTAGCGAGCACCGTACATTAACTTCGGTCCTACTGATGCTGTTTTATAGATCCCCGGGTTAACACGTTCGTTAAACCATTACCTTATTTATGGGTGCATGCATTCATTGTTCTTGCGTCCATCACTTTGACCGAACCATTTCCATATATAAATATCTGGTGAAATAATACACGCCTCGCGTTTTCAACATGAATAATACAGATGCGCGGTTATTTACTGCACGTGCGAGATATTGAACGGCATGGCAGTGCGGCAAAACTAGTCAACATCTAGGTGTTACAAAGAATACTTTCATCATCTCTTGATTTACACAGTCGCCGTTGTGCAGTGTTTGCGTGATATAAACCATGGTTCCTCGCGCTCCAGCAGCTACGTTATCTTCGGCTAGTTAATTTGATGCTCTCGTTTAATAATCTCACCGCTTCATCTTCTTCTGCTTCAGGAGTACAGCTATGAAAAAAACCTCCTCTCTTAATACAATTTTGTAATATGGCACCTGAGGGTAAATTGGAACCACGCTCCCACACACCTGATGTTATCTGTGTGATAACTAACAAGTTACCTTTTGTGCGTCTTTCGATGCTTAAAGATAGGCTTTTAACCGTGTGAAATATTTCCTGTCCGAAATAAAGCATTGGTGAATACACACAATCTGGTCAAACGAACGCTATATGGCTACTGGGGCATTACCTTAATCATCCGCAACACTGCAGTGTGTGATATTTGACAATAGTTCTTCTTTTTTCTTCTGTCTAGAATAGCCTACGCAGAGAATGCTTTCGTGATTCATGATAGGTTACCTCAATGTTGGGCAGGTACAAATCATCGGGCATTTCTATGCAATCGCGCAATAGTGCCGGCTTGTGCACCATTGGGCATGGAGCTGTTCTGAGGATCCTAGTCACTACATGTCGCTTAAATTCTATTGCTATTATTCTACTAAGCATTTCCGATGTTTTTCCCTATAAAATATATATATATATATATATATATATATATATATATATATATATATATTGGGATATAGATATATATATATATATATATATATATATATATATATATAATATATATATATATATATGTATATATATATATATATATATATACACATATATATAAATATATATATACATGTTCATATATATATATATATATTTATATATATATATATATATATATATATATATATATATATATATATATATATATATATATATATATATATATATATATATATATATATTATATATATGTTATATGTATATATATGTGCATGTATGTTTATATATATATATAATAAATATATGTACATATATGTATATATATATATATCTATATATATATATATATATATATATATATATATATATATATATATATATATGTAATTTCTACCCCCAGAACATTATAATGTATATATATATATATATATGTATATATATATATATGTATATATATATATATGTATATGTATATATATATATGTGCATGTATGTTTATATATATATATATAAATAAATATATATATATCTGTATATATATGTATATATATATATATATATCTCTATATATGATTATATATATATATTCTATATATATATATATATATATATATATATATATATATATATATATATATGTGTGTGTGTGTGTGTGTGTGTGTGTGTGTGTGTGTGTGTGTGTGTGTGTGTGTGTGTGTGTGTGTGTGTGTGTGCGTGTAATTTATAAAGGCATATGTTAGGCAAGCTGGATACAATCATCGCCTAGTATATGCGCGACAATCAAACATATGTCGACGAGCATGAAAAGTACCTGAATGAGATGCAAAGCCAAGCCAAAGTGAGATTTTAAGCTTTCCATTATCCAGGACCACTTCTTAGATGTTTCCATTGACAGCAGGTTGTGGAGAGAGCTAGAGCGTAGCTACCATCTATTAAAGTGAGATTGCAAAATCGTGACGAATAAAGCTACATATAGCAGCTTCTTCTATTAAAATAAGTATATAGTGTGATTGAATAAATACAGCACATGTTAGATAGAATTAAACTTCTCAGATCTACTGTTCTACCCCCAGAATATTATTTGCAGTTCGGTAGTAGTCTAACGATGCCCATCTGCTGCCCTGATGTAGAACCACAATATATCAAATTAAACCATTATAATCCTTCGAGTTCGCTATTTCGCTCACTTCAATAAGAAAATGTAGCTTTTCTTACTAACATGGATTAGTGTCAGGTGTTATGAAGTAGACACGCCGTGTGTTTGTTCGCGCATATGAATTAAATTAATGGGGCCTTTGTACTACTGTCGCTGGTACAAGTTGTGACATAAAAGAATGTTAGTGAATTATAAGCTGATCGGTCTCTAGCACAGAAATAGGCTTTATTCTTGAGGCCCAAGTGTTGGATTCCATTTACGTTTCATAGAACCATGATTTTGACATATATTATTGAACAGCGATAACACCTTGTCTGTTAAAAACAACTCTTCGCGGAGCAGAAATTGAAATGAAAAGATGTGAACCTCTTCCGTTATGCATTTACCTTCATACGCTCTATGAGTGTTGAAGCATAGTATGTAGTACTTGTTTATGTGCCAGCAGTAACGTCATATCAAGCCAGTCGCTCGAATATATATGCATGTTGATGTTCCGCTGATCCAGATACAGGCGAGCTCTTTCTGCCCAATTTACTGCTTCTCTTCGCAGCCCTCTGCTCTTATTCTACCACTGCATGAATTCCACTCGTAATATCATGCTACATTGTACCTAGTAGCACGTGTACAAAGCCATGATTAATACAGAGTTCTTTCGCCAACGGGTTACAGATGCCCTTTTCTCTGGTATATCATGTACAGCCAGGCATATTTTGTCATTCATTACGACATTTAAAGTAATAACCAACCTTGATGAGGGACATTAACATAACAATAGTCAACATAAGTTGCCGAGTAATTAATGACCATTTCAACCCTTTGTTTTTACATTCATACAGTGATGTATTTGTTGCTTAATGAGATGAATATAACGCAGCATAATGTCGAATAGAAATCACAAATAAATAAAGGACTACTACCAAGTATTCTATTGGTAATTGTAGTGGGTAGGAGGACAAACTACATACGAGCGGTTCCCCTATCCTGGCTTCCGAGCGCAGAGCCGCTGTCTATACTGATATGTTGTGATGGTGCTCGGGAGCGGCTCATTGTGTAGAAGTTTGGCATTAGCAACCGAGTCCTGTGTTTCTTAATTCAGTACTTTCACGTAGCAAATAATGCCTGCTTTCCATCAGGCAATTGCAAATACTGTGCAGCTATTGCCTACTTGAAGAATCCGATTGCAGTAGTTCGATTGTTATTTCATGATATAGACAGCCTTATTGTGAACCTGATTTATCATCCTTATTGACTTTGACCACCTTCATCACCATCGATAACATATATTATTTATGCTATAGATTCGTTTAGAAAACATGCGAACCACAGTGTTCAACAGAACGTAGCAGACCTTACTATCAAAATGGTACGTTAATCACAATCCATTAGTAGCTAGCTTTTTATAGGACAATAAATCAGGTCATACATAGCTGCGCAGTAATTAACATCCGGCGGCGCCAGGCTTGTAAGCGTATTTATCCCGCCAGAGTGCATAATTGGCAGTGCGCTCTAATAAATCAGGCTTGATCGATGAAGTCACTATCTTTATATAATCATCTGGATATTGTTCACATTGAGTTCTGGGTTGCCGTGAAAGAAACATTTCGCTTCACCTAGAGGCTTTATGATCCATACGATGCATGGTGCTGTACTTTCAGATTGCCACTATGCTTCACTATAGTGCATTTAGGCCGAGGTTTTGTGCGTACATATTCCTGCATAATCTGTGCAGGATTGTTGGTGAATTTACCTTACCTAATCAGTTCAAAGCGACTGTGCACCGTTTCACCTTTTTATTTCTCGACATTTAAAAATACTATCTGTTGCTGTAGACTATATGAACCGCCATTGGAAGTAATGGAGTCGTGGTTCCATTGGAAGTAATGGAGTCGTGGTTCCATTGGAAGTAATGGAGTCGTGGTTTCATTGGAAGTAATGGAGTCGTGGTTCCATTGGAATTAACGGAGTTGCGGTTCTAATGGTAGTAACAATATGCTATATTATGAGAAAGTAGTTTATTTGAAGCGTTGGTCCATAGCTATATAACCACTGTAATGCCCTGTTTATTAATTTGACATTCTTACACTGCATTTGCTTCACAGAATCGATAAAGTAACTGCTTTCGATCCGTTGTAAAGTGCATACACGGTATTGGGTGAAAGTAAAGGGGACTGAAAAAATGATCGAATTTAACAATTACACATAACACACCAGTAACCAGTCGATGCCCCCCCCCATTTACGTGACTTGCATTATGCTATTCATCTAGCATAGAGCTAGAATATAAATATTGGAAGACGAACATTACTGGTATCTAGAATGCATCACCAGCCGATGAGGCTGCCAGGTAAATTAACGATGTAATCAATTATACTTTTCGCTAGTGCGCCACGGAGGGATATGCATGTATTATTACACCTATCCATCTTATACACAATTACCTTGCTAGAACGGTTGGCTCTTTCAAATATGATTCCGGCCAAAAGTAATGTATCAAACAGATGTATTCATATATTGCTTACGACATGTTCAAATTGTATTATATACTACTTTATATTCCAGTGTTCCTCTATTTGACACTCCAATTTGTTTATTAAAAAATCCAATTAAGATGATTCAGGACACAAGAGGACATGAGGGAATTCAGGGAGAATGCCTAACGATCCGCTACTCAACGTGGTAAAGGTGAGGTCATTATTCAAAATATATCGATTCTCTGCCCATCCATTTCTTCTTCTTCATCAGTAAAACGGATGTGATACAGAACTTCTCTCGATATGCTTCAGTATATCTACAAGACGTAATATGAGTAAAAACCATGTGCAATAATGCATTAAACAGCTCGAAGGAGCCAAACAGCCCAGTTATCCTGATATACAAACCTAATCATGTGTGGATTCAATGACAAGAAACTGACTCATAAACGTAATGTGTTGCAGGGCCAGTTCTTCTAGAGTATTAAAATAAAGGTGATTTAAGGTCAGTTAGGTTTGTTTGAATTGTGACCAATAATTTTAGTTATCCATGTTGGCCGTCACGCCACGATAAATAAATGCCGAAATAAATCTCCTAATTGTTGTGTTTAGCGCAAAATGTAAAGCCTTCAGTTGAATATTGTATGGTTGCGTTACAACGATGATCGTGTCATTCGAGACATCAGGTACGTATGTCATACTTTGAACCACTCTTGATCGGCATGGTGGTCTGGCAGGGGTATGCAGTGCAGGATTATGTAGACGTGGAGCAAAATCAACAGGGAGGACCGTATTCACAAAGATATTGAATGATTCTTCGATTGTCGATCGCACTCATAAAACAATAATTTGGCGGTCACAGCTAACTCCGCCAGCTCAATGTTGGTAAGCAGTCAAAAAATTTAATGGCAATCATTTCACACATATACAATCGCGATCACAATTTTTTTTTTTTACGAGAATAAATATTATTTAGCGTTCATAAGACAGTCATAAGATTATTCTAAAATGGTGTGTAAAATAGTCTACGGCTGTTAAAATTGACTTTAAAATTAAGGCAAATTCCTAATATAGTTGCTGGATTGATATTGTAATATATCGTATATGCATTCACATATACGCAGGCAATAAACTTAGATAATATGTTTGGAACAATAACATAAACTTATAAGCCGCAATAAAGAAAAATGAATAACGTAGTAGTATTCTGCGATAAAACAATATTGTTTCTGACGAAAATGTTGTGTCGTTGGACCGACTATTGTATGCCGGCGAATAATTGATGGAGTGGGTGTTAATTCCAGTTCTTGTCATTTATCTCATGTTCTTGGTTGCGTGTTGTGCTTGCGTCAAAGCAAGAATTCGGTCTGTCAACACTGAAACAGTGTCATAGACTAGATTATATCAGGCAGGTGCGATGTGTCGTGCAAATTTGAAATTCGCTCAATTTTGTGACATACTGTGATTATACTGCATTTGATATCCAGAAGCGAGTTTGAACTATCATATTTCCACATCCGTCATCTGACGCAGGTCAAATACGGAACATTCAAGTAGTTTCTTATGTCGCCGAAACAATCCTTTAAAATATATGCAGAATTTTTTCGAGTGTAATAGACATATTAATACTATCGTTGTATCACATGCTGAAACATTCACTTCGACATTTGTCAAGCACTGCATAGCATTGGATGGAAAACTTTTGCTGATAAAATGCACAAATGATATCAAATGCCCATACGCCATCTGTGACAATTTGAGGAGTCACACTTGTATCGAGTTGATCACATTCCATAAATCTATCCCTGCACATCATCCATAAGAAATCCAAACCCTGTACTGCAGGCTAGAACGTGTACCATAACGCATTCGATTCACGTCCTACTCAATTTTACACAAAGGTTGGGTAGCCTTTGGACGCTTGATAAATGGCCCAATTTCCATAGCAAAAGCTTAGACTGATAGTCATGGCCTTTGTTGAATGGCTTGACTTTTCATTTATTCATTGAAACTTATTCATACCGTATTTAAAGCCATTATTTGAATGATCAATGACAACAGCTTCATCGTGTTACATTACTCTCAGCATTGGGTTGATATAATTGATCCTTGATGTGTATATTACATATACGACCCACTTCAGTCGCCTGGGAAGAGAGCTATTGAAATTGTCTAATTGTGTATAATTTCATAATGACATCTTGCGTAGCATGCTGCTATCCTCTAGAGGGAAAAGTAATAATGAAAAACACAGCGTCAGATGAGCGGATGGGTTTTTGCAGCCGTTGCTGCCCTTTGAAGTAAACGGATGGGGCATAACTAATTCATCATATCATCATGGGTACCCTTTGACATTTGCCGCAAAAAACAAGATGATACTACACGAACACGCGCATAGGACCGTTTGGATCATATCGAATTTAATTCGATTAATAAAGCATAACAAACAATTAATTAAGTCCACGCTTAAATTAGTTAAGTGGTTGCATCTTTATGCTGTACCATCTTTGTGCATCTGCCGATAGGGGGCTTAGATAGGGCAATGACTAGATAAAAGGTTAGTGGTCTGTACGATACAACTTAGGAATATACCAGAATATATAAATGACATTGTTCCCTGTGTGTATATTATAAACCAACACGTTGCAGGCGACGAATCGCAGCATGTTCCTTCTCGACATCACAAGTCACGCTGCTGGGAGGAACAAATGATACTAGACGTTAAACGAGTTGAGAGATATATAGCACCTCATAATGGTAACATGGACATGATGTGCATTGACAAATTACTGTAAAACAAGTTTGCAGTTAGTAGTATTTCATATACCCCCATTAGCATACCACAACTGTAATGTATGTGGTTGACATAGCATTGTCTTTGAGACCAAAAAGGGAATGACAATACCAACTCTTCCTTTGAAGGAGAATCACATTACGAGATAAGAGAGAAAGAACCTATCTCTCTATCTCTACTGAAACAATAGGATATTTGATATTTGTTATAAGTAGCTCAACTCAGTGACTACATTTACATGTATATTGCAATAGTAGCGATACTACGCTCACGACGTACAATCGATTTACCCCAACTGAGTTACAAAGAACAATTCCTTAACATTTGTTTGATTGATATACATGCTTAACGTATTGTATTGTTGCACCTATTGCGCCAATTTACACAGGTTTAATCACCGTCTCATAAAAATCACAAGTTCCTGTATGTGAAATGCCATAACTGTATTTATTGCGAGCAGTCGCATTGATTCAAACAAAGTGAGTGGCCGTTTCATGGCGCACACTTGCGGTAAAGGCAATAAATGAATAAATCGCTGTCGGGAGATGAAACACTGAAGACCAGGTCCCTAGGTTCGAGATTTATTTCGGTCCATCTTGGCACATCATTGCTAATGTTTAAAGCAGCCACACCATTAGGCTTTCATGATAAATTGTAATGTCATCGTTAATGGTTGATAGTAAATGACCGTTATCAGCAGAGGAAGACGCAATAATACTAACTAGAAAACAGGTAGGCTCTTGCTAGCAGGAAGATTAACAGACAAATAAACTAATAGCACATCGTCCTACATGGACAACGAAAGCAACACACTTTGTTTGCACAACGCAGCTAATTATGTGACTGCTGTTGTCAACTCTAATTACGGCGGACATAATAAATAGCACTGACAGCCTGCCCATTGAACTATTTTGAAGAAGCAAAGTTGGAAACAAGAGAAACACTCACTAAGCACTCGAGAGAATTATTCCACTTGACTGAACGTGCATAAAGCATAACGCACGCCCGGATTGCAATTTACAAATGGATTGCCATACATGTCTCTTTGATTAGACCGATTCCCCGAGGACAATAAATCTACTTCGTTGCTGCAGTTACTAGTTACATGCCCAGCAGGTCCGCAGTTATTTAGACTACATGGCTTTATAGCGTAGTTTATAGCAACAGAAAAAACTATTTTTATATGCAACACGTTATGGCAAACACTGGAACTTGGAAAGACTATTTGAAACAATCTCACTGCACAATATAGAGAAAGGCTCTCATTTCATCATTGCCACATTGAAAGGTTAAATCAAGCTTCCATACTCCCCTCATCTATTGCTTTGAGCTACAGGGGCCGATGGGTATCGAATCGATCGAAGCAATTGGATGTAAAAACGTGTCCGATAGATGGATTTTGTTATTGCGCATAAGGCTTCAATCTATCCGCCCGGAAGTGGTAAGTATTCGAGGGTTATAAAGAAACGTGCCGATTTATTCCAGCTCTACATTGGAAATCTTGCATATCTATAAGTGTAATTACATCATGCCTTTTCGGAATTAATCGAAATAGGAGGTTTGTTTTGCAGAGGAATGCTCTTTTAAATTTTGCCTCTTTACATAGTCAGCAAGATAACGGTTTTGTTCCTCTGGCATTTTTGGCTACCGTATAAATCACACCGATTTTAACAATTACGCTCTGGGCAATATACGAGGTTTATTTATCTAGCTGTATTTATGAGCGACGCGAGATTTACAAAGTGGTTGATGCTTTGGTTTTGCCCGATCAGCTAGCTCAGCCAGTTTTGGCTGGATCCCCACAAAGCAGTTTTTGGCACCCATGTAAATTAATCTAATAAAGCTTGTCGAAGTCAAATATTGCATCTAAATACAATGCGAATTACTTATTGACACGGAATTAATCTCAGTGTTACACCCCAATATATGCCCCAAAGATACTATTTGCAAAAGTGTTATTGTGGCTATGGGAGTAATTAGTATCCAGTTGTCCCAAATGTTGGTTGCCTGGCAAGAGCTGAATTGCAATCTGCATAGTCTGTTACCCTTTATCTTAGATTTGGACATAGATAACTTTTACGTTATGCAAATGAATACCCTCCGGTGCTTTATAGCTTAGGTGGGGCGTATTATTCTAGATTTGCCTTCTTAAAACCACCACTACAGTATTGTGCCTCTGTCTTTTCTGCCTAACAGTTTATGTATTCATAGCAATGATTAGGGTCAATCGGCAACTACTGTTGACGCAGGAAAACTGCTTTCGATGTGTAATCACTGACAATAAATATTCCTTGGCATAAATATTCACTGGTACCATTGTCCACGTCTGGTATGTGCACTGTGTTGCAATTTATGCTGCATTCTATAGTGTGTTCTAATATCATGATAATCATCCATAACATCTCCTCAAAACAATAAATATCAATGATATATGACGTTCCGGTATAGCTGCATTATCATGAGATTGAAGTTATCAAATTTGGCAAACCCTTTCCGTGCTAATCACGCTACAGCCAAACTATTAAACTTGCGAAACGACCATCTCACTTAGGTGAAAACCCTGTTATTGCTACCACTTTTACCCGGTCCTGTTATTGGAATATCACCACATGTAACATTGTCCCCTTTAGGCGACCAACCCGTTATAACGACCACTTTGGCTTGGTTTCTAAGGCAGTCACCTCAATAAGGTTTCATTGAAAAGAGGTAATCATCATGAATATGGTTCACTGTCAGGCATAATGAGTAGGTAAGCATTCAGTGTTTGTCTACATCCAGGTTACCTTAATTGATACCTCGCTGCTAAAACAGCAACACCCCTGCTCCTTGTCTATGACTTCTTGTGTTTTAATAGCGATATGATGAGTCTAGGTGTCAATAGATGGAAAATATGGCAATATTGCACTTTTATTTTTTTGGCGCTGCAGTCAGACAGGCAATCCTTACCATTGCTCCAACTTCGGTACTGTATATTTCAACTTGTCAACCTGACTAGTGTCACAAAAGAACAAAAAATCATGTAGCACTCCTTAGACCTCGTTGTAATATATCTATGTCATATTGAAGAAATGGTTACCACGCCTGAATTTATTATGAGTGGGGCCTTACAAGTGCCCGATGAAGTTTGATTAAAACTACCTGTGAGAGAGTAGTGAACGTCTGTCTGGTCATCACGAGAACGATGTTAGCTGTTATTGCAGCTGCATTGCATTTTTTGCAGGATATAAATGACTGATCAATTATGTCACCTTAATCCCTTTTCCCCTCACACGTCATCTAGAGTAGAATCGCCCATTGGTATTTAAAATTGTCATTTGTCTGATCTATATGCGTTTTGAATAGGTTAAAAAGCATTTGCTATAAACACCTTTTTATTCCTAACTATGGCTCCTTCGTCAATATAACCATATATACAATGCATTGTCCATCAAATTTTACATGGCTTAATACACAACAAGTTACATTTAAAATGACGGGACGTCAAGTCGTATACGCAATCAAGTGCGTGAGTAGGATCCCAGGCAAGCGGCTGGTTGGCAATGGCGCGGCGTTATTATGATGTCGCTTCTGCGTTCAGCGACTTTGTCGAGTTCACTGGCCAGCTAATTGAGCCATGATATAGTCATGAATACAAGCTTAGGTCCACTTTGTTGCCTTCTGAGCATTTAAATTGTAAAAATTTAGGTGGGCCAGTCCATGTCCTATAATTTTAAGAATGCCTCCGCTCACTCCATCCATCTTACTACACATACCATTTGAATAATTCAGGGAACAACACCAGTTTAGTAATGGCAGTATATGGCATCGCGAGAACAAAACCGTCACTTTCTGCGTTTGGTTTGATGTAATCATTGGTGATCCTCACATAAATAATCACCGTTTACATAGAATTGGGACCATGCGTTTGGAGGCCGAAAGGCACTATGACACTAACCGCCGTGCTTAACATTCAACGCACTTAATTTCAAAATCGTTTTTCAAATTTAGACATTGGTATCATATACAAATACAGCGCTACAAATGCACGATGTCTGTAAAATGACACTTAAAATACGGAATGTCGGACCAAGCGACCTTGCCCTCTTGCCTCTGCCCATTTAGCGTTCAATTAACCCGCCGATAAGCAAATACTTAGAAGTGAATGTAAATTATACGACACACTGTTGGCTGGGACTTGATCATTAGGTCAATCCGGATGTCGATATGTGCAATATTCGCACAACAGTGCCGTTGATATTAAAACTTATAGGCGTTACGTAAAATGCATTAACCTAAATGGGCCATGGCAAACAATTTCCCTCGCTTAGCCAATGATGTGGTTTCGGGTATCAGGTATAAACTGGTAAGGTTATTTATAGAATCACTAAGCGATATTCTTGGTGTCATATACATGCATGGCCTGTTGCCTTATCTAGAATTGTCTGAATAGTTTGACCACAACATACCTTTTGGATTCCTAGTCTGGTGGATAATTGCAATGATCGAAAAACTGTCTACAATCTCTAACAACAATCCGATTTTAACATTTCAATATCGCAAACAAATGCAACAATTTAGCTATGCCGCATGGATAAAAAGACCCCCTCCAAACCAAGCCTCACAATTGCATCAGATAGCTATTCATCCGGTTATGTCATTTGACGGATATCATTTTTAGGCACGACTCAGATGAGTGCTTAACAGTGAAAGGTCCATTACATCTTCAGAATTACGCAAGTTTTCCTTTTGTATTCAATTTTATCAGTACAATGGTAAAAGTTAGTTACAGCAAATTGAGCAAAGTGTAAACATTGTTAAATACGAGAGCGGTATCTTAAATCCTAGCTGTACACATTGGTATGCCAATGCATAGGAGTTATTTTAAATCGAAGATCCGGTCGCATGCGAGAATAACATAGTAGGCTATTGCCCGGTACTAAACGAATTCCATGAAGAATGGATCCTACCTGGACAGGCTTCACATAATCAGAATAGTCACAAATTTAAGGTATTATTTTGATTATTGTTGGGGTATTTGTGGCCTGTTACCTGTACTGATGCTACAATAACATGCATGTGCGTTTAAGGCTCCGAAACCCGGCAAAAGGCACCTAAAGTGTTTATTTTTTATCTGAAAATACACTAACATGCAATGCTGTGGACCCAATGTATTTTGGATTAAACGTCCAAATGAAATTTGCATAGTTATTACATTGGGTATATAAGCGTGGAAGCTAATAAATCCACTTAGAACAGCACTCCTCGCTCTTTGTAAATATAGTATAGTCGAAACAAAGGCTGGTGAATTACGCAAAGGCTAGAGATAATACATTCGGATGAATGGTAATGGGTTAAATGTCACTCACATCAAGGTTGCCAACGACGATGGATGTGGATAACTGTAATGACTGAGCAGCTTCCATGTATCACAAACCCTGAGAAGACTTTGCTGCAAACCCGACCTGGTCGCTAAGAGGGTTCGACGCGATTCGACGCGATTCCAGCGAGCAGAGAGTGAATCAGTTTATTCCTAGGGACCAAATGTTAACAACAAACTATGATTTGAAACGCAAAGTGAAACGTTTGGCTTGAATTTCAGCTCGATTTAAGTAACGTCAATAAACTATAAATGTTAACATAATTCCACGCTTTTTAGGTTGTAAGTTTAACACAATTGGTCGAAATATCAAACCATAATCGACATGGCTTGAATTTCAGCTCGATTTAAGTAACGTCAATACTTGATGGGCATGTCAGCCAGTCTAGTCAATCATGAACAGGGGCTCCAATAGGGCACAATTAGGACATTACCCACAAATTGCTGCTCCTGTATGTTTATCAAATCTGTGTAATATTATAGTCGCATAATGCTATTCCATACCGTAATTCCCGCCATGACAAACTGTTTAATGCGTACGGCTGCGCATAAGATGGCACCCTAATGGTACATGAAAGCTGACAAATAGCATAATCTGACTGCCTCTACGTACACGCATAAAATGATGCACTGGAGTTTTATACCTCCCTGTGGTCCAAGTTTATAAATAAATCGATAGATAATAGGCTTACATATAAACAGAAAGCACAGCAACTATAATTCACGACGCTACGGGGGCTTTCGTTGCGCACATTACCATGTTGTTGTGACCACTGCCTAGGAGGTTATTCCTGGAGTACGTACCCCGTGCTTACTGTGAACGATCAGTAGGTTAAATGGATAAAGTCTAATGTTTTATCGTGTTATCTGATTTGGTTAGTCTGATTGGGCATATGCTCTCGTCATAAACTATATCACTTGAAACAGGGATGGTACACACTATAAATGTTACGAATTGATTGATCCGAGACCACAGAAAAGACATATATCTGCATTGGAGGGAATGTGCATCTTGCGAACAAACGAATCGCAATGAATATTGTACATGAACGATGTCAAAGTGAGCAAGCTCCAGCTGCGTTTGTAAGGCGGAGCATCGTATAGCAGCAGTTCGTTATTTACGCACAGGGTCGTACTGCTGTTTGCCTGTCACTATCTGCAGACCTAGCCATTTTGTAGGTTTTGTTGTTATATGTTCTTAAATTAATGGTCAGCGGAAGATACAATCTTGATGAACTTAATGAACTGCATTAATGTAGCCTATTTACTTGATAATATTGTAGGACACCGCACACATACCAACGAGTGATACGATTTTGTGAACCTATCTCTGTAGCATTTACATCGGACAGAACATACATAGGATGGAAGTATTGGATACCTCAAATGGAGAGATTATTGTTGGTTTTATAATGTTGGCATCGTCAATATTCTCTTGGTTTTTTCTCGACTCCTCTTTCTGTACAACCCATGTGATGCGGTACTCTTTTTCTCGTAATGGACCGAATGATTATAACTGAACGATGCGTATGCAGAATGCAATACTTTGATATAGGACAATATGTTCCCCGAACCAATCGTATATGTGTCCGTGTGGTTTTAATCTGTCAAAAATCACCTTCTCTCATGTAATCCCTTCTTTATATAAGAAACAGCTAGTTAATTATAACTGTAGGCCTTTTATTGATGTGCTGCCACGATGGGCAGTCTGTAGCGTATCAAGCTAGATGATTCCATCTCCTATTGAGCACTAATGGTACATATACCAAACCAAGATAGATACACGCTATGCACTGGAAAAATATTTTAACTCTGTTCCAGAAGCCAACACCTGAATCAAAGGTGCTGTGCCTATCACGCAAACTTTTCTTGATCAAAGTATATGACAATGGGCGTATACGCTCTCTTGAAAGCATTTAGTTGCCTGGCGTATCATTTTGACTGTAGCGGAATTCAAAGAGAGAACATAATCATGTGTCGTTAGCAATGGTTCTATGTCCCTCACTTTTCTGAGCTGATGTGTTTACCGCTTGCGGAAAATTATTTTGCCTGAAGAAAGAGGTCACCGAAAACCATTAAAACAGCGTCAAGCAAAGAACATATGTACAACAAATTCCCTCTCATCATTTGTTTTTCTCCAGCTTAATTTTTTCGTGCTTTTCTCCGGAACGGTTGGACATATCAATATCAAATTTTAGAGAATGATATAACAAGTTGGGACACAACTACCGATCCAGTTTGACGCGCATGCGTAGTGTTGGAGGCTAAGGGGATCAATTTCTCGTCGATTTTTTCCCCAAATTTCCTTAACTATCTTCTCCAAAACTACTGCAGTTACGAACATATAAATTACATGGTTGTAACATGCAATCATAGTAGCATTGAATAGGCGTACAAAAATTGCTTTTACTTTTTCGTACTTTGTATAATGACATGTGTTCTAGAGTACCTATCGTGATTTATGCTACGAGTTCTCTCCACGCTGATATCTTTGAAACGGCTTTATTTACGCACATGAACTTTTGTCAGTATTTAGAACTTGGCTTCGTGATAATGATTGTAACAGTATTTTAAGCATTCACAGTAAAAAAAACAGTAAATAGGACGCTTAGTTTGAATGTTTCTGTTGCGTCAGCTTAGCGAGTAGGCTTTCTGCAGGCTCGACATGTCCAAGTAGGCCAAACCTTACGTAATCGACCAGACGCATTCATCGCTTCCCTCGGCTTTGCATTGACTTGGCTAAGGGGTCATGTAAAACATATAAGCGGCAACAGCTAGTTACATCTATCCTAAAATAGTGCGCGTTACCAGCTACTCTCGCTGACACCTATCGTAAACTTGTGCGGCGCATAGGGTTCCTTAACATCTACTTTACGTTATGTAAACAAGGCGCAATCACAGTCCCGATTGCTGAACTAATAGGTCAAGTATTCATTTTGTTTAGAGATAACATTTATTGGTGTAATGTTGTTGATACCATAGTGCTGGTCGTCCAACTTGCCATTGGAAGATATGTCATTGACGCTTGTGCCAATCTAGTTTACCAGCTAATGGTGCTTTGTCAAGCAGAATAAACACGGCTACATACGGCTTTATTGTAAATCCGGCTCAGTGGTTTATCATGCAATCCTTTGCCCTGTTAATTCCGCGGTGGTATAAAGGCGTGTGGATGAATGAACTAGTCTGAATTGTTACATCACGCAGTCGATTCAATCTCAATCTCATGCCTTTCTAATGACATCGCTGGTTAATGGCTTAAGCTTGCGTGTAGACTGCGGTTATTATTGCTAACACAGAGGATAGTCGAGTCAGATAATGCGCTTAAATGCATGCATATGAAATCATTCTGCATTCACCTTCTCTATGCATGTAAGCAACAGAGGCACGATACAATACCGGAATGTGTACATGCGGAGAGATGATTGCATGCATATATAGTGATTACTCAAATGAACAATGTAAGCATCTGTGTTAAGTCGTCCTGTGGAGGATAATATTCCATGTGGTTTGTTTGATCAGCAGTGCCACAGGGACGTATCACGTTTGTTGATGTGTATTCAGACGGATTTCTTGCCAACTGACGAGTTTCAATATTGGTATCATGAACTAACTAGGCGTATGTAATCTAAGCAACGGGTAGTCTCAGCGTCAACGCAGGATCCGACACTGGTCAATCGCCACCGACATCACATTTAGTTTTAATTAGCAAACCGCTCCCAGCAGTGTGCTAGTTACAGTGCAGTGCTGAGAAACAATATGATGTATCAATGAATGGAAAGCACGCGCAGTTTTATAACTCTCGATAGTTTGGGACGAAAACAAGCCTTCGTCAAAATGGAACGTGATTTTGACATTGAACTATGACAAAACACGAGAGTGATTAGACTTGAGATGCTCACAAGTACACATCTTTCGTCTACTCAAATAATCCTGAGTAGTTGATGCTAATAAAATTCCAACACGAGGTCTCATTAAATGATCCATATGTGGCCTCTTTATGGGCGTCAACCTGCGAAGGGAATAACTTTGGGATGCTCATCACTTCAGTATGACGCATAATAAGCGGGGCTCGTGGTAATAAAATGTCGTTACATCCTTATGCAATATCAATCTACATATGTCTCACACCAAGATGTGATTTCATCTAGCTGGTCGTAATTGTAGCGAGTTTTCACGTCTGTACGTCGGTGGCATTATGTAGGCACAACACGTAGAGTGTTGATCTCTAAGTATATTAAACCCTGACAAATGCTTATGCTAATTGGAATGGGGCATCAAGATACGAGCTTAACTTATATGTGCTATCCACCATTTATTACCCAAAGATGTCAGGTTATGAATTAGCTTTAGGAGCTTAATAAATGCGTTCGAGACTGAGGCTATCTCCTCCCATCTCATACAATGGATGCTCATCAATCGTACCAATCACCTCGATAACTTAAAGCAATTACTCACACCTATATTTCGTGTCAATTCACTGTTTTCATTTGATGCGTCGATTAAACATAGACATATACAAAATCCCTTGGTGTTCCTCTTTCTTCATCAAATGCAAATAAGATGCATACTGCCCATCAGATTACCATCTATGGCTGCACAACTTTAAGAGTGAGTGAGTCAATTGAGATCAATGTACAGTCGAATGGGCATTCAAGTTCACATGTTCGATGTTACTTGGTTGTTTTTTTCATTAGCGGCAGTACTATCAGATGCGCCTGGTTATTACAGCTTCATCTATTCATGTTGGCTTCGGGACACTGAACCAAGATATAACCTGGATATATTCAAAAATGAATGGTCTTACAATTGCTGGAATACATCGGTTGACACCATCCCTTTCACTTAAGTGACATCCGCAGCAATAAATCAGGCAAATTACAACAGAACAACGTCTAGCAGGTTTGGGGCTTTCTAACTGATTGTCAATTGCATATGAAGAGCGGCGTTGATGGACGCATCCAGTAGACCTAACATACCATAGCTGTTATGTCGGCGATACACAGTGTGATATCCCCGCACCAAAAACACATTCAGACAGCGGGAAGGTATCAGGGCTGTGGAAACATTGCATGTCCAAATATTTACTAGACTGCCGATTGTTATTGATCGCGACGCATGAGGCATTGATGCTTTTAATCTAACCGAGTTGTTAAACAACAAGATGACTACTGACCTGAATACAGAGCAGTTGGGAAGCATTATTCCAAGAGTTTGACACCGGTCTGTCTCGCCGTGATTATGTTACCCCAAGTGATGTTTGCGTTTTACTTGAATAATTCAAAAAATGGAAATATTGGGGTTAAAGTCACTTTCAGCAACGGAGTGATATCGTGACGTTGACGGATGAAAATGATTGTGATGTTTGGACAGCTCCTCTTAAGAACCAGCGCCGCCAACACAGCATCAATCCGTTGCATAGTCGCCGCTGGGACGAAGGTCCAGCACGTACTTATTTAGCTACCGGGTCGGGTGCATCCCCTTTTAGTGATAGGACCGCCATTTAACGTGATCGTCCCATTCACGGGGCACCAGTGAAGTTCTCTCCACTTGGTATCGAACCAACAACCTGCGGGTTGAAAATCGACACAATATACCACTAGACCATGGGAAACGGCTACGAAAATAATAAAATAATTATGATTAGCACCCAGGTCCGATACTGCAGACCATGATCAATCTACATTTTCTCTCATATACTTCTAGTCCCTCGGTAACATGTATGAGCAGCAAGCCTCATTTAAGCATGCTGTGTAGAATATATGGTATATAATACAATAAGGGTATCTTACACTCCGTAGGCTGTGTACGGCTGCTTCAAACTAGTTTCTCATTGGGCTATTTGCCTCACATGTGAAAAACAAATTACATCTAATTTACCAGCTGATGATGCTTTGTCGCGCAGAATATACCCGGCTACATACGGCTTCATTGTTAATCCGGCTCAGTGGTTTATTGTGCAATCCTTTGCCAGCATCATCCGCATTGGTGTAGGGTTGGTTGATGAAATAACTAGACATCGATTGTTACATCACGCAGTCGATACAATCTCATGCCTGTCTGATGACATCGCCGGTTAATGACTTAGGCTTGCTTGTAGACTGCGGTTATTATTGCTAACACAGAGGATAGTCGAGTCAGATAATGCGCTTAAATGCATGCATATGAAATCATTCTGCATTCAGCTTCCCAAAGCATGTAAGCAACATGTAGTTGCAGAGCCAAGTTCAGCCTGCTTTGCTCCATTGCAACGGCATATAAATGACTCTAATATGTGGCTTTTCGGGACTGTCTGCATTAACGTAATATTCATTAACGTAATAACTGTTATTCTGACGCGCAAAATGATTTGGTACACCTTTTATCGTTCGCACACTTGCTTGTCTTCATTAGTATGGCTTCGAATGTTACACTTTGTGCCGACAGCACGGAAGTTTCATCTGCAAGACTGCTCGGGGGTGTTATTGTGTCACTGCCTGCATGCCTGCTATTCCTATACAAATGTTCACCGACGTTGCTATGACTTTATGGGCATTCTAACATTTGGTCGATAATCTCATTGAGAGTAGTCATGGAGCTAGTGAGAGCAACTGGCACTAATGCATATCGTCCAGAATGAGCCGCGACTAATCGTCGTTACCATGGGCATTCACTCCATTTCCTTTGTTCTATAATCGATGCACGATGCGTACCGATCAACACGACTGATGGGTCCTTACAATGAAGCAAGGTAGCTTCAGTCTTGGGAAGATTTAATCAAGCCTTTGCTACGTATCTAGAAGCAGGAAATTAACTGACCTCAATTAATCTGCTACTTAGCCTGTCCGGGGAATATATCGCATTGGATGCGTCAGAATAGCTAGCGTATTTATTTTCCTTCTGCTTTATACCATTAGAATGCACATTCTCAAACAAGTGTGGCACATTTAAACGATCGAGCAGCGCTCAATATGCGATGTCTTGTACAAGACTAGATACTCAGATCAACACTACCCATGCTGCCACTTGAGCATCTATTAGGCCGGGTAGAATGATTGACTTTTTCAAACAAGAATCTTCGACAAACAAGTTCCCCATGTTTGCGGGGCACCAGTTGTTAATAGACATATGTGTCTCATATGTCAATCGCACCATGATCAGTTTCCAATGTAAGCGTGTAGACCGTCTGGCTCCATTTTGTTATACCGATATGTGTGAAGAATACCAAATCACGACATGTTTCTGTTGAATGGTAAAATAATTGATCCGTTAGCAATAGCTTGAATGCATCTTTATAATAATTCAGCTTCTATTATGAAATTGTTGGGTATTATAAACTCACAAAATAGGTGTGCTCTTTAGCTACAGGTGGGCTTATCTGCCTGTTTGTTTAACAGGTCACGGATTTAACTGCAAATGAGCAAATGTACAAGCGCCAGTCATAGCTGTTACACATAAATGAACCAATACGTTCAATGTTTGCCAACTCGCTGCAATGGATGATGAAGATGACGGAACATGTAAATGTTTAATAAAGCTACAATTCATGTGGGGGTTTTTGGGGTTGAAAATATTTATCGCGTCGTCCAAATAATTAATTTGTTACAATTTCTTCTACATTAAAAGCAAGGTATATACCATTTAGATTCTTAAGTTAATGAAATTTAAATTAGGGAAACGGAAATGGAGTGTATACCTATTTACTTTTCTATATGTGTTTGCCGAATACTAAACTAGAAAATGAATAGCTTACCCATTTTTCATATGTGTTCGCAAAATACTAATATTCCAAGAATCCCAATAATGGCGCTGATGCAGCAGCAACTTTCCTACATTCCCATTACAGATAGCGTTAAAAGCGCATCTAGGGTTTGTATGATTGACGATACCACGGGTTATAAATAAGCTAACCAATCACAGTGTTTCACACAGTACTGCTGCTTGTTAGATTTCTGACTTATCGCGTTGACTTATTATCAACAATTTACAGCTACGATCTGTAACGTCCGTTTAACACATTCAATGAACCATTTGTCACATTATATAGCGGAATACATGTTACACCGTGTTGGTATTGTCCAGTGAGTTCACTCATATACTGTGTAAAACGTTTCGCATCAAATTTATCTATGCCATAATTAACTGCACTTTCAGCAGGAGAGCAATATACTGTGTTATGTGGGATTATATCGGTAACGGGTATTGTGCGACATCTGTAGGTTCATTTTGCAGGCTAGCAGATTCAGATATATCCACACCTTTTGACGCTGATAATGCTTATCGGGTTTATGTAATATTGTGATTAGTCCATGTCTATACAAGGGACACATTACGCAACTAAAGTGAATTCCATGACATACCAATAAAAAGTAAGTACATTGGTGCTTTGTGCCTCGCTTGTACGCGGTATATTTCAATTTTACATCGCCACAGAATACACAAACCATATTTTATTTACTCATGATGTATGGTTTAACAAAGCCCGAAAAATAGTCGATGTGATGCTTGATGCAGATCAAGTGCACAATGTTTGCATGAAGAAAATTGAGGACAACCTCCCATCCGCGCTAAAATATAGATTCTTTGTCTTTGAACAATCAATTAGTAATGCCCGAATAGAGTTTCATATTCCAGAGAGCGATATGAAAGTTATCTGGGCGAACCGGACCTAGAGACTAATTCAAATGCGTTTGAGTTATACGAATGAACCGTGTCTCAATTAACTATTGTCAAATATGCTGATAAGGACATAAAATATGTACTGCATAACCAGATGTTTCAAAATGTGCAGTCGAGCTTTTGAAGATACATGAACTTATCTTGCTTCATGCCCCATCCTGAGAAGTGCTCAGCTTTGTGTTAAAGTGGTTAAAGTGGTCTATATTGGCAGCTATTGACTTAGACACGCAAAGAGCCTGAGAATGGGATGTACTGCTCTAACATAGGCCATTCAAGTCAGCCGAAGGCATCAAATTGTATCCAGGCCTGCCTTCATCTTACCAATGTAAATGTTCTACGAAGTGTTACGTAGACATTGTGCATCGTCGAAATTAGTAAATAAGGAGAAACCCTTTCATGCAAGCTTGATGTTAAATTACACTAGGAAGGAACTTAAAGTTTTCTATTGTAGGCCATCAGGATCACAAGCCCAAGCATTTTACGCCTAAAATGACTAGTAGTTAACCAGTAAACTAGTAGTGTATGGGTTAACTGGTCATCTTACGTGTGAACTGGTCACTTTATGCGTAAACTAAGTTTTTTGGGGTAGGCGCCATTGGTATCGATATTCCATATGTATCGCATCAGGGTGGACTCTATGGTTTCACATGGGTAGGATAGTCATTGGTTAAGAATAAACTATGTAGGGCAGGACAAAAATTAGATTTCGAGCGCACAATATCGCTTAACAAATTTGGTCTCCAGCGAGTCCTCTTAGCGAAGCCCCGCTTAGGGCACGTGACTGGGTCTTGCCGCCGGCGTTGCAACACAACTCCGACGCCGCCCTTTTCGGAGGTGACTAAAAGCGTTTCCATGCTTAAGGGTTAATAATCACATTTGTAGGTACAATTCAAAACAAAGCTCACATTTTACTCAATCATTCATCATATAACTGATGGACAAACTACAATGACATAGGCATATCCTGGAATGGTCGTGTTACGCTTTAGCTAGTTATTCTACGTGTAAACTAGTAGTTTATGCTTAAACTAGCAATCAAGTAGCAGGGCTGTACCTTACTTTTGTGAGATTTAGACAAATGGAAACAATTTTGTATACTTATGTTTCGCGGTCTGCAATGCTGTTTTACACATGTTACCCCTAAATGTCGCTCATATATGTTACGACACAAAGGCGTGACGGGGACGCTGATGTTATTCAAGACAAGCTATGCGTATAGGATGGCTTGACTTGTTAATGCAAATATAAGGGGTATTTGCATTTTGGACGAGCTTCTTATTGCACAGAATCGGAGAGCTAGCGAAGGTAATTTCCGTTTAGGATGTGATCTTGAATTGTTTGCAAGTAATTGTGAACAGTAGCTCCTATTTGCGATGTAACATTTGATTAAGCCCAGGATCCTTTGTTACACATCGAGAAGCCCTCAGATAATCCACATAATATATTGTATGTCTATTTGAGTCTCATCTGTCCACTGACCAGCACTGTGGATGGCACCGATTGCATTCTATTTGGCTAACTGAAACGGCTTCCTACTTTTCACAGGATAGAGCATTCTATTTGACCATGGATTACAAACCACGGCGATGACGCAGTCATCATTGTTACCGCAATATAGCCCCCATGTGTTCAAATGCTTGTAGGCGCTTTTAATGCATCTTGAATGCAAGCTAATACTTGTGTAAGCGGGTGTGTATGTTGTTGCGTCTACAGTCACATTATTTACATTTACTATCGATGCTCTCACTCATCTCATGTATGTTGCATGGTGCTGAACTATCAAACGTATCAAAGATATTGCTTTGGTGGTATCAATGGCAGATGTCGTAGTACTGCGGTAATATATCCCTGTGCAAAGAGCATGTGAAACATGTACACTTCAGTAAAAGCGTCAGTTACCTGGAACAAGGATTTACCATCAGGCTTGATGAGCTGTGAGTGAAAAGTCGTTATGTGTGTTAGGATCAATATCAGCACCCGGTATAATAGAGAAGGCTACTAGATATGAAGCCTCTGTTGTGACCATTTATATTGACTGAGCATCTACATAGTATAGTACATTAGGGGTAGGCCGACTGCTACTTTCGCAATTGCAGAACATTGCCGAGGGTAATTTACGTTTACCTAGCCCGAGGAAATGATAGGAATTTTGCAGGGGACATATCCTGTCATTTAACCTTCCGGTCGAATTAGGTTCCCTGGCTGACAAAAGCAAAAGCTAGAAGTGGCTCTACGAATGGCGAGAATAATGACATGCATGGAATATCCTGATGAAGCACAACAATATGAGCTCACAAAAACATGTTGCAATATACTTACAAATATAGAGATATATATAGATATATATATATATATATATATATATATATATATATATATATATATATATATATATATATATATATATATATATATATATATAGATATATATATATATATATATATATATATATATATATATATATATATATATATATATATATATATATATATATGCCTGCGAACTAAACCGTATGGCGCTGACATTGTTCATCTCAAGAGGCTTCACATATGTTTGTCTGCTCTGATGCTGACATCGTTATTAGATCCCGACGTCGCCTTTATCTGGCTACGAAATACACATAAAGCGTCCTGCCTGCCTTCGGTGTCTTCAGTCAATCTGTCATTCTATCCCTGGGTAATGGAACGTATTAGCTAATGATATCAATAGACATTCAGGTTAATATGACCTCTTTCATGGAATGTTACAAACTATTGGATGGGTTGATGGCATTATTCAAAACAGTGGTCTCACTTAACGGTTATTACACACAGCGATATTCCTAATGTAGTAATTCGACCGCATAATTACATTTATTTCAATATACAAACTAACAAATAACGAGGGGGGGTGACGAAAATATTTGGATATTTGCAAAACGGCACTAAAAGCAATAATAAGCCCTAGCGTTAGTCATTTTCTTATACGAGTCAATGCAATGTAAGGTATCAAATTATTGAACAAGGACTTTTCAAGGACAGTTCATACAATGCATCTTGGGTTGACATCTAGCGGAAACGCAAATGTCCATCAGATTTGTTTGCTTTTTGAAACGAGTATGGAATGAGGGGAGTTTTGCATCATGCAATGACCAGAGTTGGATTGAAAAGGTTGTGTCGCTATCCCCTAGTTGGCAATATGCATTGCCCTTGTTATCTCGCAAGGCATTTTAACTGGCGAGCAGGCGCTGTTATGACTATTAGCGGACCGCTGGTATTATTATGGCCCGATTAGCTGAAGCTTAAGGGTGGTTGTCGCGGTGGAAACCGTGGTAATCGACAATCCATTTATGCAAATTTCTAATCGTTGCTGAGGTAATATTTCCCAAATTTGATTGGTGTGCCGGCGGACAGCATAATGTATAGTTGATGACACAGGCAGTGGTAACGAAAAAGCATCTTCCGTGTGGTTACGATCATGAGAAGCGATGAACTAATGGCCTAATTATTGAGTGGATTTAGCAGTTATGAATGGGTCAACAACAAAACGGATGAATACGCTCGATTTGCATGACGGCTCTGAGTGCAGAACCTTATGATGACAATTGTATTGAAATGGCTCTTCTAACAGATATTGCTATCAGTATTTTTTCCACGAAAGCTAAAATAATTAGTTCATTTTATTGATTTTCAACCTTAACTTAGATAATATTTTACGTTCTGGACATTCTTTCTATAGTTCTTACGACTGGCTGCAAGTGTTGTGTCATTGAATAGAGTATTTTATCAAATAATAAGCAATGAAAGACTAAGTATTGACCCTTCTAAATCTGATGACATATGTAACACACATATTGTCTCTCTTGGGTTTTACAAGTTTTAGGATCCCCATTACAAATACTCCTGTACATATTTGCGGTATCTATTTGTATTATTATGTTATCGACTTACTCCAGTGCCGACTGCTCGGCCGAATTCTTTGAGCGGGAACCGCATTGGCAATAAAAGAAAAGACTGTACGCATGGTTATTTGTTATTGTAGTACTCGTTCGAATATTTTTTCATATTGATCGTTATACAGAGATAGGTCTCTAATTTTTTATGCTTGCATATTCGCCTTTCTGTATAATTTGGGTCAACTGCAGTTGGTCTGGAGATATACCGCTATCAATGTCTAATACATGAATAAAGCTGGGAAATTGCAAGTTTCTGATTTGATACTTTTTAGAAGAATTGTGGGTGTGAAATCGAATACCGATTGACGATCATCAATAAGTTTTGAATTTTTTTGTGGATCAAATTTGTGAAATTGCGCTTATTTAGGCCGTGATTGAAATTTCTATTTTACTGAATTACTATTTTACTGGAGCGTTGTGTCCAAACTTGGACAAACTGGGCGATAATTACATTTTTGATTTGTCTTAAGTCAGTTATTTGTTTGCCTTTAATGAGAAGTGACTGGGGAAATCTTCTTTATCCGCCGTTTTGGTAATAAGACTACAAATTCTGGATTATAACCGTTTGTTGCATGTCATTAATTTTTTATTTTTGCATTCTATTGTATATTTGTAGTTTTGTTTAATTTACGGTGTAATCTTCTGTTTTTTGCTAGTGCATTGTACCTCCGAAAGAAACGGCGTTAAGAATACCATTAGTTAAGAATGGAAGCTCTTGAGTTTAGTGGTTATTGCGTCGCCTAGTTTACATAGGAGGGGCATTTGTATTGCATTGGATCGTATTTGGGCAGGGACGTTAATCAGCGATGTTAGGGTGTGTGTTGATCCCATCATCGAGATTGCTTATAATATCTGAAGCGTGAGGTTAATTGGGTATTTTATCCTTTTTATGACTGACAAACTGAGAATGTTTTTTTACACTTGTTATATTCCTAGGTAGACGGCTTTTTGCCTAAACCTGGCACAGTTGGAGGAGACAACACCACTGACACAAAACAAAAATATGTTCTTTTTACAAATATCGAGAAAACCAATGCTTTCTAGATAAAAAATGTTGGTCTCTGTTTTAGATGGCTGTATCAAAGCGGGCGGGACGATTCTGAACAATCATCCAAGCCAGTCTCGATGGCACGTTGTCAGGCACAAACGGTGTGATTGCTGATGCGCCGCATGAGCTGGACCTCCGACTGAAGGAGCGAAATGAAGGAAGAATACCAATACCTCTGGAATGATAACGAACATGTTACGATATCATTGTTTGGAAAAGAAATGAATTCGGCAGTCACTTAATGCAACTCCAAAAGTGACCG